>CM055360.1:19386254-19414132 GCA_029228515.1 Populus alba x Populus x berolinensis | reverse complement strand
GGGTGATCCCTCTTGAGCATGTATGCTTCTGCTACTTGTTCTACATCACACTCCTTCCGCAAACGGCGAAACGCTTTGACTCGGTGGAGTTTCGCGGCATTCCGACTTCGATGCCCCGTTGCCGAAATTCAGTTGCCTTTGAATTTCGGGTGATCCCTCTTGAGCATGTATGCTTCTGCTACTTGTTCTACATCACACTTCCTTCCGCAAACGGCGAAACGCTTTGACTCGGTGAGTTTCGCGGCATTCCGACTTCGATGCCCCGTTGCCGAAATTCAGTTGCCTTTGAATTTCGGTGATCCCTCTTGAGCATGTATGCTTCTGCTACTTGTTCTACATCACACTTCCTTCCGAAACGGCGAAACGCTTTGACTCGGTGAGTTTCGCGGCATTCCGACTTCGATGCCCCGGTTGCCGAAATTCAGTTGCCTTTGAATTTCGGGTGATCCCTCTTGAGCATGTATGCTTCTGCTACTTGTTCTACATCACACTTCTTCCGCAAACGGCGAAACGCTTTGACTCGGTGAGTTTCGCGGCATTCCGACTTCGATGCCCCGGTTGCCGAAATTCAGTTGCCTTTGAATTTCGGGTGATCCCTCTTGAGCATGTATGCTTCTGCTACTTGTTCTACATCACACTTCCTTCCGCAAACGGCGAAACGCTTTGACTCGGTGAGTTTCGCGGCATTCCGACTTCGATGCCCCGGTTGCCGAAATTCAGTTGCCTTTGAATTTCGGGTGATCCCTCTTGAGCATGTATGCTTCTGCTACTTGTTCTACATCACACTTCCTTCCGCAAACGGCGAAACGCTTTGACTCGGTGAGTTTCGCGGCATTCCGACTTCGATGCCCCGGTTGCCGAAATTCAGTTGCCTTTGAATTTCGGGTGATCCCTCTTGAGCATGTATGCTTCTGCTACTTGTTCTACATCACACTTCCTTCCGCAAACGGCGAAACGCTTTGACTCGGTGAGTTTCGCGGCATTCCGACTTCGATGCCCCGGTTGCCGAAATTCAGTTGCCTTTGAATTTCGGGTGATCCCTCTTGAGCATGTATGCTTCTGCTACTTGTTCTACATCACACTTCTTCCGCAAACGGCGAAACGCTTTGACTCGGTGAGTTTCGCGGCATTCCGACTTCGATGCCCCGGTTGCCGAAATTCAGTTGCCTTTGAATTTCGGGTGATCCCTCTTGAGCATGTATGCTTCTGCTACTTGTTCTACATCACACTTCCTTCCGCAAACGGCGAAACGCTTTGACTCGGTGAGTTTCGCGGCATTCCGACTTCGATGCCCCGGTTGCCGAAATTCAGTTGCCTTTGAATTTCGGGTGATCCCTCTTGAGCATGTATGCTTCTGCTACTTGTTCTACATCACACTTCTTCCGCAAACGGCGAAACGCTTTGACTCGGTGAGTTTCGCGGCATTCCGACTTCGATGCCCCGGTTGCCGAAATTCAGTTGCCTTTGAATTTCGGGTGATCCCTCTTGAGCATGTATGCTTCTGCTACTTGTTCTACATCACACTTCCTTCCGCAAACGGCGAAACGCTTTGACTCGGTGAGTTTCGCGGCATTCCGACTTCGATGCCCCGGTTGCCGAAATTCAGTTGCCTTTGAATTTCGGGTGATCCCTCTTGAGCATGTATGCTTCTGCTACTTGTTCTACATCACACTTCCTTCCGCAAACGGCGAAACGCTTTGACTCGGTGAGTTTCGCGGCATTCCGACTTCGATGCCCCGGTTGCCGAAATTCAGTTGCCTTTGAATTTCGGGTGATCCCTCTTGAGCATGTATGCTTCTGCTACTTGTTCTACATCACACTTCCTTCCGCAAACGGCGAAACGCTTTGACTCGGTGAGTTTCGCGGCATTCCGACTTCGATGCCCCGGTTGCCGAAATTCAGTTGCCTTTGAATTTCGGGTGATCCCTCTTGAGCATGTATGCTTCTGCTACTTGTTCTACATCACACTTCTTCCGCAAACGGCGAAACGCTTTGACTCGGTGAGTTTCGCGGCATTCCGACTTCGATGCCCCGGTTGCCGAAATTCAGTTGCCTTTGAATTTCGGGTGATCCCTCTTGAGCATGTATGCTTCTGCTACTTGTTCTACATCACACTTCCTTCCGCAAACGGCGAAACGCTTTGACTCGGTGAGTTTCGCGGCATTCCGACTTCGATGCCCCGGTTGCCGAAATTCAGTTGCCTTTGAATTTCGGGTGATCCCTCTTGAGCATGTATGCTTCTGCTACTTGTTCTACATCACACTTCCTCCGCAAACGGCGAAACGCTTTGACTCGGTGAGTTTCGCGGCATTCCGACTTCGATGCCCCGGTTGCCGAAATTCAGTTGCCTTTGAATTTCGGGTGATCCCTCTTGAGCATGTATGCTTCTGCTACTTGTTCTACATCACACTTCCTTCCGCAAACGGCGAAACGCTTTGACTCGGTGAGTTTCGCGGCATTCCGAATTCAAAGCCCCGTTGCCGAAATTCAGTTGCCTTTGAATTTCGGGTGATCCCTCTTGAGCATGTATGCTTCTGCTACTTGTTCTACATCACACTTCCTTCCGCAAACGGCGAAACGCTTTGACTCGGTGAGTTTCGCGGCATTCTGACTTCGATGCCCCGGTTGCCGAAATTCAGTTGGCTTTGAAATTGGGGTGATCCCTCTTGAGCATGTATGCTTCTGCTACTTGTTCTACATCACACTTCCTTCCGCAAACAACGAAACGCTTTGACTCGGTGAGTTTCGCGTCATTCCGACTTTAATGCCCCGGTTGCCGAAATTCAGTTGCCTTTGAATCTCGGGTGATCCCTCTTGAGCATGTATGCTTCTGCTACTTGTTCTACATCACACTTCTTTCGCAATCGGCGAAACGCTTTGACTCGGTGAGTTTCACGGCATTCCGACTTCGATGCCCCGATTGCCGAAATTCAGTTGCCTTTGAATTTCGGGTGATCCCTCTTGAGCATGTATGCTTCTGCTACTTGTTCTACATCACACTTCCTTCCGCAAACGGCGAAACGCTTTGACTCAGTGAGTTTCGCGGCATTCCGACTTCGATGCCCCGTTGCCGAAATTCAGTTGCCTTTGAATTTCGGGTGATCCCTCTTGAGCATGTATGCTTCTGCTACTTGTTCTACATCACACTTCCTTCCGCAAACGCGAAACGCTTTGACTCGGTGAGTTTCGCGGCATTCCGACTTCGATGCCCCGGTTGCCGAAATTCAGTTGCCTTTGAATTTCGGGTGATCCCTCTTGAGCATGTATGCTTCTGCTACTTGTTCTACATCACACTTCTTCCGCAAACGGCGAAACGCTTTGACTCGGTGAGTTTCGCGGCATTCCGACTTCGATGCCCCGGTTGCCGAAATTCAGTTGCCTTTGAATTTCGGGTGATCCCTCTTGAGCATGTATGCTTCTGCTACTTGTTCTACATCACACTTCTTCCGCAAACGGCGAAACGCTTTGACTCGGTGAGTTTCGCGGCATTCCGACTTCGATGCCCCGGTTGCCGAAATTCAGTTGCCTTTGAATTTCGGGTGATCCCTCTTGAGCATGTATGCTTCTGCTACTTGTTCTACATCACACTTCCTTCCGCAAACGGCGAAACGCTTTGACTCGGTGAGTTTCGCGGCATTCCGACTTCGATGCCCCGGTTGCCGAAATTCAGTTGCCTTTGAATTTCGGGTGATCCCTCTTGAGCATGTATGCTTCTGCTACTTGTTCTACATCACACTTCCTTCCGCAAACGGCGAAACGCTTTGACTCGGTGAGTTTCGCGGCATTCCGACTTCGATGCCCCGGTTGCCGAAATTCAGTTGCCTTTGAATTTCGGGTGATCCCTCTTGAGCATGTATGCTTCTGCTACTTGTTCTACATCACACTTCCTTCCGCAAACGGCGAAACGCTTTGACTCGGTGAGTTTCGCGGCATTCCGACTTCGATGCCCCGGTTGCCGAAATTCAGTTGCCTTTGAATTTCGGGTGATCCCTCTTGAGCATGTATGCTTCTGCTACTTGTTCTACATCACACTTCCTTCCGCAAACGGCGAAACGCTTTGACTCGGTGAGTTTCGCGGCATTCCGACTTCGATGCCCCGGTTGCCGAAATTCAGTTGCCTTTGAATTTCGGGTGATCCCTCTTGAGCATGTATGCTTCTGCTACTTGTTCTACATCACACTTCCTTCCGCAAACGGCGAAACGCTTTGACTCGGTGAGTTTCGCGGCATTCCGACTTCGATGCCCCGGTTGCCGAAATTCAGTTGCCTTTGAATTTCGGGTGATCCCTCTTGAGCATGTATGCTTCTGCTACTTGTTCTACATCACACTTCCTTCCGCAAACGGCGAAACGCTTTGACTCGGTGAGTTTCGCGGCATTCCGACTTCGATGCCCCGGTTGCCGAAATTCAGTTGCCTTTGAATTTCGGGTGATCCCTCTTGAGCATGTATGCTTCTGCTACTTGTTCTACATCACACTTCCTTCCGCAAACGGCGAAACGCTTTGACTCGGTGAGTTTCGCGGCATTCCGACTTCGATGCCCCGGTTGCCGAAATTCAGTTGCCTTTGAATTTCGGGTGATCCCTCTTGAGCATGTATGCTTCTGCTACTTGTTCTACATCACACTTCCTTCCGCAAACGGCGAAACGCTTTGACTCGGTGAGTTTCGCGGCATTCCGACTTCGATGCCCCGTTGCCGAAATTCAGTTGCCTTTGAATTTCGGGTGATCCCTCTTGAGCATGTATGCTTCTGCTACTTGTTCTACATCACACTTCCTTCCGCAAACGGCGAAACGCTTTGACTCGGTGAGTTTCGCGGCATTCCGACTTCGATGCCCCGGTTGCCGAAATTCAGTTGCCTTTGAATTTCGGGTGATCCCTCTTGAGCATGTATGCTTCTGCTACTTGTTCTACATCACACTTCCTTCCGCAAACGGCGAAACGCTTTGACTCGGTGAGTTTCGCGGCATTCCGACTTCGATGCCCCGGTTGCCGAAATTCAGTTGCCTTTGAATTTCGGGTGATCCCTCTTGAGCATGTATGCTTCTGCTACTTGTTCTACATCACACTTCCTTCCGCAAACGGCGAAACGCTTTGACTCGGTGAGTTTCGCGGCATTCCGACTTCGATGCCCCGGTTGCCGAAATTCAGTTGCCTTTGAATTTCGGGTGATCCCTCTTGAGCATGTATGCTTCTGCTACTTGTTCTACATCACACTTCCTTCCGCAAACGGCGAAACGCTTTGACTCGGTGAGTTTCGCGGCATTCCGACTTCGATGCCCCGGTTGCCGAAATTCAGTTGCCTTTGAATTTCGGGTGATCCCTCTTGAGCATGTATGCTTCTGCTACTTGTTCTACATCACACTTCCTTCCGCAAACGGCGAAACGCTTTGACTCGGTGAGTTTCGCGGCATTCCGACTTCGATGCCCCGGTTGCCGAAATTCAGTTGCCTTTGAATTTCGGGTGATCCCTCTTGAGCATGTATGCTTCTGCTACTTGTTCTACATCACACTTCCTTCCGCAAACGGCGAAACGCTTTGACTCGGTGAGTTTCGCGGCATTCCGACTTCGATGCCCCGGTTGCCGAAATTCAGTTGCCTTTGAATTTCGGGTGATCCCTCTTGAGCATGTATGCTTCTGCTACTTGTTCTACATCACACTTCCTTCCGCAAACGGCGAAACGCTTTGACTCGGTGAGTTTCGCGGCATTCCGACTTCGATGCCCCGGTTGCCGAAATTCAGTTGCCTTTGAATTTCGGGTGATCCCTCTTGAGCATGTATGCTTCTGCTACTTGTTCTACATCACACTTCCTTCCGCAAACGGCGAAACGCTTTGACTCGGTGAGTTTCGCGGCATTCCGACTTCGATGCCCCGGTTGCCGAAATTCAGTTGCCTTTGAATTTCGGGTGATCCCTCTTGAGCATGTATGCTTCTGCTACTTGTTCTACATCACACTTCCTTCCGCAAACGGCGAAACGCTTTGACTCGGTGAGTTTCGCGGCATTCCGACTTCGATGCCCCGGTTGCCGAAATTCAGTTGCCTTTGAATTTCGGGTGATCCCTCTTGAGCATGTATGCTTCTGCTACTTGTTCTACATCACACTTCCTTCCGCAAACGGCGAAACGCTTTGACTCGGTGAGTTTCGCGGCATTCCGACTTCGATGCCCCGGTTGCCGAAATTCAGTTGCCTTTGAATTTCGGGTGATCCCTCTTGAGCATGTATGCTTCTGCTACTTGTTCTACATCACACTTCCTTCCGCAAACGGCGAAACGCTTTGACTCGGTGAGTTTCGCGGCATTCCGACTTCGATGCCCCGGTTGCCGAAATTCAGTTGCCTTTGAATTTCGGGTGATCCCTCTTGAGCATGTATGCTTCTGCTACTTGTTCTACATCACACTTCCTCCGCAAACGGCGAAACGCTTTGACTCGGTGAGTTTCGCGGCATTCCGACTTCGATGCCCCGGTTGCCGAAATTCAGTTGCCTTTGAATTTCGGGTGATCCCTCTTGAGCATGTATGCTTCTGCTACTTGTTCTACATCACACTTCCTTCCGCAAACGGCGAAACGCTTTGACTCGGTGAGTTTCGCGGCATTCCGACTTCGATGCCCCGGTTGCCGAAATTCAGTTGCCTTTGAATTTCGGGTGATCCCTCTTGAGCATGTATGCTTCTGCTACTTGTTCTACATCACACTTCCTTCCGCAAACGGCGAAACGCTTTGACTCGGTGAGTTTCGCGGCATTCCGACTTCGATGCCCCGGTTGCCGAAATTCAGTTGCCTTTGAATTTCGGGTGATCCCTCTTGAGCATGTATGCTTCTGCTACTTGTTCTACATCACACTTCTTCCGCAAACGGCGAAACGCTTTGACTCGGTGAGTTTCGCGGCATTCCGACTTCGATGCCCCGGTTGCCGAAATTCAGTTGCCTTTGAATTTCGGGTGATCCCTCTTGAGCATGTATGCTTCTGCTACTTGTTCTACATCACACTTCTTCCGCAAACGGCGAAACGCTTTGACTCGGTGAGTTTCGCGGCATTCCGACTTCGATGCCCCGGTTGCCGAAATTCAGTTGCCTTTGAATTTCGGGTGATCCCTCTTGAGCATGTATGCTTCTGCTACTTGTTCTACATCACACTTCCTTCCGCAAACGGCGAAACGCTTTGACTCGGTGAGTTTCGCGGCATTCCGACTTCGATGCCCCGGTTGCCGAAATTCAGTTGCCTTTGAATTTCGGGTGATCCCTCTTGAGCATGTATGCTTCTGCTACTTGTTCTACATCACACTTCCTTCCGCAAACGGCGAAACGCTTTGACTCGGTGAGTTTCGCGGCATTCCGACTTCGATGCCCCGGTTGCCGAAATTCAGTTGCCTTTGAATTTCGGGTGATCCCTCTTGAGCATGTATGCTTCTGCTACTTGTTCTACATCACACTTCCTTCCGCAAACGGCGAAACGCTTTGACTCGGTGAGTTTCGCGGCATTCCGACTTCGATGCCCCGGTTGCCGAAATTCAGTTGCCTTTGAATTTCGGGTGATCCCTCTTGAGCATGTATGCTTCTGCTACTTGTTCTACATCACACTTCCTTCCGCAAACGGCGAAACGCTTTGACTCGGTGAGTTTCGCGGCATTCCGACTTCGATGCCCCGGTTGCCGAAATTCAGTTGCCTTTGAATTTCGGGTGATCCCTCTTGAGCATGTATGCTTCTGCTACTTGTTCTACATCACACTTCCTTCCGCAAACGGCGAAACGCTTTGACTCGGTGAGTTTCGCGGCATTCCGACTTCGATGCCCCGGTTGCCGAAATTCAGTTGCCTTTGAATTTCGGGTGATCCCTCTTGAGCATGTATGCTTCTGCTACTTGTTCTACATCACACTTCCTTCCGCAAACGGCGAAACGCTTTGACTCGGTGAGTTTCGCGGCATTCCGACTTCGATGCCCCGGTTGCCGAAATTCAGTTGCCTTTGAATTTCGGGTGATCCCTCTTGAGCATGTATGCTTCTGCTACTTGTTCTACATCACACTTCCTTCCGCAAACGGCGAAACGCTTTGACTCGGTGAGTTTCGCGGCATTCCGACTTCGATGCCCCGGTTGCCGAAATTCAGTTGCCTTTGAATTTCGGGTGATCCCTCTTGAGCATGTATGCTTCTGCTACTTGTTCTACATCACACTTCTTCCGCAAACGGCGAAACGCTTTGACTCGGTGAGTTTCGCGGCATTCCGACTTCGATGCCCCGGTTGCCGAAATTCAGTTGCCTTTGAATTTCGGGTGATCCCTCTTGAGCATGTATGCTTCTGCTACTTGTTCTACATCACACTTCCTTCCGCAAACGGCGAAACGCTTTGACTCGGTGAGTTTCGCGGCATTCCGACTTCGATGCCCCGGTTGCCGAAATTCAGTTGCCTTTGAATTTCGGGTGATCCCTCTTGAGCATGTATGCTTCTGCTACTTGTTCTACATCACACTTCCTTCCGCAAACGGCGAAACGCTTTGACTCGGTGAGTTTCGCGGCATTCCGACTTCGATGCCCCGGTTGCCGAAATTCAGTTGCCTTTGAATTTCGGGTGATCCCTCTTGAGCATGTATGCTTCTGCTACTTGTTCTACATCACACTTCCTTCCGCAAACGGCGAAACGCTTTGACTCGGTGAGTTTCGCGGCATTCCGACTTCGATGCCCCGGTTGCCGAAATTCAGTTGCCTTTGAATTTCGGGTGATCCCTCTTGAGCATGTATGCTTCTGCTACTTGTTCTACATCACACTTCCTTCCGCAAACGGCGAAACGCTTTGACTCGGTGAGTTTCGCGGCATTCCGACTTCGATGCCCCGGTTGCCGAAATTCAGTTGCCTTTGAATTTCGGGTGATCCCTCTTGAGCATGTATGCTTCTGCTACTTGTTCTACATCACACTTCTTCCGCAAACGGCGAAACGCTTTGACTCGGTGAGTTTCGCGGCATTCCGACTTCGATGCCCCGGTTGCCGAAATTCAGTTGCCTTTGAATTTCGGGTGATCCCTCTTGAGCATGTATGCTTCTGCTACTTGTTCTACATCACACTTCCTTCCGCAAACGGCGAAACGCTTTGACTCGGTGAGTTTCGCGGCATTCCGACTTCGATGCCCCGGTTGCCGAAATTCAGTTGCCTTTGAATTTCGGGTGATCCCTCTTGAGCATGTATGCTTCTGCTACTTGTTCTACATCACACTTCCTTCCGCAAACGGCGAAACGCTTTGACTCGGTGAGTTTCGCGGCATTCCGACTTCGATGCCCCGGTTGCCGAAATTCAGTTGCCTTTGAATTTCGGGTGATCCCTCTTGAGCATGTATGCTTCTGCTACTTGTTCTACATCACACTTCCTTCCGCAAACGGCGAAACGCTTTGACTCGGTGAGTTTCGCGGCATTCCGACTTCGATGCCCCGGTTGCCGAAATTCAGTTGCCTTTGAATTTCGGGTGATCCCTCTTGAGCATGTATGCTTCTGCTACTTGTTCTACATCACACTTCCTTCCGCAAACGGCGAAACGCTTTGACTCGGTGAGTTTCGCGGCATTCCGACTTCGATGCCCCGGTTGCCGAAATTCAGTTGCCTTTGAATTTCGGGTGATCCCTCTTGAGCATGTATGCTTCTGCTACTTGTTCTACATCACACTTCCTTCCGCAAACGGCGAAACGCTTTGACTCGGTGAGTTTCGCGGCATTCCGACTTCGATGCCCCGGTTGCCGAAATTCAGTTGCCTTTGAATTTCGGGTGATCCCTCTTGAGCATGTATGCTTCTGCTACTTGTTCTACATCACACTTCCTTCCGCAAACGGCGAAACGCTTTGACTCGGTGAGTTTCGCGGCATTCCGACTTCGATGCCCCGGTTGCCGAAATTCAGTTGCCTTTGAATTTCGGGTGATCCCTCTTGAGCATGTATGCTTCTGCTACTTGTTCTACATCACACTTCCTTCCGCAAACGGCGAAACGCTTTGACTCGGTGAGTTTCGCGGCATTCCGACTTCGATGCCCCGGTTGCCGAAATTCAGTTGCCTTTGAATTTCGGGTGATCCCTCTTGAGCATGTATGCTTCTGCTACTTGTTCTACATCACACTTCCTTCCGCAAACGGCGAAACGCTTTGACTCGGTGAGTTTCGCGGCATTCCGACTTCGATGCCCCGGTTGCCGAAATTCAGTTGCCTTTGAATTTCGGGTGATCCCTCTTGAGCATGTATGCTTCTGCTACTTGTTCTACATCACACTTCCTTCCGCAAACGGCGAAACGCTTTGACTCGGTGAGTTTCGCGGCATTCCGACTTCGATGCCCCGGTTGCCGAAATTCAGTTGCCTTTGAATTTCGGGTGATCCCTCTTGAGCATGTATGCTTCTGCTACTTGTTCTACATCACACTTCTTCCGCAAACGGCGAAACGCTTTGACTCGGTGAGTTTCGCGGCATTCCGACTTCGATGCCCCGGTTGCCGAAATTCAGTTGCCTTTGAATTTCGGGTGATCCCTCTTGAGCATGTATGCTTCTGCTACTTGTTCTACATCACACTTCCTTCCGCAAACGGCGAAACGCTTTGACTCGGTGAGTTTCGCGGCATTCCGACTTCGATGCCCCGGTTGCCGAAATTCAGTTGCCTTTGAATTTCGGGTGATCCCTCTTGAGCATGTATGCTTCTGCTACTTGTTCTACATCACACTTCCTTCCGCAAACGGCGAAACGCTTTGACTCGGTGAGTTTCGCGGCATTCCGACTTCGATGCCCCGGTTGCCGAAATTCAGTTGCCTTTGAATTTCGGGTGATCCCTCTTGAGCATGTATGCTTCTGCTACTTGTTCTACATCACACTTCCTTCCGCAAACGGCGAAACGCTTTGACTCGGTGAGTTTCGCGGCATTCCGACTTCGATGCCCCGGTTGCCGAAATTCAGTTGCCTTTGAATTTCGGGTGATCCCTCTTGAGCATGTATGCTTCTGCTACTTGTTCTACATCACACTTCCTTCCGCAAACGGCGAAACGCTTTGACTCGGTGAGTTTCGCGGCATTCCGACTTCGATGCCCCGGTTGCCGAAATTCAGTTGCCTTTGAATTTCGGGTGATCCCTCTTGAGCATGTATGCTTCTGCTACTTGTTCTACATCACACTTCCTTCCGCAAACGGCGAAACGCTTTGACTCGGTGAGTTTCGCGGCATTCCGACTTCGATGCCCCGGTTGCCGAAATTCAGTTGCCTTTGAATTTCGGGTGATCCCTCTTGAGCATGTATGCTTCTGCTACTTGTTCTACATCACACTTCCTTCCGCAAACGGCGAAACGCTTTGACTCGGTGAGTTTCGCGGCATTCCGACTTCGATGCCCCGGTTGCCGAAATTCAGTTGCCTTTGAATTTCGGGTGATCCCTCTTGAGCATGTATGCTTCTGCTACTTGTTCTACATCACACTTCCTTCCGCAAACGGCGAAACGCTTTGACTCGGTGAGTTTCGCGGCATTCCGACTTCGATGCCCCGGTTGCCGAAATTCAGTTGCCTTTGAATTTCGGGTGATCCCTCTTGAGCATGTATGCTTCTGCTACTTGTTCTACATCACACTTCCTTCCGCAAACGGCGAAACGCTTTGACTCGGTGAGTTTCGCGGCATTCCGACTTCGATGCCCCGGTTGCCGAAATTCAGTTGCCTTTGAATTTCGGGTGATCCCTCTTGAGCATGTATGCTTCTGCTACTTGTTCTACATCACACTTCCTTCCGCAAACGGCGAAACGCTTTGACTCGGTGAGTTTCGCGGCATTCCGACTTCGATGCCCCGGTTGCCGAAATTCAGTTGCCTTTGAATTTCGGGTGATCCCTCTTGAGCATGTATGCTTCTGCTACTTGTTCTACATCACACTTCCTTCCGCAAACGGCGAAACGCTTTGACTCGGTGAGTTTCGCGGCATTCCGACTTCGATGCCCCGGTTGCCGAAATTCAGTTGCCTTTGAATTTCGGGTGATCCCTCTTGAGCATGTATGCTTCTGCTACTTGTTCTACATCACACTTCCTTCCGCAAACGGCGAAACGCTTTGACTCGGTGAGTTTCGCGGCATTCCGACTTCGATGCCCCGGTTGCCGAAATTCAGTTGCCTTTGAATTTCGGGTGATCCCTCTTGAGCATGTATGCTTCTGCTACTTGTTCTACATCACACTTCCTTCCGCAAACGGCGAAACGCTTTGACTCGGTGAGTTTCGCGGCATTCCGACTTCGATGCCCCGGTTGCCGAAATTCAGTTGCCTTTGAATTTCGGGTGATCCCTCTTGAGCATGTATGCTTCTGCTACTTGTTCTACATCACACTTCCTTCCGCAAACGGCGAAACGCTTTGACTCGGTGAGTTTCGCGGCATTCCGACTTCGATGCCCCGGTTGCCGAAATTCAGTTGCCTTTGAATTTCGGGTGATCCCTCTTGAGCATGTATGCTTCTGCTACTTGTTCTACATCACACTTCCTTCCGCAAACGGCGAAACGCTTTGACTCGGTGAGTTTCGCGGCATTCCGACTTCGATGCCCCGTTGCCGAAATTCAGTTGCCTTTGAATTTCGGGTGATCCCTCTTGAGCATGTATGCTTCTGCTACTTGTTCTACATCACACTTCCTTCCGCAAACGGCGAAACGCTTTGACTCGGTGAGTTTCGCGGCATTCCGACTTCGATGCCCCGGTTGCCGAAATTCAGTTGCCTTTGAATTTCGGGTGATCCCTCTTGAGCATGTATGCTTCTGCTACTTGTTCTACATCACACTTCCTTCCGCAAACGGCGAAACGCTTTGACTCGGTGAGTTTCGCGGCATTCCGACTTCGATGCCCCGGTTGCCGAAATTCAGTTGCCTTTGAATTTCGGGTGATCCCTCTTGAGCATGTATGCTTCTGCTACTTGTTCTACATCACACTTCCTTCCGCAAACGGCGAAACGCTTTGACTCGGTGAGTTTCGCGGCATTCCGACTTCGATGCCCCGGTTGCCGAAATTCAGTTGCCTTTGAATTTCGGGTGATCCCTCTTGAGCATGTATGCTTCTGCTACTTGTTCTACATCACACTTCCTTCCGCAAACGGCGAAACGCTTTGACTCGGTGAGTTTCGCGGCATTCCGACTTCGATGCCCCGGTTGCCGAAATTCAGTTGCCTTTGAATTTCGGGTGATCCCTCTTGAGCATGTATGCTTCTGCTACTTGTTCTACATCACACTTCCTTCCGCAAACGGCGAAACGCTTTGACTCGGTGAGTTTCGCGGCATTCCGACTTCGATGCCCCGGTTGCCGAAATTCAGTTGCCTTTGAATTTCGGGTGATCCCTCTTGAGCATGTATGCTTCTGCTACTTGTTCTACATCACACTTCCTTCCGCAAACGGCGAAACGCTTTGACTCGGTGAGTTTCGCGGCATTCCGACTTCGATGCCCCGGTTGCCGAAATTCAGTTGCCTTTGAATTTCGGGTGATCCCTCTTGAGCATGTATGCTTCTGCTACTTGTTCTACATCACACTTCCTTCCGCAAACGGCGAAACGCTTTGACTCGGTGAGTTTCGCGGCATTCCGACTTCGATGCCCCGGTTGCCGAAATTCAGTTGCCTTTGAATTTCGGGTGATCCCTCTTGAGCATGTATGCTTCTGCTACTTGTTCTACATCACACTTCCTTCCGCAAACGGCGAAACGCTTTGACTCGGTGAGTTTCGCGGCATTCCGACTTCGATGCCCCGGTTGCCGAAATTCAGTTGCCTTTGAATTTCGGGTGATCCCTCTTGAGCATGTATGCTTCTGCTACTTGTTCTACATCACACTTCCTTCCGCAAACGGCGAAACGCTTTGACTCGGTGAGTTTCGCGGCATTCCGACTTCGATGCCCCGGTTGCCGAAATTCAGTTGCCTTTGAATTTCGGGTGATCCCTCTTGAGCATGTATGCTTCTGCTACTTGTTCTACATCACACTTCCTTCCGCAAACGGCGAAACGCTTTGACTCGGTGAGTTTCGCGGCATTCCGACTTCGATGCCCCGGTTGCCGAAATTCAGTTGCCTTTGAATTTCGGGTGATCCCTCTTGAGCATGTATGCTTCTGCTACTTGTTCTACATCACACTTCCTTCCGCAAACGGCGAAACGCTTTGACTCGGTGAGTTTCGCGGCATTCCGACTTCGATGCCCCGGTTGCCGAAATTCAGTTGCCTTTGAATTTCGGGTGATCCCTCTTGAGCATGTATGCTTCTGCTACTTGTTCTACATCACACTTCCTTCCGCAAACGGCGAAACGCTTTGACTCGGTGAGTTTCGCGGCATTCCGACTTCGATGCCCCGGTTGCCGAAATTCAGTTGCCTTTGAATTTCGGGTGATCCCTCTTGAGCATGTATGCTTCTGCTACTTGTTCTACATCACACTTCCTTCCGCAAACGGCGAAACGCTTTGACTCGGTGAGTTTCGCGGCATTCCGACTTCGATGCCCCGGTTGCCGAAATTCAGTTGCCTTTGAATTTCGGGTGATCCCTCTTGAGCATGTATGCTTCTGCTACTTGTTCTACATCACACTTCCTTCCGCAAACGGCGAAACGCTTTGACTCGGTGAGTTTCGCGGCATTCCGACTTCGATGCCCCGGTTGCCGAAATTCAGTTGCCTTTGAATTTCGGGTGATCCCTCTTGAGCATGTATGCTTCTGCTACTTGTTCTACATCACACTTCCTTCCGCAAACGGCGAAACGCTTTGACTCGGTGAGTTTCGCGGCATTCCGACTTCGATGCCCCGGTTGCCGAAATTCAGTTGCCTTTGAATTTCGGGTGATCCCTCTTGAGCATGTATGCTTCTGCTACTTGTTCTACATCACACTTCTTCCGCAAACGGCGAAACGCTTTGACTCGGTGAGTTTCGCGGCATTCCGACTTCGATGCCCCGGTTGCCGAAATTCAGTTGCCTTTGAATTTCGGGTGATCCCTCTTGAGCATGTATGCTTCTGCTACTTGTTCTACATCACACTTCTTCCGCAAACGGCGAAACGCTTTGACTCGGTGAGTTTCGCGGCATTCCGACTTCGATGCCCCGGTTGCCGAAATTCAGTTGCCTTTGAATTTCGGGTGATCCCTCTTGAGCATGTATGCTTCTGCTACTTGTTCTACATCACACTTCCTTCCGCAAACGGCGAAACGCTTTGACTCGGTGAGTTTCGCGGCATTCCGACTTCGATGCCCCGGTTGCCGAAATTCAGTTGCCTTTGAATTTCGGGTGATCCCTCTTGAGCATGTATGCTTCTGCTACTTGTTCTACATCACACTTCCTTCCGCAAACGGCGAAACGCTTTGACTCGGTGAGTTTCGCGGCATTCCGACTTCGATGCCCCGGTTGCCGAAATTCAGTTGCCTTTGAATTTCGGGTGATCCCTCTTGAGCATGTATGCTTCTGCTACTTGTTCTACATCACACTTCTTCCGCAAACGGCGAAACGCTTTGACTCGGTGAGTTTCGCGGCATTCCGACTTCGATGCCCCGGTTGCCGAAATTCAGTTGCCTTTGAATTTCGGGTGATCCCTCTTGAGCATGTATGCTTCTGCTACTTGTTCTACATCACACTTCCTTCCGCAAACGGCGAAACGCTTTGACTCGGTGAGTTTCGCGGCATTCCGACTTCGATGCCCCGGTTGCCGAAATTCAGTTGCCTTTGAATTTCGGGTGATCCCTCTTGAGCATGTATGCTTCTGCTACTTGTTCTACATCACACTTCCTTCCGCAAACGGCGAAACGCTTTGACTCGGTGAGTTTCGCGGCATTCCGACTTCGATGCCCCGGTTGCCGAAATTCAGTTGCCTTTGAATTTCGGGTGATCCCTCTTGAGCATGTATGCTTCTGCTACTTGTTCTACATCACACTTCCTTCCGCAAACGGCGAAACGCTTTGACTCGGTGAGTTTCGCGGCATTCCGACTTCGATGCCCCGGTTGCCGAAATTCAGTTGCCTTTGAATTTCGGGTGATCCCTCTTGAGCATGTATGCTTCTGCTACTTGTTCTACATCACACTTCCTTCCGCAAACGGCGAAACGCTTTGACTCGGTGAGTTTCGCGGCATTCCGACTTCGATGCCCCGGTTGCCGAAATTCAGTTGCCTTTGAATTTCGGGTGATCCCTCTTGAGCATGTATGCTTCTGCTACTTGTTCTACATCACACTTCCTTCCGCAAACGGCGAAACGCTTTGACTCGGTGAGTTTCGCGGCATTCCGACTTCGATGCCCCGGTTGCCGAAATTCAGTTGCCTTTGAATTTCGGGTGATCCCTCTTGAGCATGTATGCTTCTGCTACTTGTTCTACATCACACTTCCTTCCGCAAACGGCGAAACGCTTTGACTCGGTGAGTTTCGCGGCATTCCGACTTCGATGCCCCGGTTGCCGAAATTCAGTTGCCTTTGAATTTCGGGTGATCCCTCTTGAGCATGTATGCTTCTGCTACTTGTTCTACATCACACTTCCTTCCGCAAACGGCGAAACGCTTTGACTCGGTGAGTTTCGCGGCATTCCGACTTCGATGCCCCGGTTGCCGAAATTCAGTTGCCTTTGAATTTCGGGTGATCCCTCTTGAGCATGTATGCTTCTGCTACTTGTTCTACATCACACTTCCTTCCGCAAACGGCGAAACGCTTTGACTCGGTGAGTTTCGCGGCATTCCGACTTCGATGCCCCGGTTGCCGAAATTCAGTTGCCTTTGAATTTCGGGTGATCCCTCTTGAGCATGTATGCTTCTGCTACTTGTTCTACATCACACTTCTTCCGCAAACGGCGAAACGCTTTGACTCGGTGAGTTTCGCGGCATTCCGACTTCGATGCCCCGGTTGCCGAAATTCAGTTGCCTTTGAATTTCGGGTGATCCCTCTTGAGCATGTATGCTTCTGCTACTTGTTCTACATCACACTTCCTTCCGCAAACGGCGAAACGCTTTGACTCGGTGAGTTTCGCGGCATTCCGACTTCGATGCCCCGGTTGCCGAAATTCAGTTGCCTTTGAATTTCGGGTGATCCCTCTTGAGCATGTATGCTTCTGCTACTTGTTCTACATCACACTTCTTCCGCAAACGGCGAAACGCTTTGACTCGGTGAGTTTCGCGGCATTCCGACTTCGATGCCCCGGTTGCCGAAATTCAGTTGCCTTTGAATTTCGGGTGATCCCTCTTGAGCATGTATGCTTCTGCTACTTGTTCTACATCACACTTCCTTCCGCAAACGGCGAAACGCTTTGACTCGGTGAGTTTCGCGGCATTCCGACTTCGATGCCCCGGTTGCCGAAATTCAGTTGCCTTTGAATTTCGGGTGATCCCTCTTGAGCATGTATGCTTCTGCTACTTGTTCTACATCACACTTCCTTCCGCAAACGGCGAAACGCTTTGACTCGGTGAGTTTCGCGGCATTCCGACTTCGATGCCCCGGTTGCCGAAATTCAGTTGCCTTTGAATTTCGGGTGATCCCTCTTGAGCATGTATGCTTCTGCTACTTGTTCTACATCACACTTCCTTCCGCAAACGGCGAAACGCTTTGACTCGGTGAGTTTCGCGGCATTCCGACTTCGATGCCCCGTTGCCGAAATTCAGTTGCCTTTGAATTTCGGGTGATCCCTCTTGAGCATGTATGCTTCTGCTACTTGTTCTACATCACACTTCTTCCGCAAACGGCGAAACGCTTTGACTCGGTGAGTTTCGCGGCATTCCGACTTCGATGCCCCGGTTGCCGAAATTCAGTTGCCTTTGAATTTCGGGTGATCCCTCTTGAGCATGTATGCTTCTGCTACTTGTTCTACATCACACTTCCTTCCGCAAACGGCGAAACGCTTTGACTCGGTGAGTTTCGCGGCATTCCGACTTCGATGCCCCGGTTGCCGAAATTCAGTTGCCTTTGAATTTCGGGTGATCCCTCTTGAGCATGTATGCTTCTGCTACTTGTTCTACATCACACTTCCTTCCGCAAACGGCGAAACGCTTTGACTCGGTGAGTTTCGCGGCATTCCGACTTCGATGCCCCGGTTGCCGAAATTCAGTTGCCTTTGAATTTCGGGTGATCCCTCTTGAGCATGTATGCTTCTGCTACTTGTTCTACATCACACTTCTTCCGCAAACGGCGAAACGCTTTGACTCGGTGAGTTTCGCGGCATTCCGACTTCGATGCCCCGGTTGCCGAAATTCAGTTGCCTTTGAATTTCGGGTGATCCCTCTTGAGCATGTATGCTTCTGCTACTTGTTCTACATCACACTTCCTTCCGCAAACGGCGAAACGCTTTGACTCGGTGAGTTTCGCGGCATTCCGACTTCGATGCCCCGGTTGCCGAAATTCAGTTGCCTTTGAATTTCGGGTGATCCCTCTTGAGCATGTATGCTTCTGCTACTTGTTCTACATCACACTTCCTTCCGCAAACGGCGAAACGCTTTGACTCGGTGAGTTTCGCGGCATTCCGACTTCGATGCCCCGGTTGCCGAAATTCAGTTGCCTTTGAATTTCGGGTGATCCCTCTTGAGCATGTATGCTTCTGCTACTTGTTCTACATCACACTTCCTTCCGCAAACGGCGAAACGCTTTGACTCGGTGAGTTTCGCGGCATTCCGACTTCGATGCCCCGGTTGCCGAAATTCAGTTGCCTTTGAATTTCGGGTGATCCCTCTTGAGCATGTATGCTTCTGCTACTTGTTCTACATCACACTTCTTCCGCAAACGGCGAAACGCTTTGACTCGGTGAGTTTCGCGGCATTCCGACTTCGATGCCCCGGTTGCCGAAATTCAGTTGCCTTTGAATTTCGGGTGATCCCTCTTGAGCATGTATGCTTCTGCTACTTGTTCTACATCACACTTCCTTCCGCAAACGGCGAAACGCTTTGACTCGGTGAGTTTCGCGGCATTCCGACTTCGATGCCCCGGTTGCCGAAATTCAGTTGCCTTTGAATTTCGGGTGATCCCTCTTGAGCATGTATGCTTCTGCTACTTGTTCTACATCACACTTCCTTCCGCAAACGGCGAAACGCTTTGACTCGGTGAGTTTCGCGGCATTCCGACTTCGATGCCCCGGTTGCCGAAATTCAGTTGCCTTTGAATTTCGGGTGATCCCTCTTGAGCATGTATGCTTCTGCTACTTGTTCTACATCACACTTCCTTCCGCAAACGGCGAAACGCTTTGACTCGGTGAGTTTCGCGGCATTCCGACTTCGATGCCCCGGTTGCCGAAATTCAGTTGCCTTTGAATTTCGGGTGATCCCTCTTGAGCATGTATGCTTCTGCTACTTGTTCTACATCACACTTCCTTCCGCAAACGGCGAAACGCTTTGACTCGGTGAGTTTCGCGGCATTCCGACTTCGATGCCCCGGTTGCCGAAATTCAGTTGCCTTTGAATTTCGGGTGATCCCTCTTGAGCATGTATGCTTCTGCTACTTGTTCTACATCACACTTCCTTCCGCAAACGGCGAAACGCTTTGACTCGGTGAGTTTCGCGGCATTCCGACTTCGATGCCCCGGTTGCCGAAATTCAGTTGCCTTTGAATTTCGGGTGATCCCTCTTGAGCATGTATGCTTCTGCTACTTGTTCTACATCACACTTCCTTCCGCAAACGGCGAAACGCTTTGACTCGGTGAGTTTCGCGGCATTCCGACTTCGATGCCCCGGTTGCCGAAATTCAGTTGCCTTTGAATTTCGGGTGATCCCTCTTGAGCATGTATGCTTCTGCTACTTGTTCTACATCACACTTCCTTCCGCAAACGGCGAAACGCTTTGACTCGGTGAGTTTCGCGGCATTCCGACTTCGATGCCCCGGTTGCCGAAATTCAGTTGCCTTTGAATTTCGGGTGATCCCTCTTGAGCATGTATGCTTCTGCTACTTGTTCTACATCACACTTCCTTCCGCAAACGGCGAAACGCTTTGACTCGGTGAGTTTCGCGGCATTCCGACTTCGATGCCCCGGTTGCCGAAATTCAGTTGCCTTTGAATTTCGGGTGATCCCTCTTGAGCATGTATGCTTCTGCTACTTGTTCTACATCACACTTCTTCCGCAAACGGCGAAACGCTTTGACTCGGTGAGTTTCGCGGCATTCCGACTTCGATGCCCCGGTTGCCGAAATTCAGTTGCCTTTGAATTTCGGGTGATCCCTCTTGAGCATGTATGCTTCTGCTACTTGTTCTACATCACACTTCCTTCCGCAAACGGCGAAACGCTTTGACTCGGTGAGTTTCGCGGCATTCCGACTTCGATGCCCCGGTTGCCGAAATTCAGTTGCCTTTGAATTTCGGGTGATCCCTCTTGAGCATGTATGCTTCTGCTACTTGTTCTACATCACACTTCCTTCCGCAAACGGCGAAACGCTTTGACTCGGTGAGTTTCGCGGCATTCCGACTTCGATGCCCCGGTTGCCGAAATTCAGTTGCCTTTGAATTTCGGGTGATCCCTCTTGAGCATGTATGCTTCTGCTACTTGTTCTACATCACACTTCCTTCCGCAAACGGCGAAACGCTTTGACTCGGTGAGTTTCGCGGCATTCCGACTTCGATGCCCCGGTTGCCGAAATTCAGTTGCCTTTGAATTTCGGGTGATCCCTCTTGAGCATGTATGCTTCTGCTACTTGTTCTACATCACACTTCCTTCCGCAAACGGCGAAACGCTTTGACTCGGTGAGTTTCGCGGCATTCCGACTTCGATGCCCCGGTTGCCGAAATTCAGTTGCCTTTGAATTTCGGGTGATCCCTCTTGAGCATGTATGCTTCTGCTACTTGTTCTACATCACACTTCCTTCCGCAAACGGCGAAACGCTTTGACTCGGTGAGTTTCGCGGCATTCCGACTTCGATGCCCCGGTTGCCGAAATTCAGTTGCCTTTGAATTTCGGGTGATCCCTCTTGAGCATGTATGCTTCTGCTACTTGTTCTACATCACACTTCTTCCGCAAACGGCGAAACGCTTTGACTCGGTGAGTTTCGCGGCATTCCGACTTCGATGCCCCGGTTGCCGAAATTCAGTTGCCTTTGAATTTCGGGTGATCCCTCTTGAGCATGTATGCTTCTGCTACTTGTTCTACATCACACTTCCTTCCGCAAACGGCGAAACGCTTTGACTCGGTGAGTTTCGCGGCATTCCGACTTCGATGCCCCGGTTGCCGAAATTCAGTTGCCTTTGAATTTCGGGTGATCCCTCTTGAGCATGTATGCTTCTGCTACTTGTTCTACATCACACTTCCTTCCGCAAACGGCGAAACGCTTTGACTCGGTGAGTTTCGCGGCATTCCGACTTCGATGCCCCGGTTGCCGAAATTCAGTTGCCTTTGAATTTCGGGTGATCCCTCTTGAGCATGTATGCTTCTGCTACTTGTTCTACATCACACTTCCTTCCGCAAACGGCGAAACGCTTTGACTCGGTGAGTTTCGCGGCATTCCGACTTCGATGCCCCGGTTGCCGAAATTCAGTTGCCTTTGAATTTCGGGTGATCCCTCTTGAGCATGTATGCTTCTGCTACTTGTTCTACATCACACTTCCTTCCGCAAACGGCGAAACGCTTTGACTCGGTGAGTTTCGCGGCATTCCGACTTCGATGCCCCGTTGCCGAAATTCAGTTGCCTTTGAATTTCGGGTGATCCCTCTTGAGCATGTATGCTTCTGCTACTTGTTCTACATCACACTTCTTCCGCAAACGGCGAAACGCTTTGACTCGGTGAGTTTCGCGGCATTCCGACTTCGATGCCCCGGTTGCCGAAATTCAGTTGCCTTTGAATTTCGGGTGATCCCTCTTGAGCATGTATGCTTCTGCTACTTGTTCTACATCACACTTCCTTCCGCAAACGGCGAAACGCTTTGACTCGGTGAGTTTCGCGGCATTCCGACTTCGATGCCCCGGTTGCCGAAATTCAGTTGCCTTTGAATTTCGGGTGATCCCTCTTGAGCATGTATGCTTCTGCTACTTGTTCTACATCACACTTCTTCCGCAAACGGCGAAACGCTTTGACTCGGTGAGTTTCGCGGCATTCCGACTTCGATGCCCCGGTTGCCGAAATTCAGTTGCCTTTGAATTTCGGGTGATCCCTCTTGAGCATGTATGCTTCTGCTACTTGTTCTACATCACACTTCCTTCCGCAAACGGCGAAACGCTTTGACTCGGTGAGTTTCGCGGCATTCCGACTTCGATGCCCCGGTTGCCGAAATTCAGTTGCCTTTGAATTTCGGGTGATCCCTCTTGAGCATGTATGCTTCTGCTACTTGTTCTACATCACACTTCCTTCCGCAAACGGCGAAACGCTTTGACTCGGTGAGTTTCGCGGCATTCCGACTTCGATGCCCCGGTTGCCGAAATTCAGTTGCCTTTGAATTTCGGGTGATCCCTCTTGAGCATGTATGCTTCTGCTACTTGTTCTACATCACACTTCCTTCCGCAAACGGCGAAACGCTTTGACTCGGTGAGTTTCGCGGCATTCCGACTTCGATGCCCCGGTTGCCGAAATTCAGTTGCCTTTGAATTTCGGGTGATCCCTCTTGAGCATGTATGCTTCTGCTACTTGTTCTACATCACACTTCCTTCCGCAAACGGCGAAACGCTTTGACTCGGTGAGTTTCGCGGCATTCCGACTTCGATGCCCCGGTTGCCGAAATTCAGTTGCCTTTGAATTTCGGGTGATCCCTCTTGAGCATGTATGCTTCTGCTACTTGTTCTACATCACACTTCCTTCCGCAAACGGCGAAACGCTTTGACTCGGTGAGTTTCGCGGCATTCCGACTTCGATGCCCCGGTTGCCGAAATTCAGTTGCCTTTGAATTTCGGGTGATCCCTCTTGAGCATGTATGCTTCTGCTACTTGTTCTACATCACACTTCCTTCCGCAAACGGCGAAACGCTTTGACTCGGTGAGTTTCGCGGCATTCCGACTTCGATGCCCCGTTGCCGAAATTCAGTTGCCTTTGAATTTCGGGTGATCCCTCTTGAGCATGTATGCTTCTGCTACTTGTTCTACATCAGACTTCTTCCGCAAACGGCGAAACGCTTTGACTCGGTGAGTTTCGCGGCATTCCGACTTCGATGCCCCGGTTGCCGAAATTCAGTTGCCTTTGAATTTCGGGTGATCCCTCTTGAGCATGTATGCTTCTGCTACTTGTTCTACATCACACTTCCTTCAAACCGCAAACGCTTTGACTTGAGTGATTTCGGCATCCGACTTCGATGCCCCGTTTGCCGAAATTCAGTTGCCTTTGAATTTCGGGTGATCCCTCTTGAGCATGTATGCTTCTGCTACTTGTTCTACATCAGACTTCTTCCGCAAACGGCGAAACGCTTTGACTCGGTGAGTTTCGCGGTTTCGCTTCCGACTTCGATGCCCCAGTTGCCGAAATTCAGTTGCCTTTGAATTTCGGGTGATCCCTCTTGAGCATGTATGCTTCTGCTACTTGTTCTACACATCACTTCCTTCTTCCGCAAACGAGAAAACGCTTTGACTCGGTGAGTTTCGCGGCATTCCGACTTCGATGCCCCGGTTGCCGAAATTCAGTTGCCTTTGAATTTCGGGTGATCCCTCTTGAGCATGTATGCTTCTGCTACTTGTTCTACATCACACTTCCTTCCGCAAACGGGAAACGCTTTGACTCGGTGAGTTTCGCGGCATTCCGACTTCGATGCCCCGGTTGCCGAAATTCAGTTGCCTTTGAATTTCGGGTGATCCCTCTTGAGCATGTATGCTTCTGCTACTTGTTCTACATCACACTTCCTTCCGCAAACGGCGAAACGCTTTGACTCGGTGAGTTTCGCGGCATTCCGACTTCGATGCCCCGGTTGCCGAAATTCAGTTGCCTTTGAATTTCGGGTGATCCCTCTTGAGCATGTATGCTTCTGCTACTTGTTCTACATCACACTTCCTTCCGCAAACGGCGAAACGCTTTGACTCGGTGAGTTTCGCGGCATTCCGACTTCGATGCCCCGGTTGCCGAAATTCAGTTGCCTTTGAATTTCGGGTGATCCCTCTTGAGCATGTATGCTTCTGCTACTTGTTCTACATCACACTTCCTTCCGCAAACGGCGAAACGCTTTGACTCGGTGAGTTTCGCGGCATTCCGACTTCGATGCCCCGGTTGCCGAAATTCAGTTGCCTTTGAATTTCGGGTGATCCCTCTTGAGCATGTATGCTTCTGCTACTTGTTCTACATCACACTTCCTTCCGCAAACGGCGAAACGCTTTGACTCGGTGAGTTTCGCGGCATTCCGACTTCGATGCCCCGGTTGCCGAAATTCAGTTGCCTTTGAATTTCGGGTGATCCCTCTTGAGCATGTATGCTTCTGCTACTTGTTCTACATCACACTTCCTTCCGCAAACGGCGAAACGCTTTGACTCGGTGAGTTTCGCGGCATTCCGACTTCGATGCCCCGTTGCCGAAATTCAGTTGCCTTTGAATTTCGGGTGATCCCTCTTGAGCATGTATGCTTCTGCTACTTGTTCTACATCACACTTCCTTCCGCAAACGGCGAAACGCTTTGACTCGGTGAGTTTCGCGGCATTCCGACTTCGATGCCCCGGTTGCCGAAATTCAGTTGCCTTTGAATTTCGGGTGATCCCTCTTGAGCATGTATGCTTCTGCTACTTGTTCTACATCACACTTCCTTCCGCAAACGGCGAAACGCTTTGACTCGGTGAGTTTCGCGGCATTCCGACTTCGATGCCCCGGTTGCCGAAATTCAGTTGCCTTTGAATTTCGGGTGATCCCTCTTGAGCATGTATGCTTCTGCTACTTGTTCTACATCACACTTCCTTCCGCAAACGCGAAACGCTTTGACTCGGTGAGTTTCGCGGCATTCCGACTTCGATGCCCCGGTTGCCGAAATTCAGTTGCCTTTGAATTTCGGGTGATCCCTCTTGAGCATGTATGCTTCTGCTACTTGTTCTACATCACACTTCCTTCCGCAAAAGGCGAAACGCTTTGACTCGGTGAGTTTCGCGGCATTCCGACTTCGATGCCCCGTTGCCGAAATTCAGTTGCCTTTGAATTTCGGGTGATCCCTCTTGAGCATGTATGCTTCTGCTACTTGTTCTACATCACACTTCCTTCCGCAAACGGCGAAACGCTTTGACTCGGTGAGTTTCGCGGCATTCCGACTTCGATGCCCCGGTTGCCGAAATTCAGTTGCCTTTGAATTTCGGGTGATCCCTCTTGAGCATGTATGCTTCTGCTACTTGTTCTACATCACACTTCCTTCCGCAAACGGCGAAACGCTTTGACTCGGTGAGTTTCGCGGCATTCCGACTTCGATGCCCCGGTTGCCGAAATTCAGTTGCCTTTGAATTTCGGGTGATCCCCTTGAGCATGTATGCTTCTGCTACTTGTTCTACATCACACTTCCTTCCGCAAACGGCGAAACGCTTTGACTCGGTGAGTTTCGCGGCATTCCGACTTCGATGCCCCGGTTGCCGAAATTCAGTTGCCTTTGAATTTCGGGTGATCCCTCTTGAGCATGTATGCTTCTGCTACTTGTTCTACATCACACTTCCTTCCGCAAACGGCGAAACGCTTTGACTCGGTGAGTTTCGCGGCATTCCGACTTCGATGCCCCGGTTGCCGAAATTCAGTTGCCTTTGAATTTCGGGTGATCCCTCTTGAGCATGTATGCTTCTGCTACTTGTTCTACATCACACTTCCTTCCGCAAACGGCGAAACGCTTTGACTCGGTGAGTTTCGCGGCATTCCGACTTCGATGCCCGGTTGCCGAAATTCAGTTGCCTTTGAATTTCGGGTGATCCCTCTTGAGCATGTATGCTTCTGCTACTTGTTCTACATCACACTTCCTTCCGCAAACGGCGAAACGCTTTGACTCGGTGAGTTTCGCGGCATTCCGACTTCGATGCCCCGGTTGCCGAAATTCAGTTGCCTTTGAATTTCGGGTGATCCCTCTTGAGCATGTATGCTTCTGCTACTTGTTCTACATCACACTTCCTTCCGCAAACGGCGAAACGCTTTGACTCGGTGAGTTTCGCGGCATTCCGACTTCGATGCCCCGGTTGCCGAAATTCAGTTGCCTTTGAATTTCGGGTGATCCCTCTTGAGCATGTATGCTTCTGCTACTTGTTCTACATCACACTTCCTTCCGCAAACGGCGAAACGCTTTGACTCGGTGAGTTTCGCGGCATTCCGACTTCGATGCCCCGGTTGCCGAAATTCAGTTGCCTTTGAATTTCGGGTGATCCCTCTTGAGCATGTATGCTTCTGCTACTTGTTCTACATCACACTTCCTTCCGCAAACGGCGAAACGCTTTGACTCGGTGAGTTTCGCGGCATTCCGACTTCGATGCCCCGGTTGCCGAAATTCAGTTGCCTTTGAATTTCGGGTGATCCCTCTTGAGCATGTATGCTTCTGCTACTTGTTCTACATCACACTTCCTTCCGCAAACGGCGAAACGCTTTGACTCGGTGAGTTTCGCGGCATTCCGACTTCGATGCCCCGGTTGCCGAAATTCAGTTGCCTTTGAATTTCGGGTGATCCCTCTTGAGCATGTATGCTTCTGCTACTTGTTCTACATCACACTTCCTTCCGCAAACGGCGAAACGCTTTGACTCGGTGAGTTTCGCGGCATTCCGACTTCGATGCCCCGGTTGCCGAAATTCAGTTGCCTTTGAATTTCGGGTGATCCCTCTTGAGCATGTATGCTTCTGCTACTTGTTCTACATCACACTTCCTTCCGCAAACGGCGAAACGCTTTGACTCGGTGAGTTTCGCGGCATTCCGACTTCGATGCCCCGGTTGCCGAAATTCAGTTGCCTTTGAATTTCGGGTGATCCCTCTTGAGCATGTATGCTTCTGCTACTTGTTCTACATCACACTTCCTTCCGCAAACGGCGAAACGCTTTGACTCGGTGAGTTTCGCGGCATTCCGACTTCGATGCCCCGGTTGCCGAAATTCAGTTGCCTTTGAATTTCGGGTGATCCCTCTTGAGCATGTATGCTTCTGCTACTTGTTCTACACATCACTCTTTCCGCAAACGGCGAAACGCTTTGACTCGGTGAGTTTCGCGGCATTCCGACTTCGATGCCCCGGTTGCCGAAATTCAGTTGCCTTTGAATTTCGGGTGATCCCTCTTGAGCATGTATGCTTCTGCTACTTGTTCTACATCACACTTCCTTCCGCAAACGGCGAAACGCTTTGACTCGGTGAGTTTCGCGGCATTCCGACTTCGATGCCCCGTTGCCGAAATTCAGTTGCCTTTGAATTTCGGGTGATCCCTCTTGAGCATGTATGCTTCTGCTACTTGTTCTACATCAGACTTCTTCCGCAAACGGCGAAACGCTTTGACTCGGTGAGTTTCGCGGCATTCCGACTTCGATGCCCCGGTTGCCGAAATTCAGTTGCCTTTGAATTTCGGGTGATCCCTCTTGAGCATGTATGCTTCTGCTACTTGTTCTACATCACACTTCTTCCTTCAAACGGCGAAACGCTTTGACTCGGTGAGTTTCGCGGCATTCCGACTTCGATGCCCCGGTTGCCGAAATTCAGTTGCCTTTGAATTTCGGGTGATCCCTCTTGAGCATGTATGCTTCTGCTACTTGTTCTACATCACACTTCTTCCGCAAACGGCGAAACGCTTTGACTCGGTGAGTTTCGCGGCATTCCGACTTCGATGCCCCGGTTGCCGAAATTCAGTTGCCTTTGAATTTCGGGATCCCTCTTGAGCATGTATGCTTCTGCTACTTGTCTACATCACACTTCTTCCGCAAAAGGCGAAACGCTTTGACTCGGTGAGTTTCGCGCATTCCGACTTCGATGCCCCGTTTGCCGAAATTCAGTTGCCTTTGAATTTCGGGTGATCCCTCTTGCATGTATGCTTCTGCTACTTGTTCTACATCACACTTCCTTCCGCAAACGGGAAACGCTTTGACTCGGTGAGTTTCGCGGCATTCCGACTTCGAT
>CM055360.1:19334740-19386154 GCA_029228515.1 Populus alba x Populus x berolinensis | reverse complement strand
GGCAACTGAATTTCGGCAACCGGGGCATCGAAGTCGGAATGCCGCGAAACTCACCGAGTCAAAGCGTTTCGCTGTTTGCGGAAGGAAGTGTGATGTAGAACAAGTAGCAGAAGCATACATGCTCAAGAGGGATCACCCGAAATTCAAAGGCAACTGAATTTCGGCAACCGGGGCATCGAAGTCGGAATGCCGCGAAACTCACCGAGTCAAAGCGTTTCGCCGTTTGGGGAAGGAAGGGTGATGTAGAACAATTAGCAGAAGCATACATGCTCAAGAGGGATCACCCGAAATTCAAAGGCAACTGAATTTCGGCAACCGGGGCATCGAAGTCGGAATGCCGCGAAACTCACCGAGTCAAAGCGTTTCGCCGTTTGCGGAAGGAAGTGTGATGTAGAACAAGTAGCAGAAGCATACATGCTCAAGAGGGATCACCCGAAATTCAAAGGCAACTGAATTTCGGCAACCGGGGCATCGAAGTCGGAATGCCGCGAAACTCACCGAGTCAAAGCGTTTCGCTGTTTGCGGAAGGAAGTGTGATGTAGAACAAGTAGCAGAAGCATACATGCTCAAGAGGGATCACCCGAAATTCAAAGGCAACTGAATTTCGGCAACCGGGGCATCGAAGTCGGAATGCCGCGAAACTCACCGAGTCAAAGCGTTTCGCCGTTTGCGGAAGGAAGTGTGATGTAGAACAAGTAGCAGAAGCATACATGCTCAAGAGGGATCACCCGAAATTCAAAGGCAACTGAATTTCGGCAACCGGGGCATCGAAGTCGGAATGCCGCGAAACTCACCGAGTCAAAGCGTTTCGCCGTTTGCGGAAGGAAGTGTGATGTAGAACAAGTAGCAGAAGCATACATGCTCAAGAGGGATCACCCGAAATTCAAAGGCAACTGAATTTCGGCAACCGGGGCATCGAAGTCGGAATGCCGCGAAACTCACCGAGTCAAAGCGTTTCGCCGTTTGCGGAAGGAAGTGTGATGTAGAACAAGTAGCAGAAGCATACATGCTCAAGAGGGATCACCCGAAATTCAAAGGCAACTGAATTTCGGCAACCGGGGCATCGAAGTCGGAATGCCGCGAAACTCACCGAGTCAAAGCGTTTCGCCGTTTGCGGAAGGAAGTGTGATGTAGAACAAGTAGCAGAAGCATACATGCTCAAGAGGGATCACCCGAAATTCAAAGGCAACTGAATTTCGGCAACCGGGGCATCGAAGTCGGAATGCCGCGAAACTCACCGAGTCAAAGCGTTTCGCCGTTTGCGGAAGAAGTGTGATGTAGAACAAGTAGCAGAAGCATACATGCTCAAGAGGGATCACCCGAAATTCAAAGGCAACTGAATTTCGGCAACCGGGGCATCGAAGTCGGAATGCCGCGAAACTCACCGAGTCAAAGCGTTTCGCCGTTTGCGGAAGGAAGTGTGATGTAGAACAAGTAGCAGAAGCATACATGCTCAAGAGGGATCACCCGAAATTCAAAGGCAACTGAATTTCGGCAACCGGGGCATCGAAGTCGGAATGCCGCGAAACTCACCGAGTCAAAGCGTTTCGCCGTTTGCGGAAGGAAGTGTGATGTAGAACAAGTAGCAGAAGCATACATGCTCAAGAGGGATCACCCGAAATTCAAAGGCAACTGAATTTCGGCAACCGGGGCATCGAAGTCGGAATGCCGCGAAACTCACCGAGTCAAAGCGTTTCGCCGTTTGCGGAAGGAAGTGTGATGTAGAACAAGTAGCAGAAGCATACATGCTCAAGAGGGATCACCCGAAATTCAAAGGCAACTGAATTTCGGCAACCGGGGCATCGAAGTCGGAATGCCGCGAAACTCACCGAGTCAAAGCGTTTCGCCGTTTGCGGAAGGAAGTGTGATGTAGAACAAGTAGCAGAAGCATACATGCTCAAGAGGGATCACCCGAAATTCAAAGGCAACTGAATTTCGGCAACCGGGGCATCGAAGTCGGAATGCCGCGAAACTCACCGAGTCAAAGCGTTTCGCCGTTTGCGGAAGGAAGTGTGATGTAGAACAAGTAGCAGAAGCATACATGCTCAAGAGGGATCACCCGAAATTCAAAGGCAACTGAATTTCGGCAACCGGGGCATCGAAGTCGGAATGCCGCGAAACTCACCGAGTCAAAGCGTTTCGCCGTTTGCGGAAGGAAGTGTGATGTAGAACAAGTAGCAGAAGCATACATGCTCAAGAGGGATCACCCGAAATTCAAAGGCAACTGAATTTCGGCAACCGGGGCATCGAAGTCGGAATGCCGCGAAACTCACCGAGTCAAAGCGTTTCGCCGTTTGCGGAAGGAAGTGTGATGTAGAACAAGTAGCAGAAGCATACATGCTCAAGAGGGATCACCCGAAATTCAAAGGCAACTGAATTTCGGCAACCGGGGCATCGAAGTCGGAATGCCGCGAAACTCACCGAGTCAAAGCGTTTCGCCGTTTGCGGAAGGAAGTGTGATGTAGAACAAGTAGCAGAAGCATACATGCTCAAGAGGGATCACCCGAAATTCAAAGGCAACTGAATTTCGGCAACCGGGCATCGAAGTCGGAATGCCGCGAAACTCACCGAGTCAAAGCGTTTCGCCGTTTGCGGAAGGAAGTGTGATGTAGAACAAGTAGCAGAAGCATACATGCTCAAGAGGGATCACCCGAAATTCAAAGGCAACTGAATTTCGGCAACCGGGGCATCGAAGTCGGAATGCCGCGAAACTCACCGAGTCAAAGCGTTTCGCCGTTTGCGGAAGGAAGTGTGATGTAGAACAAGTAGCAGAAGCATACATGCTCAAGAGGGATCACCCGAAATTCAAAGGCAACTGAATTTCGGCAACCGGGGCATCGAAGTCGGAATGCCGCGAAACTCACCGAGTCAAAGCGTTTCGCCGTTTGCGGAAGGAAGTGTGATGTAGAACAAGTAGCAGAAGCATACATGCTCAAGAGGGATCACCCGAAATTCAAAGGCAACTGAATTTCGGCAACCGGGGCATCGAAGTCGGAATGCCGCGAAACTCACCGAGTCAAAGCGTTTCGCCGTTTGCGGAAGGAAGTGTGATGTAGAACAAGTAGCAGAAGCATACATGCTCAAGAGGGATCACCCGAAATTCAAAGGCAACTGAATTTCGGCAACCGGGGCATCGAAGTCGGAATGCCGCGAAACTCACCGAGTCAAAGCGTTTCGCCGTTTGCGGAAGGAAGTGTGATGTAGAACAAGTAGCAGAAGCATACATGCTCAAGAGGGATCACCCGAAATTCAAAGGCAACTGAATTTCGGCAACCGGGGCATCGAAGTCGGAATGCCGCGAAACTCACCGAGTCAAAGCGTTTCGCCGTTTGCGGAAGGAAGTGTGATGTAGAACAAGTAGCAGAAGCATACATGCTCAAGAGGGATCACCCGAAATTCAAAGGCAACTGAATTTCGGCAACCGGGGCATCGAAGTCGGAATGCCGCGAAACTCACCGAGTCAAAGCGTTTCGCCGTTTGCGGAAGGAAGTGTGATGTAGAACAAGTAGCAGAAGCATACATGCTCAAGAGGGATCACCCGAAATTCAAAGGCAACTGAATTTCGGCAACCGGGGCATCGAAGTCGGAATGCCGCGAAACTCACCGAGTCAAAGCGTTTCGCCGTTTGCGGAAGGAAGTGTGATGTAGAACAAGTAGCAGAAGCATACATGCTCAAGAGGGATCACCCGAAATTCAAAGGCAACTGAATTTCGGCAACCGGGGCATCGAAGTCGGAATGCCGCGAAACTCACCGAGTCAAAGCGTTTCGCCGTTTGCGGAAGGAAGTGTGATGTAGAACAAGTAGCAGAAGCATACATGCTCAAGAGGGATCACCCGAAATTCAAAGGCAACTGAATTTCGGCAACCGGGGCATCGAAGTCGGAATGCCGCGAAACTCACCGAGTCAAAGCGTTTCGCCGTTTGCGGAAGGAAGTGTGATGTAGAACAAGTAGCAGAAGCATACATGCTCAAGAGGGATCACCCGAAATTCAAAGGCAACTGAATTTCGGCAACCGGGGCATCGAAGTCGGAATGCCGCGAAACTCACCGAGTCAAAGCGTTTCGCCGTTTGCGGAAGGAAGTGTGATGTAGAACAAGTAGCAGAAGCATACATGCTCAAGAGGGATCACCCGAAATTCAAAGGCAACTGAATTTCGGCAACCGGGGCATCGAAGTCGGAATGCCGCGAAACTCACCGAGTCAAAGCGTTTCGCCGTTTGCGGAAGGAAGTGTGATGTAGAACAAGTAGCAGAAGCATACATGCTCAAGAGGGATCACCCGAAATTCAAAGGCAACTGAATTTCGGCAACCGGGGCATCGAAGTCGGAATGCCGCGAAACTCACCGAGTCAAAGCGTTTCGCCGTTTGCGGAAGGAAGTGTGATGTAGAACAAGTAGCAGAAGCATACATGCTCAAGAGGGATCACCCGAAATTCAAAGGCAACTGAATTTCGGCAACCGGGGCATCGAAGTCGGAATGCCGCGAAACTCACCGAGTCAAAGCGTTTCGCCGTTTGCGGAAGAAGTGTGATGTAGAACAAGTAGCAGAAGCATACATGCTCAAGAGGGATCACCCGAAATTCAAAGGCAACTGAATTTCGGCAACCGGGGCATCGAAGTCGGAATGCCGCGAAACTCACCGAGTCAAAGCGTTTCGCCGTTTGCGGAAGGAAGTGTGATGTAGAACAAGTAGCAGAAGCATACATGCTCAAGAGGGATCACCCGAAATTCAAAGGCAACTGAATTTCGGCAACCGGGGCATCGAAGTCGGAATGCCGCGAAACTCACCGAGTCAAAGCGTTTCGCCGTTTGCGGAAGGAAGTGTGATGTAGAACAAGTAGCAGAAGCATACATGCTCAAGAGGGATCACCCGAAATTCAAAGGCAACTGAATTTCGGCAACCGGGGCATCGAAGTCGGAATGCCGCGAAACTCACCGAGTCAAAGCGTTTCGCCGTTTGCGGAAGAAGTGTGATGTAGAACAAGTAGCAGAAGCATACATGCTCAAGAGGGATCACCCGAAATTCAAAGGCAACTGAATTTCGGCAACCGGGGCATCGAAGTCGGAATGCCGCGAAACTCACCGAGTCAAAGCGTTTCGCCGTTTGCGGAAGGAAGTGTGATGTAGAACAAGTAGCAGAAGCATACATGCTCAAGAGGGATCACCCGAAATTCAAAGGCAACTGAATTTCGGCAACCGGGGCATCGAAGTCGGAATGCCGCGAAACTCACCGAGTCAAAGCGTTTCGCCGTTTGCGGAAGGAAGTGTGATGTAGAACAAGTAGCAGAAGCATACATGCTCAAGAGGGATCACCCGAAATTCAAAGGCAACTGAATTTCGGCAACCGGGGCATCGAAGTCGGAATGCCGCGAAACTCACCGAGTCAAAGCGTTTCGCCGTTTGCGGAAGGAAGTGTGATGTAGAACAAGTAGCAGAAGCATACATGCTCAAGAGGGATCACCCGAAATTCAAAGGCAACTGAATTTCGGCAACCGGGGCATCGAAGTCGGAATGCCGCGAAACTCACCGAGTCAAAGCGTTTCGCCGTTTGCGGAAGGAAGTGTGATGTAGAACAAGTAGCAGAAGCATACATGCTCAAGAGGGATCACCCGAAATTCAAAGGCAACTGAATTTCGGCAACCGGGGCATCGAAGTCGGAATGCCGCGAAACTCACCGAGTCAAAGCGTTTCGCCGTTTGCGGAAGGAAGTGTGATGTAGAACAAGTAGCAGAAGCATACATGCTCAAGAGGGATCACCCGAAATTCAAAGGCAACTGAATTTCGGCAACCGGGGCATCGAAGTCGGAATGCCGCGAAACTCACCGAGTCAAAGCGTTTCGCCGTTTGCGGAAGGAAGTGTGATGTAGAACAAGTAGCAGAAGCATACATGCTCAAGAGGGATCACCCGAAATTCAAAGGCAACTGAATTTCGGCAACCGGGGCATCGAAGTCGGAATGCCGCGAAACTCACCGAGTCAAAGCGTTTCGCCGTTTGCGGAAGGAAGTGTGATGTAGAACAAGTAGCAGAAGCATACATGCTCAAGAGGGATCACCCGAAATTCAAAGGCAACTGAATTTCGGCAACCGGGGCATCGAAGTCGGAATGCCGCGAAACTCACCGAGTCAAAGCGTTTCGCCGTTTGCGGAAGGAAGTGTGATGTAGAACAAGTAGCAGAAGCATACATGCTCAAGAGGGATCACCCGAAATTCAAAGGCAACTGAATTTCGGCAACCGGGGCATCGAAGTCGGAATGCCGCGAAACTCACCGAGTCAAAGCGTTTCGCCGTTTGCGGAAGGAAGTGTGATGTAGAACAAGTAGCAGAAGCATACATGCTCAAGAGGGATCACCCGAAATTCAAAGGCAACTGAATTTCGGCAACCGGGGCATCGAAGTCGGAATGCCGCGAAACTCACCGAGTCAAAGCGTTTCGCCGTTTGCGGAAGGAAGTGTGATGTAGAACAAGTAGCAGAAGCATACATGCTCAAGAGGGATCACCCGAAATTCAAAGGCAACTGAATTTCGGCAACCGGGGCATCGAAGTCGGAATGCCGCGAAACTCACCGAGTCAAAGCGTTTCGCCGTTTGCGGAAGGAAGTGTGATGTAGAACAAGTAGCAGAAGCATACATGCTCAAGAGGGATCACCCGAAATTCAAAGGCAACTGAATTTCGGCAACCGGGGCATCGAAGTCGGAATGCCGCGAAACTCACCGAGTCAAAGCGTTTCGCCGTTTGCGGAAGGAAGTGTGATGTAGAACAAGTAGCAGAAGCATACATGCTCAAGAGGGATCACCCGAAATTCAAAGGCAACTGAATTTCGGCAACCGGGGCATCGAAGTCGGAATGCCGCGAAACTCACCGAGTCAAAGCGTTTCGCCGTTTGCGGAAGGAAGTGTGATGTAGAACAAGTAGCAGAAGCATACATGCTCAAGAGGGATCACCCGAAATTCAAAGGCAACTGAATTTCGGCAACCGGGGCATCGAAGTCGGAATGCCGCGAAACTCACCGAGTCAAAGCGTTTCGCCGTTTGCGGAAGGAAGTGTGATGTAGAACAAGTAGCAGAAGCATACATGCTCAAGAGGGATCACCCGAAATTCAAAGGCAACTGAATTTCGGCAACCGGGGCATCGAAGTCGGAATGCCGCGAAACTCACCGAGTCAAAGCGTTTCGCCGTTTGCGGAAGGAAGTGTGATGTAGAACAAGTAGCAGAAGCATACATGCTCAAGAGGGATCACCCGAAATTCAAAGGCAACTGAATTTCGGCAACCGGGGCATCGAAGTCGGAATGCCGCGAAACTCACCGAGTCAAAGCGTTTCGCCGTTTGCGGAAGGAAGTGTGATGTAGAACAAGTAGCAGAAGCATACATGCTCAAGAGGGATCACCCGAAATTCAAAGGCAACTGAATTTCGGCAACCGGGGCATCGAAGTCGGAATGCCGCGAAACTCACCGAGTCAAAGCGTTTCGCCGTTTGCGGAAGGAAGTGTGATGTAGAACAAGTAGCAGAAGCATACATGCTCAAGAGGGATCACCCGAAATTCAAAGGCAACTGAATTTCGGCAACCGGGGCATCGAAGTCGGAATGCCGCGAAACTCACCGAGTCAAAGCGTTTCGCCGTTTGCGGAAGGAAGTGTGATGTAGAACAAGTAGCAGAAGCATACATGCTCAAGAGGGATCACCCGAAATTCAAAGGCAACTGAATTTCGGCAACCGGGGCATCGAAGTCGGAATGCCGCGAAACTCACCGAGTCAAAGCGTTTCGCCGTTTGCGGAAGGAAGTGTGATGTAGAACAAGTAGCAGAAGCATACATGCTCAAGAGGGATCACCCGAAATTCAAAGGCAACTGAATTTCGGCAACCGGGGCATCGAAGTCGGAATGCCGCGAAACTCACCGAGTCAAAGCGTTTCGCCGTTTGCGGAAGGAAGTGTGATGTAGAACAAGTAGCAGAAGCATACATGCTCAAGAGGGATCACCCGAAATTCAAAGGCAACTGAATTTCGGCAACCGGGGCATCGAAGTCGGAATGCCGCGAAACTCACCGAGTCAAAGCGTTTCGCCGTTTGCGGAAGGAAGTGTGATGTAGAACAAGTAGCAGAAGCATACATGCTCAAGAGGGATCACCCGAAATTCAAAGGCAACTGAATTTCGGCAACCGGGGCATCGAAGTCGGAATGCCGCGAAACTCACCGAGTCAAAGCGTTTCGCCGTTTGCGGAAGGAAGTGTGATGTAGAACAAGTAGCAGAAGCATACATGCTCAAGAGGGATCACCCGAAATTCAAAGGCAACTGAATTTCGGCAACCGGGGCATCGAAGTCGGAATGCCGCGAAACTCACCGAGTCAAAGCGTTTCGCCGTTTGCGGAAGGAAGTGTGATGTAGAACAAGTAGCAGAAGCATACATGCTCAAGAGGGATCACCCGAAATTCAAAGGCAACTGAATTTCGGCAACCGGGGCATCGAAGTCGGAATGCCGCGAAACTCACCGAGTCAAAGCGTTTCGCCGTTTGCGGAAGGAAGTGTGATGTAGAACAAGTAGCAGAAGCATACATGCTCAAGAGGGATCACCCGAAATTCAAAGGCAACTGAATTTCGGCAACCGGGGCATCGAAGTCGGAATGCCGCGAAACTCACCGAGTCAAAGCGTTTCGCCGTTTGCGGAAGGAAGTGTGATGTAGAACAAGTAGCAGAAGCATACATGCTCAAGAGGGATCACCCGAAATTCAAAGGCAACTGAATTTCGGCAACCGGGGCATCGAAGTCGGAATGCCGCGAAACTCACCGAGTCAAAGCGTTTCGCCGTTTGCGGAAGGAAGTGTGATGTAGAACAAGTAGCAGAAGCATACATGCTCAAGAGGGATCACCCGAAATTCAAAGGCAACTGAATTTCGGCAACCGGGGCATCGAAGTCGGAATGCCGCGAAACTCACCGAGTCAAAGCGTTTCGCCGTTTGCGGAAGGAAGTGTGATGTAGAACAAGTAGCAGAAGCATACATGCTCAAGAGGGATCACCCGAAATTCAAAGGCAACTGAATTTCGGCAACCGGGGCATCGAAGTCGGAATGCCGCGAAACTCACCGAGTCAAAGCGTTTCGCCGTTTGCGGAAGGAAGTGTGATGTAGAACAAGTAGCAGAAGCATACATGCTCAAGAGGGATCACCCGAAATTCAAAGGCAACTGAATTTCGGCAACCGGGGCATCGAAGTCGGAATGCCGCGAAACTCACCGAGTCAAAGCGTTTCGCCGTTTGCGGAAGGAAGTGTGATGTAGAACAAGTAGCAGAAGCATACATGCTCAAGAGGGATCACCCGAAATTCAAAGGCAACTGAATTTCGGCAACCGGGGCATCGAAGTCGGAATGCCGCGAAACTCACCGAGTCAAAGCGTTTCGCCGTTTGCGGAAGAAGTGTGATGTAGAACAAGTAGCAGAAGCATACATGCTCAAGAGGGATCACCCGAAATTCAAAGGCAACTGAATTTCGGCAACCGGGGCATCGAAGTCGGAATGCCGCGAAACTCACCGAGTCAAAGCGTTTCGCCGTTTGCGGAAGGAAGTGTGATGTAGAACAAGTAGCAGAAGCATACATGCTCAAGAGGGATCACCCGAAATTCAAAGGCAACTGAATTTCGGCAACCGGGGCATCGAAGTCGGAATGCCGCGAAACTCACCGAGTCAAAGCGTTTCGCCGTTTGCGGAAGGAAGTGTGATGTAGAACAAGTAGCAGAAGCATACATGCTCAAGAGGGATCACCCGAAATTCAAAGGCAACTGAATTTCGGCAACCGGGGCATCGAAGTCGGAATGCCGCGAAACTCACCGAGTCAAAGCGTTTCGCCGTTTGCGGAAGGAAGTGTGATGTAGAACAAGTAGCAGAAGCATACATGCTCAAGAGGGATCACCCGAAATTCAAAGGCAACTGAATTTCGGCAACCGGGGCATCGAAGTCGGAATGCCGCGAAACTCACCGAGTCAAAGCGTTTCGCCGTTTGCGGAAGAAGTGTGATGTAGAACAAGTAGCAGAAGCATACATGCTCAAGAGGGATCACCCGAAATTCAAAGGCAACTGAATTTCGGCAACCGGGGCATCGAAGTCGGAATGCCGCGAAACTCACCGAGTCAAAGCGTTTCGCCGTTTGCGGAAGGAAGTGTGATGTAGAACAAGTAGCAGAAGCATACATGCTCAAGAGGGATCACCCGAAATTCAAAGGCAACTGAATTTCGGCAACCGGGGCATCGAAGTCGGAATGCCGCGAAACTCACCGAGTCAAAGCGTTTCGCCGTTTGCGGAAGGAAGTGTGATGTAGAACAAGTAGCAGAAGCATACATGCTCAAGAGGGATCACCCGAAATTCAAAGGCAACTGAATTTCGGCAACCGGGGCATCGAAGTCGGAATGCCGCGAAACTCACCGAGTCAAAGCGTTTCGCCGTTTGCGGAAGGAAGTGTGATGTAGAACAAGTAGCAGAAGCATACATGCTCAAGAGGGATCACCCGAAATTCAAAGGCAACTGAATTTCGGCAACCGGGGCATCGAAGTCGGAATGCCGCGAAACTCACCGAGTCAAAGCGTTTCGCCGTTTGCGGAAGGAAGTGTGATGTAGAACAAGTAGCAGAAGCATACATGCTCAAGAGGGATCACCCGAAATTCAAAGGCAACTGAATTTCGGCAACCGGGGCATCGAAGTCGGAATGCCGCGAAACTCACCGAGTCAAAGCGTTTCGCCGTTTGCGGAAGGAAGTGTGATGTAGAACAAGTAGCAGAAGCATACATGCTCAAGAGGGATCACCCGAAATTCAAAGGCAACTGAATTTCGGCAACCGGGGCATCGAAGTCGGAATGCCGCGAAACTCACCGAGTCAAAGCGTTTCGCCGTTTGCGGAAGGAAGTGTGATGTAGAACAAGTAGCAGAAGCATACATGCTCAAGAGGGATCACCCGAAATTCAAAGGCAACTGAATTTCGGCAACCGGGGCATCGAAGTCGGAATGCCGCGAAACTCACCGAGTCAAAGCGTTTCGCCGTTTGCGGAAGGAAGTGTGATGTAGAACAAGTAGCAGAAGCATACATGCTCAAGAGGGATCACCCGAAATTCAAAGGCAACTGAATTTCGGCAACCGGGGCATCGAAGTCGGAATGCCGCGAAACTCACCGAGTCAAAGCGTTTCGCCGTTTGCGGAAGGAAGTGTGATGTAGAACAAGTAGCAGAAGCATACATGCTCAAGAGGGATCACCCGAAATTCAAAGGCAACTGAATTTCGGCAACCGGGGCATCGAAGTCGGAATGCCGCGAAACTCACCGAGTCAAAGCGTTTCGCCGTTTGCGGAAGGAAGTGTGATGTAGAACAAGTAGCAGAAGCATACATGCTCAAGAGGGATCACCCGAAATTCAAAGGCAACTGAATTTCGGCAACCGGGGCATCGAAGTCGGAATGCCGCGAAACTCACCGAGTCAAAGCGTTTCGCCGTTTGCGGAAGGAAGTGTGATGTAGAACAAGTAGCAGAAGCATACATGCTCAAGAGGGATCACCCGAAATTCAAAGGCAACTGAATTTCGGCAACCGGGGCATCGAAGTCGGAATGCCGCGAAACTCACCGAGTCAAAGCGTTTCGCCGTTTGCGGAAGGAAGTGTGATGTAGAACAAGTAGCAGAAGCATACATGCTCAAGAGGGATCACCCGAAATTCAAAGGCAACTGAATTTCGGCAACCGGGGCATCGAAGTCGGAATGCCGCGAAACTCACCGAGTCAAAGCGTTTCGCCGTTTGCGGAAGGAAGTGTGATGTAGAACAAGTAGCAGAAGCATACATGCTCAAGAGGGATCACCCGAAATTCAAAGGCAACTGAATTTCGGCAACCGGGGCATCGAAGTCGGAATGCCGCGAAACTCACCGAGTCAAAGCGTTTCGCCGTTTGCGGAAGGAAGTGTGATGTAGAACAAGTAGCAGAAGCATACATGCTCAAGAGGGATCACCCGAAATTCAAAGGCAACTGAATTTCGGCAACCGGGGCATCGAAGTCGGAATGCCGCGAAACTCACCGAGTCAAAGCGTTTCGCCGTTTGCGGAAGGAAGTGTGATGTAGAACAAGTAGCAGAAGCATACATGCTCAAGAGGGATCACCCGAAATTCAAAGGCAACTGAATTTCGGCAACCGGGGCATCGAAGTCGGAATGCCGCGAAACTCACCGAGTCAAAGCGTTTCGCCGTTTGCGGAAGGAAGTGTGATGTAGAACAAGTAGCAGAAGCATACATGCTCAAGAGGGATCACCCGAAATTCAAAGGCAACTGAATTTCGGCAACCGGGGCATCGAAGTCGGAATGCCGCGAAACTCACCGAGTCAAAGCGTTTCGCCGTTTGCGGAAGGAAGTGTGATGTAGAACAAGTAGCAGAAGCATACATGCTCAAGAGGGATCACCCGAAATTCAAAGGCAACTGAATTTCGGCAACCGGGGCATCGAAGTCGGAATGCCGCGAAACTCACCGAGTCAAAGCGTTTCGCCGTTTGCGGAAGAAGTGTGATGTAGAACAAGTAGCAGAAGCATACATGCTCAAGAGGGATCACCCGAAATTCAAAGGCAACTGAATTTCGGCAACCGGGGCATCGAAGTCGGAATGCCGCGAAACTCACCGAGTCAAAGCGTTTCGCCGTTTGCGGAAGGAAGTGTGATGTAGAACAAGTAGCAGAAGCATACATGCTCAAGAGGGATCACCCGAAATTCAAAGGCAACTGAATTTCGGCAACCGGGGCATCGAAGTCGGAATGCCGCGAAACTCACCGAGTCAAAGCGTTTCGCCGTTTGCGGAAGGAAGTGTGATGTAGAACAAGTAGCAGAAGCATACATGCTCAAGAGGGATCACCCGAAATTCAAAGGCAACTGAATTTCGGCAACCGGGGCATCGAAGTCGGAATGCCGCGAAACTCACCGAGTCAAAGCGTTTCGCCGTTTGCGGAAGGAAGTGTGATGTAGAACAAGTAGCAGAAGCATACATGCTCAAGAGGGATCACCCGAAATTCAAAGGCAACTGAATTTCGGCAACCGGGGCATCGAAGTCGGAATGCCGCGAAACTCACCGAGTCAAAGCGTTTCGCCGTTTGCGGAAGGAAGTGTGATGTAGAACAAGTAGCAGAAGCATACATGCTCAAGAGGGATCACCCGAAATTCAAAGGCAACTGAATTTCGGCAACCGGGGCATCGAAGTCGGAATGCCGCGAAACTCACCGAGTCAAAGCGTTTCGCCGTTTGCGGAAGGAAGTGTGATGTAGAACAAGTAGCAGAAGCATACATGCTCAAGAGGGATCACCCGAAATTCAAAGGCAACTGAATTTCGGCAACCGGGGCATCGAAGTCGGAATGCCGCGAAACTCACCGAGTCAAAGCGTTTCGCCGTTTGCGGAAGGAAGTGTGATGTAGAACAAGTAGCAGAAGCATACATGCTCAAGAGGGATCACCCGAAATTCAAAGGCAACTGAATTTCGGCAACCGGGGCATCGAAGTCGGAATGCCGCGAAACTCACCGAGTCAAAGCGTTTCGCCGTTTGCGGAAGGAAGTGTGATGTAGAACAAGTAGCAGAAGCATACATGCTCAAGAGGGATCACCCGAAATTCAAAGGCAACTGAATTTCGGCAACCGGGGCATCGAAGTCGGAATGCCGCGAAACTCACCGAGTCAAAGCGTTTCGCCGTTTGCGGAAGAAGTGTGATGTAGAACAAGTAGCAGAAGCATACATGCTCAAGAGGGATCACCCGAAATTCAAAGGCAACTGAATTTCGGCAACCGGGGCATCGAAGTCGGAATGCCGCGAAACTCACCGAGTCAAAGCGTTTCGCCGTTTGCGGAAGGAAGTGTGATGTAGAACAAGTAGCAGAAGCATACATGCTCAAGAGGGATCACCCGAAATTCAAAGGCAACTGAATTTCGGCAACCGGGGCATCGAAGTCGGAATGCCGCGAAACTCACCGAGTCAAAGCGTTTCGCCGTTTGCGGAAGGAAGTGTGATGTAGAACAAGTAGCAGAAGCATACATGCTCAAGAGGGATCACCCGAAATTCAAAGGCAACTGAATTTCGGCAACCGGGGCATCGAAGTCGGAATGCCGCGAAACTCACCGAGTCAAAGCGTTTCGCCGTTTGCGGAAGGAAGTGTGATGTAGAACAAGTAGCAGAAGCATACATGCTCAAGAGGGATCACCCGAAATTCAAAGGCAACTGAATTTCGGCAACCGGGGCATCGAAGTCGGAATGCCGCGAAACTCACCGAGTCAAAGCGTTTCGCCGTTTGCGGAAGGAAGTGTGATGTAGAACAAGTAGCAGAAGCATACATGCTCAAGAGGGATCACCCGAAATTCAAAGGCAACTGAATTTCGGCAACCGGGGCATCGAAGTCGGAATGCCGCGAAACTCACCGAGTCAAAGCGTTTCGCCGTTTGCGGAAGGAAGTGTGATGTAGAACAAGTAGCAGAAGCATACATGCTCAAGAGGGATCACCCGAAATTCAAAGGCAACTGAATTTCGGCAACCGGGGCATCGAAGTCGGAATGCCGCGAAACTCACCGAGTCAAAGCGTTTCGCCGTTTGCGGAAGGAAGTGTGATGTAGAACAAGTAGCAGAAGCATACATGCTCAAGAGGGATCACCCGAAATTCAAAGGCAACTGAATTTCGGCAACCGGGGCATCGAAGTCGGAATGCCGCGAAACTCACCGAGTCAAAGCGTTTCGCCGTTTGCGGAAGGAAGTGTGATGTAGAACAAGTAGCAGAAGCATACATGCTCAAGAGGGATCACCCGAAATTCAAAGGCAACTGAATTTCGGCAACCGGGGCATCGAAGTCGGAATGCCGCGAAACTCACCGAGTCAAAGCGTTTCGCCGTTTGCGGAAGGAAGTGTGATGTAGAACAAGTAGCAGAAGCATACATGCTCAAGAGGGATCACCCGAAATTCAAAGGCAACTGAATTTCGGCAACCGGGGCATCGAAGTCGGAATGCCGCGAAACTCACCGAGTCAAAGCGTTTCGCCGTTTGCGGAAGGAAGTGTGATGTAGAACAAGTAGCAGAAGCATACATGCTCAAGAGGGATCACCCGAAATTCAAAGGCAACTGAATTTCGGCAACCGGGGCATCGAAGTCGGAATGCCGCGAAACTCACCGAGTCAAAGCGTTTCGCCGTTTGCGGAAGGAAGTGTGATGTAGAACAAGTAGCAGAAGCATACATGCTCAAGAGGGATCACCCGAAATTCAAAGGCAACTGAATTTCGGCAACCGGGGCATCGAAGTCGGAATGCCGCGAAACTCACCGAGTCAAAGCGTTTCGCCGTTTGCGGAAGGAAGTGTGATGTAGAACAAGTAGCAGAAGCATACATGCTCAAGAGGGATCACCCGAAATTCAAAGGCAACTGAATTTCGGCAACCGGGGCATCGAAGTCGGAATGCCGCGAAACTCACCGAGTCAAAGCGTTTCGCCGTTTGCGGAAGGAAGTGTGATGTAGAACAAGTAGCAGAAGCATACATGCTCAAGAGGGATCACCCGAAATTCAAAGGCAACTGAATTTCGGCAACCGGGGCATCGAAGTCGGAATGCCGCGAAACTCACCGAGTCAAAGCGTTTCGCCGTTTGCGGAAGGAAGTGTGATGTAGAACAAGTAGCAGAAGCATACATGCTCAAGAGGGATCACCCGAAATTCAAAGGCAACTGAATTTCGGCAACCGGGGCATCGAAGTCGGAATGCCGCGAAACTCACCGAGTCAAAGCGTTTCGCCGTTTGCGGAAGGAAGTGTGATGTAGAACAAGTAGCAGAAGCATACATGCTCAAGAGGGATCACCCGAAATTCAAAGGCAACTGAATTTCGGCAACCGGGGCATCGAAGTCGGAATGCCGCGAAACTCACCGAGTCAAAGCGTTTCGCCGTTTGCGGAAGGAAGTGTGATGTAGAACAAGTAGCAGAAGCATACATGCTCAAGAGGGATCACCCGAAATTCAAAGGCAACTGAATTTCGGCAACCGGGGCATCGAAGTCGGAATGCCGCGAAACTCACCGAGTCAAAGCGTTTCGCCGTTTGCGGAAGGAAGTGTGATGTAGAACAAGTAGCAGAAGCATACATGCTCAAGAGGGATCACCCGAAATTCAAAGGCAACTGAATTTCGGCAACCGGGGCATCGAAGTCGGAATGCCGCGAAACTCACCGAGTCAAAGCGTTTCGCCGTTTGCGGAAGGAAGTGTGATGTAGAACAAGTAGCAGAAGCATACATGCTCAAGAGGGATCACCCGAAATTCAAAGGCAACTGAATTTCGGCAACCGGGGCATCGAAGTCGGAATGCCGCGAAACTCACCGAGTCAAAGCGTTTCGCCGTTTGCGGAAGGAAGTGTGATGTAGAACAAGTAGCAGAAGCATACATGCTCAAGAGGGATCACCCGAAATTCAAAGGCAACTGAATTTCGGCAACCGGGGCATCGAAGTCGGAATGCCGCGAAACTCACCGAGTCAAAGCGTTTCGCCGTTTGCGGAAGGAAGTGTGATGTAGAACAAGTAGCAGAAGCATACATGCTCAAGAGGGATCACCCGAAATTCAAAGGCAACTGAATTTCGGCAACCGGGGCATCGAAGTCGGAATGCCGCGAAACTCACCGAGTCAAAGCGTTTCGCCGTTTGCGGAAGGAAGTGTGATGTAGAACAAGTAGCAGAAGCATACATGCTCAAGAGGGATCACCCGAAATTCAAAGGCAACTGAATTTCGGCAACCGGGGCATCGAAGTCGGAATGCCGCGAAACTCACCGAGTCAAAGCGTTTCGCCGTTTGCGGAAGGAAGTGTGATGTAGAACAAGTAGCAGAAGCATACATGCTCAAGAGGGATCACCCGAAATTCAAAGGCAACTGAATTTCGGCAACCGGGGCATCGAAGTCGGAATGCCGCGAAACTCACCGAGTCAAAGCGTTTCGCCGTTTGCGGAAGGAAGTGTGATGTAGAACAAGTAGCAGAAGCATACATGCTCAAGAGGGATCACCCGAAATTCAAAGGCAACTGAATTTCGGCAACCGGGGCATCGAAGTCGGAATGCCGCGAAACTCACCGAGTCAAAGCGTTTCGCCGTTTGCGGAAGGAAGTGTGATGTAGAACAAGTAGCAGAAGCATACATGCTCAAGAGGGATCACCCGAAATTCAAAGGCAACTGAATTTCGGCAACCGGGGCATCGAAGTCGGAATGCCGCGAAACTCACCGAGTCAAAGCGTTTCGCCGTTTGCGGAAGGAAGTGTGATGTAGAACAAGTAGCAGAAGCATACATGCTCAAGAGGGATCACCCGAAATTCAAAGGCAACTGAATTTCGGCAACCGGGGCATCGAAGTCGGAATGCCGCGAAACTCACCGAGTCAAAGCGTTTCGCCGTTTGCGGAAGGAAGTGTGATGTAGAACAAGTAGCAGAAGCATACATGCTCAAGAGGGATCACCCGAAATTCAAAGGCAACTGAATTTCGGCAACCGGGGCATCGAAGTCGGAATGCCGCGAAACTCACCGAGTCAAAGCGTTTCGCCGTTTGCGGAAGGAAGTGTGATGTAGAACAAGTAGCAGAAGCATACATGCTCAAGAGGGATCACCCGAAATTCAAAGGCAACTGAATTTCGGCAACCGGGGCATCGAAGTCGGAATGCCGCGAAACTCACCGAGTCAAAGCGTTTCGCCGTTTGCGGAAGAAGTGTGATGTAGAACAAGTAGCAGAAGCATACATGCTCAAGAGGGATCACCCGAAATTCAAAGGCAACTGAATTTCGGCAACCGGGGCATCGAAGTCGGAATGCCGCGAAACTCACCGAGTCAAAGCGTTTCGCCGTTTGCGGAAGAAGTGTGATGTAGAACAAGTAGCAGAAGCATACATGCTCAAGAGGGATCACCCGAAATTCAAAGGCAACTGAATTTCGGCAACCGGGGCATCGAAGTCGGAATGCCGCGAAACTCACCGAGTCAAAGCGTTTCGCCGTTTGCGGAAGGAAGTGTGATGTAGAACAAGTAGCAGAAGCATACATGCTCAAGAGGGATCACCCGAAATTCAAAGGCAACTGAATTTCGGCAACCGGGGCATCGAAGTCGGAATGCCGCGAAACTCACCGAGTCAAAGCGTTTCGCCGTTTGCGGAAGGAAGTGTGATGTAGAACAAGTAGCAGAAGCATACATGCTCAAGAGGGATCACCCGAAATTCAAAGGCAACTGAATTTCGGCAACCGGGGCATCGAAGTCGGAATGCCGCGAAACTCACCGAGTCAAAGCGTTTCGCCGTTTGCGGAAGGAAGTGTGATGTAGAACAAGTAGCAGAAGCATACATGCTCAAGAGGGATCACCCGAAATTCAAAGGCAACTGAATTTCGGCAACCGGGGCATCGAAGTCGGAATGCCGCGAAACTCACCGAGTCAAAGCGTTTCGCCGTTTGCGGAAGAAGTGTGATGTAGAACAAGTAGCAGAAGCATACATGCTCAAGAGGGATCACCCGAAATTCAAAGGCAACTGAATTTCGGCAACCGGGGCATCGAAGTCGGAATGCCGCGAAACTCACCGAGTCAAAGCGTTTCGCCGTTTGCGGAAGGAAGTGTGATGTAGAACAAGTAGCAGAAGCATACATGCTCAAGAGGGATCACCCGAAATTCAAAGGCAACTGAATTTCGGCAACCGGGGCATCGAAGTCGGAATGCCGCGAAACTCACCGAGTCAAAGCGTTTCGCCGTTTGCGGAAGGAAGTGTGATGTAGAACAAGTAGCAGAAGCATACATGCTCAAGAGGGATCACCCGAAATTCAAAGGCAACTGAATTTCGGCAACCGGGGCATCGAAGTCGGAATGCCGCGAAACTCACCGAGTCAAAGCGTTTCGCCGTTTGCGGAAGGAAGTGTGATGTAGAACAAGTAGCAGAAGCATACATGCTCAAGAGGGATCACCCGAAATTCAAAGGCAACTGAATTTCGGCAACCGGGGCATCGAAGTCGGAATGCCGCGAAACTCACCGAGTCAAAGCGTTTCGCCGTTTGCGGAAGGAAGTGTGATGTAGAACAAGTAGCAGAAGCATACATGCTCAAGAGGGATCACCCGAAATTCAAAGGCAACTGAATTTCGGCAACCGGGGCATCGAAGTCGGAATGCCGCGAAACTCACCGAGTCAAAGCGTTTCGCCGTTTGCGGAAGGAAGTGTGATGTAGAACAAGTAGCAGAAGCATACATGCTCAAGAGGGATCACCCGAAATTCAAAGGCAACTGAATTTCGGCAACCGGGGCATCGAAGTCGGAATGCCGCGAAACTCACCGAGTCAAAGCGTTTCGCCGTTTGCGGAAGAAGTGTGATGTAGAACAAGTAGCAGAAGCATACATGCTCAAGAGGGATCACCCGAAATTCAAAGGCAACTGAATTTCGGCAACCGGGGCATCGAAGTCGGAATGCCGCGAAACTCACCGAGTCAAAGCGTTTCGCCGTTTGCGGAAGGAAGTGTGATGTAGAACAAGTAGCAGAAGCATACATGCTCAAGAGGGATCACCCGAAATTCAAAGGCAACTGAATTTCGGCAACCGGGGCATCGAAGTCGGAATGCCGCGAAACTCACCGAGTCAAAGCGTTTCGCCGTTTGCGGAAGGAAGTGTGATGTAGAACAAGTAGCAGAAGCATACATGCTCAAGAGGGATCACCCGAAATTCAAAGGCAACTGAATTTCGGCAACCGGGGCATCGAAGTCGGAATGCCGCGAAACTCACCGAGTCAAAGCGTTTCGCCGTTTGCGGAAGGAAGTGTGATGTAGAACAAGTAGCAGAAGCATACATGCTCAAGAGGGATCACCCGAAATTCAAAGGCAACTGAATTTCGGCAACCGGGGCATCGAAGTCGGAATGCCGCGAAACTCACCGAGTCAAAGCGTTTCGCCGTTTGCGGAAGGAAGTGTGATGTAGAACAAGTAGCAGAAGCATACATGCTCAAGAGGGATCACCCGAAATTCAAAGGCAACTGAATTTCGGCAACCGGGGCATCGAAGTCGGAATGCCGCGAAACTCACCGAGTCAAAGCGTTTCGCCGTTTGCGGAAGGAAGTGTGATGTAGAACAAGTAGCAGAAGCATACATGCTCAAGAGGGATCACCCGAAATTCAAAGGCAACTGAATTTCGGCAACCGGGGCATCGAAGTCGGAATGCCGCGAAACTCACCGAGTCAAAGCGTTTCGCCGTTTGCGGAAGGAAGTGTGATGTAGAACAAGTAGCAGAAGCATACATGCTCAAGAGGGATCACCCGAAATTCAAAGGCAACTGAATTTCGGCAACCGGGGCATCGAAGTCGGAATGCCGCGAAACTCACCGAGTCAAAGCGTTTCGCCGTTTGCGGAAGGAAGTGTGATGTAGAACAAGTAGCAGAAGCATACATGCTCAAGAGGGATCACCCGAAATTCAAAGGCAACTGAATTTCGGCAACCGGGGCATCGAAGTCGGAATGCCGCGAAACTCACCGAGTCAAAGCGTTTCGCCGTTTGCGGAAGGAAGTGTGATGTAGAACAAGTAGCAGAAGCATACATGCTCAAGAGGGATCACCCGAAATTCAAAGGCAACTGAATTTCGGCAACCGGGGCATCGAAGTCGGAATGCCGCGAAACTCACCGAGTCAAAGCGTTTCGCCGTTTGCGGAAGAAGTGTGATGTAGAACAAGTAGCAGAAGCATACATGCTCAAGAGGGATCACCCGAAATTCAAAGGCAACTGAATTTCGGCAACCGGGGCATCGAAGTCGGAATGCCGCGAAACTCACCGAGTCAAAGCGTTTCGCCGTTTGCGGAAGGAAGTGTGATGTAGAACAAGTAGCAGAAGCATACATGCTCAAGAGGGATCACCCGAAATTCAAAGGCAACTGAATTTCGGCAACCGGGGCATCGAAGTCGGAATGCCGCGAAACTCACCGAGTCAAAGCGTTTCGCCGTTTGCGGAAGGAAGTGTGATGTAGAACAAGTAGCAGAAGCATACATGCTCAAGAGGGATCACCCGAAATTCAAAGGCAACTGAATTTCGGCAACCGGGGCATCGAAGTCGGAATGCCGCGAAACTCACCGAGTCAAAGCGTTTCGCCGTTTGCGGAAGGAAGTGTGATGTAGAACAAGTAGCAGAAGCATACATGCTCAAGAGGGATCACCCGAAATTCAAAGGCAACTGAATTTCGGCAACCGGGGCATCGAAGTCGGAATGCCGCGAAACTCACCGAGTCAAAGCGTTTCGCCGTTTGCGGAAGGAAGTGTGATGTAGAACAAGTAGCAGAAGCATACATGCTCAAGAGGGATCACCCGAAATTCAAAGGCAACTGAATTTCGGCAACCGGGGCATCGAAGTCGGAATGCCGCGAAACTCACCGAGTCAAAGCGTTTCGCCGTTTGCGGAAGGAAGTGTGATGTAGAACAAGTAGCAGAAGCATACATGCTCAAGAGGGATCACCCGAAATTCAAAGGCAACTGAATTTCGGCAACCGGGGCATCGAAGTCGGAATGCCGCGAAACTCACCGAGTCAAAGCGTTTCGCCGTTTGCGGAAGGAAGTGTGATGTAGAACAAGTAGCAGAAGCATACATGCTCAAGAGGGATCACCCGAAATTCAAAGGCAACTGAATTTCGGCAACCGGGGCATCGAAGTCGGAATGCCGCGAAACTCACCGAGTCAAAGCGTTTCGCCGTTTGCGGAAGGAAGTGTGATGTAGAACAAGTAGCAGAAGCATACATGCTCAAGAGGGATCACCCGAAATTCAAAGGCAACTGAATTTCGGCAACCGGGGCATCGAAGTCGGAATGCCGCGAAACTCACCGAGTCAAAGCGTTTCGCCGTTTGCGGAAGGAAGTGTGATGTAGAACAAGTAGCAGAAGCATACATGCTCAAGAGGGATCACCCGAAATTCAAAGGCAACTGAATTTCGGCAACCGGGGCATCGAAGTCGGAATGCCGCGAAACTCACCGAGTCAAAGCGTTTCGCCGTTTGCGGAAGGAAGTGTGATGTAGAACAAGTAGCAGAAGCATACATGCTCAAGAGGGATCACCCGAAATTCAAAGGCAACTGAATTTCGGCAACCGGGGCATCGAAGTCGGAATGCCGCGAAACTCACCGAGTCAAAGCGTTTCGCCGTTTGCGGAAGGAAGTGTGATGTAGAACAAGTAGCAGAAGCATACATGCTCAAGAGGGATCACCCGAAATTCAAAGGCAACTGAATTTCGGCAACCGGGGCATCGAAGTCGGAATGCCGCGAAACTCACCGAGTCAAAGCGTTTCGCCGTTTGCGGAAGGAAGTGTGATGTAGAACAAGTAGCAGAAGCATACATGCTCAAGAGGGATCACCCGAAATTCAAAGGCAACTGAATTTCGGCAACCGGGGCATCGAAGTCGGAATGCCGCGAAACTCACCGAGTCAAAGCGTTTCGCCGTTTGCGGAAGGAAGTGTGATGTAGAACAAGTAGCAGAAGCATACATGCTCAAGAGGGATCACCCGAAATTCAAAGGCAACTGAATTTCGGCAACCGGGGCATCGAAGTCGGAATGCCGCGAAACTCACCGAGTCAAAGCGTTTCGCCGTTTGCGGAAGAAGTGTGATGTAGAACAAGTAGCAGAAGCATACATGCTCAAGAGGGATCACCCGAAATTCAAAGGCAACTGAATTTCGGCAACCGGGGCATCGAAGTCGGAATGCCGCGAAACTCACCGAGTCAAAGCGTTTCGCCGTTTGCGGAAGAAGTGTGATGTAGAACAAGTAGCAGAAGCATACATGCTCAAGAGGGATCACCCGAAATTCAAAGGCAACTGAATTTCGGCAACCGGGGCATCGAAGTCGGAATGCCGCGAAACTCACCGAGTCAAAGCGTTTCGCCGTTTGCGGAAGGAAGTGTGATGTAGAACAAGTAGCAGAAGCATACATGCTCAAGAGGGATCACCCGAAATTCAAAGGCAACTGAATTTCGGCAACCGGGGCATCGAAGTCGGAATGCCGCGAAACTCACCGAGTCAAAGCGTTTCGCCGTTTGCGGAAGGAAGTGTGATGTAGAACAAGTAGCAGAAGCATACATGCTCAAGAGGGATCACCCGAAATTCAAAGGCAACTGAATTTCGGCAACCGGGGCATCGAAGTCGGAATGCCGCGAAACTCACCGAGTCAAAGCGTTTCGCCGTTTGCGGAAGGAAGTGTGATGTAGAACAAGTAGCAGAAGCATACATGCTCAAGAGGGATCACCCGAAATTCAAAGGCAACTGAATTTCGGCAACCGGGGCATCGAAGTCGGAATGCCGCGAAACTCACCGAGTCAAAGCGTTTCGCCGTTTGCGGAAGGAAGTGTGATGTAGAACAAGTAGCAGAAGCATACATGCTCAAGAGGGATCACCCGAAATTCAAAGGCAACTGAATTTCGGCAACCGGGGCATCGAAGTCGGAATGCCGCGAAACTCACCGAGTCAAAGCGTTTCGCCGTTTGCGGAAGGAAGTGTGATGTAGAACAAGTAGCAGAAGCATACATGCTCAAGAGGGATCACCCGAAATTCAAAGGCAACTGAATTTCGGCAACCGGGGCATCGAAGTCGGAATGCCGCGAAACTCACCGAGTCAAAGCGTTTCGCCGTTTGCGGAAGGAAGTGTGATGTAGAACAAGTAGCAGAAGCATACATGCTCAAGAGGGATCACCCGAAATTCAAAGGCAACTGAATTTCGGCAACCGGGGCATCGAAGTCGGAATGCCGCGAAACTCACCGAGTCAAAGCGTTTCGCCGTTTGCGGAAGGAAGTGTGATGTAGAACAAGTAGCAGAAGCATACATGCTCAAGAGGGATCACCCGAAATTCAAAGGCAACTGAATTTCGGCAACCGGGGCATCGAAGTCGGAATGCCGCGAAACTCACCGAGTCAAAGCGTTTCGCCGTTTGCGGAAGGAAGTGTGATGTAGAACAAGTAGCAGAAGCATACATGCTCAAGAGGGATCACCCGAAATTCAAAGGCAACTGAATTTCGGCAACCGGGGCATCGAAGTCGGAATGCCGCGAAACTCACCGAGTCAAAGCGTTTCGCCGTTTGCGGAAGGAAGTGTGATGTAGAACAAGTAGCAGAAGCATACATGCTCAAGAGGGATCACCCGAAATTCAAAGGCAACTGAATTTCGGCAACCGGGGCATCGAAGTCGGAATGCCGCGAAACTCACCGAGTCAAAGCGTTTCGCCGTTTGCGGAAGAAGTGTGATGTAGAACAAGTAGCAGAAGCATACATGCTCAAGAGGGATCACCCGAAATTCAAAGGCAACTGAATTTCGGCAACCGGGGCATCGAAGTCGGAATGCCGCGAAACTCACCGAGTCAAAGCGTTTCGCCGTTTGCGGAAGGAAGTGTGATGTAGAACAAGTAGCAGAAGCATACATGCTCAAGAGGGATCACCCGAAATTCAAAGGCAACTGAATTTCGGCAACCGGGGCATCGAAGTCGGAATGCCGCGAAACTCACCGAGTCAAAGCGTTTCGCCGTTTGCGGAAGGAAGTGTGATGTAGAACAAGTAGCAGAAGCATACATGCTCAAGAGGGATCACCCGAAATTCAAAGGCAACTGAATTTCGGCAACCGGGGCATCGAAGTCGGAATGCCGCGAAACTCACCGAGTCAAAGCGTTTCGCCGTTTGCGGAAGGAAGTGTGATGTAGAACAAGTAGCAGAAGCATACATGCTCAAGAGGGATCACCCGAAATTCAAAGGCAACTGAATTTCGGCAACCGGGGCATCGAAGTCGGAATGCCGCGAAACTCACCGAGTCAAAGCGTTTCGCCGTTTGCGGAAGGAAGTGTGATGTAGAACAAGTAGCAGAAGCATACATGCTCAAGAGGGATCACCCGAAATTCAAAGGCAACTGAATTTCGGCAACCGGGGCATCGAAGTCGGAATGCCGCGAAACTCACCGAGTCAAAGCGTTTCGCCGTTTGCGGAAGGAAGTGTGATGTAGAACAAGTAGCAGAAGCATACATGCTCAAGAGGGATCACCCGAAATTCAAAGGCAACTGAATTTCGGCAACCGGGGCATCGAAGTCGGAATGCCGCGAAACTCACCGAGTCAAAGCGTTTCGCCGTTTGCGGAAGGAAGTGTGATGTAGAACAAGTAGCAGAAGCATACATGCTCAAGAGGGATCACCCGAAATTCAAAGGCAACTGAATTTCGGCAACCGGGGCATCGAAGTCGGAATGCCGCGAAACTCACCGAGTCAAAGCGTTTCGCCGTTTGCGGAAGGAAGTGTGATGTAGAACAAGTAGCAGAAGCATACATGCTCAAGAGGGATCACCCGAAATTCAAAGGCAACTGAATTTCGGCAACCGGGGCATCGAAGTCGGAATGCCGCGAAACTCACCGAGTCAAAGCGTTTCGCCGTTTGCGGAAGGAAGTGTGATGTAGAACAAGTAGCAGAAGCATACATGCTCAAGAGGGATCACCCGAAATTCAAAGGCAACTGAATTTCGGCAACCGGGGCATCGAAGTCGGAATGCCGCGAAACTCACCGAGTCAAAGCGTTTCGCCGTTTGCGGAAGGAAGTGTGATGTAGAACAAGTAGCAGAAGCATACATGCTCAAGAGGGATCACCCGAAATTCAAAGGCAACTGAATTTCGGCAACCGGGGCATCGAAGTCGGAATGCCGCGAAACTCACCGAGTCAAAGCGTTTCGCCGTTTGCGGAAGGAAGTGTGATGTAGAACAAGTAGCAGAAGCATACATGCTCAAGAGGGATCACCCGAAATTCAAAGGCAACTGAATTTCGGCAACCGGGGCATCGAAGTCGGAATGCCGCGAAACTCACCGAGTCAAAGCGTTTCGCCGTTTGCGGAAGGAAGTGTGATGTAGAACAAGTAGCAGAAGCATACATGCTCAAGAGGGATCACCCGAAATTCAAAGGCAACTGAATTTCGGCAACCGGGGCATCGAAGTCGGAATGCCGCGAAACTCACCGAGTCAAAGCGTTTCGCCGTTTGCGGAAGGAAGTGTGATGTAGAACAAGTAGCAGAAGCATACATGCTCAAGAGGGATCACCCGAAATTCAAAGGCAACTGAATTTCGGCAACCGGGGCATCGAAGTCGGAATGCCGCGAAACTCACCGAGTCAAAGCGTTTCGCCGTTTGCGGAAGAAGTGTGATGTAGAACAAGTAGCAGAAGCATACATGCTCAAGAGGGATCACCCGAAATTCAAAGGCAACTGAATTTCGGCAACCGGGGCATCGAAGTCGGAATGCCGCGAAACTCACCGAGTCAAAGCGTTTCGCCGTTTGCGGAAGGAAGTGTGATGTAGAACAAGTAGCAGAAGCATACATGCTCAAGAGGGATCACCCGAAATTCAAAGGCAACTGAATTTCGGCAACCGGGGCATCGAAGTCGGAATGCCGCGAAACTCACCGAGTCAAAGCGTTTCGCCGTTTGCGGAAGGAAGTGTGATGTAGAACAAGTAGCAGAAGCATACATGCTCAAGAGGGATCACCCGAAATTCAAAGGCAACTGAATTTCGGCAACCGGGGCATCGAAGTCGGAATGCCGCGAAACTCACCGAGTCAAAGCGTTTCGCCGTTTGCGGAAGGAAGTGTGATGTAGAACAAGTAGCAGAAGCATACATGCTCAAGAGGGATCACCCGAAATTCAAAGGCAACTGAATTTCGGCAACCGGGGCATCGAAGTCGGAATGCCGCGAAACTCACCGAGTCAAAGCGTTTCGCCGTTTGCGGAAGGAAGTGTGATGTAGAACAAGTAGCAGAAGCATACATGCTCAAGAGGGATCACCCGAAATTCAAAGGCAACTGAATTTCGGCAACCGGGGCATCGAAGTCGGAATGCCGCGAAACTCACCGAGTCAAAGCGTTTCGCCGTTTGCGGAAGGAAGTGTGATGTAGAACAAGTAGCAGAAGCATACATGCTCAAGAGGGATCACCCGAAATTCAAAGGCAACTGAATTTCGGCAACCGGGGCATCGAAGTCGGAATGCCGCGAAACTCACCGAGTCAAAGCGTTTCGCCGTTTGCGGAAGGAAGTGTGATGTAGAACAAGTAGCAGAAGCATACATGCTCAAGAGGGATCACCCGAAATTCAAAGGCAACTGAATTTCGGCAACCGGGGCATCGAAGTCGGAATGCCGCGAAACTCACCGAGTCAAAGCGTTTCGCCGTTTGCGGAAGGAAGTGTGATGTAGAACAAGTAGCAGAAGCATACATGCTCAAGAGGGATCACCCGAAATTCAAAGGCAACTGAATTTCGGCAACCGGGGCATCGAAGTCGGAATGCCGCGAAACTCACCGAGTCAAAGCGTTTCGCCGTTTGCGGAAGGAAGTGTGATGTAGAACAAGTAGCAGAAGCATACATGCTCAAGAGGGATCACCCGAAATTCAAAGGCAACTGAATTTCGGCAACCGGGGCATCGAAGTCGGAATGCCGCGAAACTCACCGAGTCAAAGCGTTTCGCCGTTTGCGGAAGGAAGTGTGATGTAGAACAAGTAGCAGAAGCATACATGCTCAAGAGGGATCACCCGAAATTCAAAGGCAACTGAATTTCGGCAACCGGGGCATCGAAGTCGGAATGCCGCGAAACTCACCGAGTCAAAGCGTTTCGCCGTTTGCGGAAGGAAGTGTGATGTAGAACAAGTAGCAGAAGCATACATGCTCAAGAGGGATCACCCGAAATTCAAAGGCAACTGAATTTCGGCAACCGGGGCATCGAAGTCGGAATGCCGCGAAACTCACCGAGTCAAAGCGTTTCGCCGTTTGCGGAAGGAAGTGTGATGTAGAACAAGTAGCAGAAGCATACATGCTCAAGAGGGATCACCCGAAATTCAAAGGCAACTGAATTTCGGCAACCGGGGCATCGAAGTCGGAATGCCGCGAAACTCACCGAGTCAAAGCGTTTCGCCGTTTGCGGAAGGAAGTGTGATGTAGAACAAGTAGCAGAAGCATACATGCTCAAGAGGGATCACCCGAAATTCAAAGGCAACTGAATTTCGGCAACCGGGGCATCGAAGTCGGAATGCCGCGAAACTCACCGAGTCAAAGCGTTTCGCCGTTTGCGGAAGGAAGTGTGATGTAGAACAAGTAGCAGAAGCATACATGCTCAAGAGGGATCACCCGAAATTCAAAGGCAACTGAATTTCGGCAACCGGGGCATCGAAGTCGGAATGCCGCGAAACTCACCGAGTCAAAGCGTTTCGCCGTTTGCGGAAGGAAGTGTGATGTAGAACAAGTAGCAGAAGCATACATGCTCAAGAGGGATCACCCGAAATTCAAAGGCAACTGAATTTCGGCAACCGGGGCATCGAAGTCGGAATGCCGCGAAACTCACCGAGTCAAAGCGTTTCGCCGTTTGCGGAAGGAAGTGTGATGTAGAACAAGTAGCAGAAGCATACATGCTCAAGAGGGATCACCCGAAATTCAAAGGCAACTGAATTTCGGCAACCGGGGCATCGAAGTCGGAATGCCGCGAAACTCACCGAGTCAAAGCGTTTCGCCGTTTGCGGAAGGAAGTGTGATGTAGAACAAGTAGCAGAAGCATACATGCTCAAGAGGGATCACCCGAAATTCAAAGGCAACTGAATTTCGGCAACCGGGGCATCGAAGTCGGAATGCCGCGAAACTCACCGAGTCAAAGCGTTTCGCCGTTTGCGGAAGGAAGTGTGATGTAGAACAAGTAGCAGAAGCATACATGCTCAAGAGGGATCACCCGAAATTCAAAGGCAACTGAATTTCGGCAACCGGGGCATCGAAGTCGGAATGCCGCGAAACTCACCGAGTCAAAGCGTTTCGCCGTTTGCGGAAGGAAGTGTGATGTAGAACAAGTAGCAGAAGCATACATGCTCAAGAGGGATCACCCGAAATTCAAAGGCAACTGAATTTCGGCAACCGGGGCATCGAAGTCGGAATGCCGCGAAACTCACCGAGTCAAAGCGTTTCGCCGTTTGCGGAAGGAAGTGTGATGTAGAACAAGTAGCAGAAGCATACATGCTCAAGAGGGATCACCCGAAATTCAAAGGCAACTGAATTTCGGCAACCGGGGCATCGAAGTCGGAATGCCGCGAAACTCACCGAGTCAAAGCGTTTCGCCGTTTGCGGAAGAAGTGTGATGTAGAACAAGTAGCAGAAGCATACATGCTCAAGAGGGATCACCCGAAATTCAAAGGCAACTGAATTTCGGCAACCGGGGCATCGAAGTCGGAATGCCGCGAAACTCACCGAGTCAAAGCGTTTCGCCGTTTGCGGAAGGAAGTGTGATGTAGAACAAGTAGCAGAAGCATACATGCTCAAGAGGGATCACCCGAAATTCAAAGGCAACTGAATTTCGGCAACCGGGGCATCGAAGTCGGAATGCCGCGAAACTCACCGAGTCAAAGCGTTTCGCCGTTTGCGGAAGGAAGTGTGATGTAGAACAAGTAGCAGAAGCATACATGCTCAAGAGGGATCACCCGAAATTCAAAGGCAACTGAATTTCGGCAACCGGGGCATCGAAGTCGGAATGCCGCGAAACTCACCGAGTCAAAGCGTTTCGCCGTTTGCGGAAGGAAGTGTGATGTAGAACAAGTAGCAGAAGCATACATGCTCAAGAGGGATCACCCGAAATTCAAAGGCAACTGAATTTCGGCAACCGGGGCATCGAAGTCGGAATGCCGCGAAACTCACCGAGTCAAAGCGTTTCGCCGTTTGCGGAAGGAAGTGTGATGTAGAACAAGTAGCAGAAGCATACATGCTCAAGAGGGATCACCCGAAATTCAAAGGCAACTGAATTTCGGCAACCGGGGCATCGAAGTCGGAATGCCGCGAAACTCACCGAGTCAAAGCGTTTCGCCGTTTGCGGAAGGAAGTGTGATGTAGAACAAGTAGCAGAAGCATACATGCTCAAGAGGGATCACCCGAAATTCAAAGGCAACTGAATTTCGGCAACCGGGGCATCGAAGTCGGAATGCCGCGAAACTCACCGAGTCAAAGCGTTTCGCCGTTTGCGGAAGGAAGTGTGATGTAGAACAAGTAGCAGAAGCATACATGCTCAAGAGGGATCACCCGAAATTCAAAGGCAACTGAATTTCGGCAACCGGGGCATCGAAGTCGGAATGCCGCGAAACTCACCGAGTCAAAGCGTTTCGCCGTTTGCGGAAGGAAGTGTGATGTAGAACAAGTAGCAGAAGCATACATGCTCAAGAGGGATCACCCGAAATTCAAAGGCAACTGAATTTCGGCAACCGGGGCATCGAAGTCGGAATGCCGCGAAACTCACCGAGTCAAAGCGTTTCGCCGTTTGCGGAAGGAAGTGTGATGTAGAACAAGTAGCAGAAGCATACATGCTCAAGAGGGATCACCCGAAATTCAAAGGCAACTGAATTTCGGCAACCGGGGCATCGAAGTCGGAATGCCGCGAAACTCACCGAGTCAAAGCGTTTCGCCGTTTGCGGAAGGAAGTGTGATGTAGAACAAGTAGCAGAAGCATACATGCTCAAGAGGGATCACCCGAAATTCAAAGGCAACTGAATTTCGGCAACCGGGGCATCGAAGTCGGAATGCCGCGAAACTCACCGAGTCAAAGCGTTTCGCCGTTTGCGGAAGGAAGTGTGATGTAGAACAAGTAGCAGAAGCATACATGCTCAAGAGGGATCACCCGAAATTCAAAGGCAACTGAATTTCGGCAACCGGGGCATCGAAGTCGGAATGCCGCGAAACTCACCGAGTCAAAGCGTTTCGCCGTTTGCGGAAGGAAGTGTGATGTAGAACAAGTAGCAGAAGCATACATGCTCAAGAGGGATCACCCGAAATTCAAAGGCAACTGAATTTCGGCAACCGGGGCATCGAAGTCGGAATGCCGCGAAACTCACCGAGTCAAAGCGTTTCGCCGTTTGCGGAAGGAAGTGTGATGTAGAACAAGTAGCAGAAGCATACATGCTCAAGAGGGATCACCCGAAATTCAAAGGCAACTGAATTTCGGCAACCGGGGCATCGAAGTCGGAATGCCGCGAAACTCACCGAGTCAAAGCGTTTCGCCGTTTGCGGAAGGAAGTGTGATGTAGAACAAGTAGCAGAAGCATACATGCTCAAGAGGGATCACCCGAAATTCAAAGGCAACTGAATTTCGGCAACCGGGGCATCGAAGTCGGAATGCCGCGAAACTCACCGAGTCAAAGCGTTTCGCCGTTTGCGGAAGGAAGTGTGATGTAGAACAAGTAGCAGAAGCATACATGCTCAAGAGGGATCACCCGAAATTCAAAGGCAACTGAATTTCGGCAACCGGGGCATCGAAGTCGGAATGCCGCGAAACTCACCGAGTCAAAGCGTTTCGCCGTTTGCGGAAGGAAGTGTGATGTAGAACAAGTAGCAGAAGCATACATGCTCAAGAGGGATCACCCGAAATTCAAAGGCAACTGAATTTCGGCAACCGGGGCATCGAAGTCGGAATGCCGCGAAACTCACCGAGTCAAAGCGTTTCGCCGTTTGCGGAAGGAAGTGTGATGTAGAACAAGTAGCAGAAGCATACATGCTCAAGAGGGATCACCCGAAATTCAAAGGCAACTGAATTTCGGCAACCGGGGCATCGAAGTCGGAATGCCGCGAAACTCACCGAGTCAAAGCGTTTCGCCGTTTGCGGAAGGAAGTGTGATGTAGAACAAGTAGCAGAAGCATACATGCTCAAGAGGGATCACCCGAAATTCAAAGGCAACTGAATTTCGGCAACCGGGGCATCGAAGTCGGAATGCCGCGAAACTCACCGAGTCAAAGCGTTTCGCCGTTTGCGGAAGGAAGTGTGATGTAGAACAAGTAGCAGAAGCATACATGCTCAAGAGGGATCACCCGAAATTCAAAGGCAACTGAATTTCGGCAACCGGGGCATCGAAGTCGGAATGCCGCGAAACTCACCGAGTCAAAGCGTTTCGCCGTTTGCGGAAGGAAGTGTGATGTAGAACAAGTAGCAGAAGCATACATGCTCAAGAGGGATCACCCGAAATTCAAAGGCAACTGAATTTCGGCAACCGGGGCATCGAAGTCGGAATGCCGCGAAACTCACCGAGTCAAAGCGTTTCGCCTTTGCGGAAGGAAGTGTGATGTAGAACAAGTAGCAGAAGCATACATGCTCAAGAGGGATCACCCGAAATTCAAAGGCAACTGAATTTCGGCAACCGGGGCATCGAAGTCGGAATGCCGCGAAACTCACCGAGTCAAAGCGTTTCGCCGTTTGCGGAAGGAAGTGTGATGTAGAACAAGTAGCAGAAGCATACATGCTCAAGAGGGATCACCCGAAATTCAAAGGCAACTGAATTTCGGCAACCGGGGCATCGAAGTCGGAATGCCGCGAAACTCACCGAGTCAAAGCGTTTCGCCGTTTGCGGAAGGAAGTGTGATGTAGAACAAGTAGCAGAAGCATACATGCTCAAGAGGGATCACCCGAAATTCAAAGGCAACTGAATTTCGGCAACCGGGGCATCGAAGTCGGAATGCCGCGAAACTCACCGAGTCAAAGCGTTTCGCCGTTTGCGGAAGGAAGTGTGATGTAGAACAAGTAGCAGAAGCATACATGCTCAAGAGGGATCACCCGAAATTCAAAGGCAACTGAATTTCGGCAACCGGGGCATCGAAGTCGGAATGCCGCGAAACTCACCGAGTCAAAGCGTTTCGCCGTTTGCGGAAGAAGTGTGATGTAGAACAAGTAGCAGAAGCATACATGCTCAAGAGGGATCACCCGAAATTCAAAGGCAACTGAATTTCGGCAACCGGGGCATCGAAGTCGGAATGCCGCGAAACTCACCGAGTCAAAGCGTTTCGCCGTTTGCGGAAGGAAGTGTGATGTAGAACAAGTAGCAGAAGCATACATGCTCAAGAGGGATCACCCGAAATTCAAAGGCAACTGAATTTCGGCAACCGGGGCATCGAAGTCGGAATGCCGCGAAACTCACCGAGTCAAAGCGTTTCGCCGTTTGCGGAAGGAAGTGTGATGTAGAACAAGTAGCAGAAGCATACATGCTCAAGAGGGATCACCCGAAATTCAAAGGCAACTGAATTTCGGCAACCGGGGCATCGAAGTCGGAATGCCGCGAAACTCACCGAGTCAAAGCGTTTCGCCGTTTGCGGAAGGAAGTGTGATGTAGAACAAGTAGCAGAAGCATACATGCTCAAGAGGGATCACCCGAAATTCAAAGGCAACTGAATTTCGGCAACCGGGGCATCGAAGTCGGAATGCCGCGAAACTCACCGAGTCAAAGCGTTTCGCCGTTTGCGGAAGGAAGTGTGATGTAGAACAAGTAGCAGAAGCATACATGCTCAAGAGGGATCACCCGAAATTCAAAGGCAACTGAATTTCGGCAACCGGGGCATCGAAGTCGGAATGCCGCGAAACTCACCGAGTCAAAGCGTTTCGCCGTTTGCGGAAGAAGTGTGATGTAGAACAAGTAGCAGAAGCATACATGCTCAAGAGGGATCACCCGAAATTCAAAGGCAACTGAATTTCGGCAACCGGGGCATCGAAGTCGGAATGCCGCGAAACTCACCGAGTCAAAGCGTTTCGCCGTTTGCGGAAGGAAGTGTGATGTAGAACAAGTAGCAGAAGCATACATGCTCAAGAGGGATCACCCGAAATTCAAAGGCAACTGAATTTCGGCAACCGGGGCATCGAAGTCGGAATGCCGCGAAACTCACCGAGTCAAAGCGTTTCGCCGTTTGCGGAAGGAAGTGTGATGTAGAACAAGTAGCAGAAGCATACATGCTCAAGAGGGATCACCCGAAATTCAAAGGCAACTGAATTTCGGCAACCGGGGCATCGAAGTCGGAATGCCGCGAAACTCACCGAGTCAAAGCGTTTCGCCGTTTGCGGAAGGAAGTGTGATGTAGAACAAGTAGCAGAAGCATACATGCTCAAGAGGGATCACCCGAAATTCAAAGGCAACTGAATTTCGGCAACCGGGGCATCGAAGTCGGAATGCCGCGAAACTCACCGAGTCAAAGCGTTTCGCCGTTTGCGGAAGGAAGTGTGATGTAGAACAAGTAGCAGAAGCATACATGCTCAAGAGGGATCACCCGAAATTCAAAGGCAACTGAATTTCGGCAACCGGGGCATCGAAGTCGGAATGCCGCGAAACTCACCGAGTCAAAGCGTTTCGCCGTTTGCGGAAGGAAGTGTGATGTAGAACAAGTAGCAGAAGCATACATGCTCAAGAGGGATCACCCGAAATTCAAAGGCAACTGAATTTCGGCAACCGGGGCATCGAAGTCGGAATGCCGCGAAACTCACCGAGTCAAAGCGTTTCGCCGTTTGCGGAAGGAAGTGTGATGTAGAACAAGTAGCAGAAGCATACATGCTCAAGAGGGATCACCCGAAATTCAAAGGCAACTGAATTTCGGCAACCGGGGCATCGAAGTCGGAATGCCGCGAAACTCACCGAGTCAAAGCGTTTCGCCGTTTGCGGAAGGAAGTGTGATGTAGAACAAGTAGCAGAAGCATACATGCTCAAGAGGGATCACCCGAAATTCAAAGGCAACTGAATTTCGGCAACCGGGGCATCGAAGTCGGAATGCCGCGAAACTCACCGAGTCAAAGCGTTTCGCCGTTTGCGGAAGGAAGTGTGATGTAGAACAAGTAGCAGAAGCATACATGCTCAAGAGGGATCACCCGAAATTCAAAGGCAACTGAATTTCGGCAACCGGGGCATCGAAGTCGGAATGCCGCGAAACTCACCGAGTCAAAGCGTTTCGCCGTTTGCGGAAGAAGTGTGATGTAGAACAAGTAGCAGAAGCATACATGCTCAAGAGGGATCACCCGAAATTCAAAGGCAACTGAATTTCGGCAACCGGGGCATCGAAGTCGGAATGCCGCGAAACTCACCGAGTCAAAGCGTTTCGCCGTTTGCGGAAGGAAGTGTGATGTAGAACAAGTAGCAGAAGCATACATGCTCAAGAGGGATCACCCGAAATTCAAAGGCAACTGAATTTCGGCAACCGGGGCATCGAAGTCGGAATGCCGCGAAACTCACCGAGTCAAAGCGTTTCGCCGTTTGCGGAAGGAAGTGTGATGTAGAACAAGTAGCAGAAGCATACATGCTCAAGAGGGATCACCCGAAATTCAAAGGCAACTGAATTTCGGCAACCGGGGCATCGAAGTCGGAATGCCGCGAAACTCACCGAGTCAAAGCGTTTCGCCGTTTGCGGAAGGAAGTGTGATGTAGAACAAGTAGCAGAAGCATACATGCTCAAGAGGGATCACCCGAAATTCAAAGGCAACTGAATTTCGGCAACCGGGGCATCGAAGTCGGAATGCCGCGAAACTCACCGAGTCAAAGCGTTTCGCCGTTTGCGGAAGGAAGTGTGATGTAGAACAAGTAGCAGAAGCATACATGCTCAAGAGGGATCACCCGAAATTCAAAGGCAACTGAATTTCGGCAACCGGGGCATCGAAGTCGGAATGCCGCGAAACTCACCGAGTCAAAGCGTTTCGCCGTTTGCGGAAGGAAGTGTGATGTAGAACAAGTAGCAGAAGCATACATGCTCAAGAGGGATCACCCGAAATTCAAAGGCAACTGAATTTCGGCAACCGGGGCATCGAAGTCGGAATGCCGCGAAACTCACCGAGTCAAAGCGTTTCGCCGTTTGCGGAAGGAAGTGTGATGTAGAACAAGTAGCAGAAGCATACATGCTCAAGAGGGATCACCCGAAATTCAAAGGCAACTGAATTTCGGCAACCGGGGCATCGAAGTCGGAATGCCGCGAAACTCACCGAGTCAAAGCGTTTCGCCGTTTGCGGAAGGAAGTGTGATGTAGAACAAGTAGCAGAAGCATACATGCTCAAGAGGGATCACCCGAAATTCAAAGGCAACTGAATTTCGGCAACCGGGGCATCGAAGTCGGAATGCCGCGAAACTCACCGAGTCAAAGCGTTTCGCCGTTTGCGGAAGGAAGTGTGATGTAGAACAAGTAGCAGAAGCATACATGCTCAAGAGGGATCACCCGAAATTCAAAGGCAACTGAATTTCGGCAACCGGGGCATCGAAGTCGGAATGCCGCGAAACTCACCGAGTCAAAGCGTTTCGCCGTTTGCGGAAGAAGTGTGATGTAGAACAAGTAGCAGAAGCATACATGCTCAAGAGGGATCACCCGAAATTCAAAGGCAACTGAATTTCGGCAACCGGGGCATCGAAGTCGGAATGCCGCGAAACTCACCGAGTCAAAGCGTTTCGCCGTTTGCGGAAGGAAGTGTGATGTAGAACAAGTAGCAGAAGCATACATGCTCAAGAGGGATCACCCGAAATTCAAAGGCAACTGAATTTCGGCAACCGGGGCATCGAAGTCGGAATGCCGCGAAACTCACCGAGTCAAAGCGTTTCGCCGTTTGCGGAAGGAAGTGTGATGTAGAACAAGTAGCAGAAGCATACATGCTCAAGAGGGATCACCCGAAATTCAAAGGCAACTGAATTTCGGCAACCGGGGCATCGAAGTCGGAATGCCGCGAAACTCACCGAGTCAAAGCGTTTCGCCGTTTGCGGAAGGAAGTGTGATGTAGAACAAGTAGCAGAAGCATACATGCTCAAGAGGGATCACCCGAAATTCAAAGGCAACTGAATTTCGGCAACCGGGGCATCGAAGTCGGAATGCCGCGAAACTCACCGAGTCAAAGCGTTTCGCCGTTTGCGGAAGAAGTGTGATGTAGAACAAGTAGCAGAAGCATACATGCTCAAGAGGGATCACCCGAAATTCAAAGGCAACTGAATTTCGGCAACCGGGGCATCGAAGTCGGAATGCCGCGAAACTCACCGAGTCAAAGCGTTTCGCCGTTTGCGGAAGGAAGTGTGATGTAGAACAAGTAGCAGAAGCATACATGCTCAAGAGGGATCACCCGAAATTCAAAGGCAACTGAATTTCGGCAACCGGGGCATCGAAGTCGGAATGCCGCGAAACTCACCGAGTCAAAGCGTTTCGCCGTTTGCGGAAGGAAGTGTGATGTAGAACAAGTAGCAGAAGCATACATGCTCAAGAGGGATCACCCGAAATTCAAAGGCAACTGAATTTCGGCAACCGGGGCATCGAAGTCGGAATGCCGCGAAACTCACCGAGTCAAAGCGTTTCGCCGTTTGCGGAAGGAAGTGTGATGTAGAACAAGTAGCAGAAGCATACATGCTCAAGAGGGATCACCCGAAATTCAAAGGCAACTGAATTTCGGCAACCGGGGCATCGAAGTCGGAATGCCGCGAAACTCACCGAGTCAAAGCGTTTCGCCGTTTGCGGAAGGAAGTGTGATGTAGAACAAGTAGCAGAAGCATACATGCTCAAGAGGGATCACCCGAAATTCAAAGGCAACTGAATTTCGGCAACCGGGGCATCGAAGTCGGAATGCCGCGAAACTCACCGAGTCAAAGCGTTTCGCCGTTTGCGGAAGGAAGTGTGATGTAGAACAAGTAGCAGAAGCATACATGCTCAAGAGGGATCACCCGAAATTCAAAGGCAACTGAATTTCGGCAACCGGGGCATCGAAGTCGGAATGCCGCGAAACTCACCGAGTCAAAGCGTTTCGCCGTTTGCGGAAGGAAGTGTGATGTAGAACAAGTAGCAGAAGCATACATGCTCAAGAGGGATCACCCGAAATTCAAAGGCAACTGAATTTCGGCAACCGGGGCATCGAAGTCGGAATGCCGCGAAACTCACCGAGTCAAAGCGTTTCGCCGTTTGCGGAAGGAAGTGTGATGTAGAACAAGTAGCAGAAGCATACATGCTCAAGAGGGATCACCCGAAATTCAAAGGCAACTGAATTTCGGCAACCGGGGCATCGAAGTCGGAATGCCGCGAAACTCACCGAGTCAAAGCGTTTCGCCGTTTGCGGAAGGAAGTGTGATGTAGAACAAGTAGCAGAAGCATACATGCTCAAGAGGGATCACCCGAAATTCAAAGGCAACTGAATTTCGGCAACCGGGGCATCGAAGTCGGAATGCCGCGAAACTCACCGAGTCAAAGCGTTTCGCCGTTTGCGGAAGGAAGTGTGATGTAGAACAAGTAGCAGAAGCATACATGCTCAAGAGGGATCACCCGAAATTCAAAGGCAACTGAATTTCGGCAACCGGGGCATCGAAGTCGGAATGCCGCGAAACTCACCGAGTCAAAGCGTTTCGCCGTTTGCGGAAGGAAGTGTGATGTAGAACAAGTAGCAGAAGCATACATGCTCAAGAGGGATCACCCGAAATTCAAAGGCAACTGAATTTCGGCAACCGGGGCATCGAAGTCGGAATGCCGCGAAACTCACCGAGTCAAAGCGTTTCGCCGTTTGCGGAAGGAAGTGTGATGTAGAACAAGTAGCAGAAGCATACATGCTCAAGAGGGATCACCCGAAATTCAAAGGCAACTGAATTTCGGCAACCGGGGCATCGAAGTCGGAATGCCGCGAAACTCACCGAGTCAAAGCGTTTCGCCGTTTGCGGAAGGAAGTGTGATGTAGAACAAGTAGCAGAAGCATACATGCTCAAGAGGGATCACCCGAAATTCAAAGGCAACTGAATTTCGGCAACCGGGGCATCGAAGTCGGAATGCCGCGAAACTCACCGAGTCAAAGCGTTTCGCCGTTTGCGGAAGGAAGTGTGATGTAGAACAAGTAGCAGAAGCATACATGCTCAAGAGGGATCACCCGAAATTCAAAGGCAACTGAATTTCGGCAACCGGGGCATCGAAGTCGGAATGCCGCGAAACTCACCGAGTCAAAGCGTTTCGCCGTTTGCGGAAGGAAGTGTGATGTAGAACAAGTAGCAGAAGCATACATGCTCAAGAGGGATCACCCGAAATTCAAAGGCAACTGAATTTCGGCAACCGGGGCATCGAAGTCGGAATGCCGCGAAACTCACCGAGTCAAAGCGTTTCGCCGTTTGCGGAAGGAAGTGTGATGTAGAACAAGTAGCAGAAGCATACATGCTCAAGAGGGATCACCCGAAATTCAAAGGCAACTGAATTTCGGCAACCGGGGCATCGAAGTCGGAATGCCGCGAAACTCACCGAGTCAAAGCGTTTCGCCGTTTGCGGAAGGAAGTGTGATGTAGAACAAGTAGCAGAAGCATACATGCTCAAGAGGGATCACCCGAAATTCAAAGGCAACTGAATTTCGGCAACCGGGGCATCGAAGTCGGAATGCCGCGAAACTCACCGAGTCAAAGCGTTTCGCCGTTTGCGGAAGGAAGTGTGATGTAGAACAAGTAGCAGAAGCATACATGCTCAAGAGGGATCACCCGAAATTCAAAGGCAACTGAATTTCGGCAACCGGGGCATCGAAGTCGGAATGCCGCGAAACTCACCGAGTCAAAGCGTTTCGCCGTTTGCGGAAGGAAGTGTGATGTAGAACAAGTAGCAGAAGCATACATGCTCAAGAGGGATCACCCGAAATTCAAAGGCAACTGAATTTCGGCAACCGGGGCATCGAAGTCGGAATGCCGCGAAACTCACCGAGTCAAAGCGTTTCGCCGTTTGCGGAAGGAAGTGTGATGTAGAACAAGTAGCAGAAGCATACATGCTCAAGAGGGATCACCCGAAATTCAAAGGCAACTGAATTTCGGCAACCGGGGCATCGAAGTCGGAATGCCGCGAAACTCACCGAGTCAAAGCGTTTCGCCGTTTGCGGAAGGAAGTGTGATGTAGAACAAGTAGCAGAAGCATACATGCTCAAGAGGGATCACCCGAAATTCAAAGGCAACTGAATTTCGGCAACCGGGGCATCGAAGTCGGAATGCCGCGAAACTCACCGAGTCAAAGCGTTTCGCCGTTTGCGGAAGGAAGTGTGATGTAGAACAAGTAGCAGAAGCATACATGCTCAAGAGGGATCACCCGAAATTCAAAGGCAACTGAATTTCGGCAACCGGGGCATCGAAGTCGGAATGCCGCGAAACTCACCGAGTCAAAGCGTTTCGCCGTTTGCGGAAGGAAGTGTGATGTAGAACAAGTAGCAGAAGCATACATGCTCAAGAGGGATCACCCGAAATTCAAAGGCAACTGAATTTCGGCAACCGGGGCATCGAAGTCGGAATGCCGCGAAACTCACCGAGTCAAAGCGTTTCGCCGTTTGCGGAAGGAAGTGTGATGTAGAACAAGTAGCAGAAGCATACATGCTCAAGAGGGATCACCCGAAATTCAAAGGCAACTGAATTTCGGCAACCGGGGCATCGAAGTCGGAATGCCGCGAAACTCACCGAGTCAAAGCGTTTCGCCGTTTGCGGAAGGAAGTGTGATGTAGAACAAGTAGCAGAAGCATACATGCTCAAGAGGGATCACCCGAAATTCAAAGGCAACTGAATTTCGGCAACCGGGGCATCGAAGTCGGAATGCCGCGAAACTCACCGAGTCAAAGCGTTTCGCCGTTTGCGGAAGGAAGTGTGATGTAGAACAAGTAGCAGAAGCATACATGCTCAAGAGGGATCACCCGAAATTCAAAGGCAACTGAATTTCGGCAACCGGGGCATCGAAGTCGGAATGCCGCGAAACTCACCGAGTCAAAGCGTTTCGCCGTTTGCGGAAGAAGTGTGATGTAGAACAAGTAGCAGAAGCATACATGCTCAAGAGGGATCACCCGAAATTCAAAGGCAACTGAATTTCGGCAACCGGGGCATCGAAGTCGGAATGCCGCGAAACTCACCGAGTCAAAGCGTTTCGCCGTTTGCGGAAGGAAGTGTGATGTAGAACAAGTAGCAGAAGCATACATGCTCAAGAGGGATCACCCGAAATTCAAAGGCAACTGAATTTCGGCAACCGGGGCATCGAAGTCGGAATGCCGCGAAACTCACCGAGTCAAAGCGTTTCGCCGTTTGCGGGAAGTGTGATGTAGAACAAGTAGCAGAAGCATACATGCTCAAGAGGGATCACCCGAAATTCAAAGGCAACTGAATTTCGGCAACCGGGGCATCGAAGTCGGAATGCCGCGAAACTCACCGAGTCAAAGCGTTTCGCCGTTTGCGGAAGGAAGTGTGATGTAGAACAAGTAGCAGAAGCATACATGCTCAAGAGGGATCACCCGAAATTCAAAGGCAACTGAATTTCGGCAACCGGGGCATCGAAGTCGGAATGCCGCGAAACTCACCGAGTCAAAGCGTTTCGCCGTTTGCGGAAGGAAGTGTGATGTAGAACAAGTAGCAGAAGCATACATGCTCAAGAGGGATCACCCGAAATTCAAAGGCAACTGAATTTCGGCAACCGGGGCATCGAAGTCGGAATGCCGCGAAACTCACCGAGTCAAAGCGTTTCGCCGTTTGCGGAAGGAAGTGTGATGTAGAACAAGTAGCAGAAGCATACATGCTCAAGAGGGATCACCCGAAATTCAAAGGCAACTGAATTTCGGCAACCGGGGCATCGAAGTCGGAATGCCGCGAAACTCACCGAGTCAAAGCGTTTCGCCGTTTGCGGAAGGAAGTGTGATGTAGAACAAGTAGCAGAAGCATACATGCTCAAGAGGGATCACCCGAAATTCAAAGGCAACTGAATTTCGGCAACCGGGGCATCGAAGTCGGAATGCCGCGAAACTCACCGAGTCAAAGCGTTTCGCCGTTTGCGGAAGGAAGTGTGATGTAGAACAAGTAGCAGAAGCATACATGCTCAAGAGGGATCACCCGAAATTCAAAGGCAACTGAATTTCGGCAACCGGGGCATCGAAGTCGGAATGCCGCGAAACTCACCGAGTCAAAGCGTTTCGCCGTTTGCGGAAGGAAGTGTGATGTAGAACAAGTAGCAGAAGCATACATGCTCAAGAGGGATCACCCGAAATTCAAAGGCAACTGAATTTCGGCAACCGGGGCATCGAAGTCGGAATGCCGCGAAACTCACCGAGTCAAAGCGTTTCGCCGTTTGCGGAAGGAAGTGTGATGTAGAACAAGTAGCAGAAGCATACATGCTCAAGAGGGATCACCCGAAATTCAAAGGCAACTGAATTTCGGCAACCGGGGCATCGAAGTCGGAATGCCGCGAAACTCACCGAGTCAAAGCGTTTCGCCGTTTGCGGAAGGAAGTGTGATGTAGAACAAGTAGCAGAAGCATACATGCTCAAGAGGGATCACCCGAAATTCAAAGGCAACTGAATTTCGGCAACCGGGGCATCGAAGTCGGAATGCCGCGAAACTCACCGAGTCAAAGCGTTTCGCCGTTTGCGGAAGGAAGTGTGATGTAGAACAAGTAGCAGAAGCATACATGCTCAAGAGGGATCACCCGAAATTCAAAGGCAACTGAATTTCGGCAACCGGGGCATCGAAGTCGGAATGCCGCGAAACTCACCGAGTCAAAGCGTTTCGCCGTTTGCGGAAGAAGTGTGATGTAGAACAAGTAGCAGAAGCATACATGCTCAAGAGGGATCACCCGAAATTCAAAGGCAACTGAATTTCGGCAACCGGGGCATCGAAGTCGGAATGCCGCGAAACTCACCGAGTCAAAGCGTTTCGCCGTTTGCGGAAGGAAGTGTGATGTAGAACAAGTAGCAGAAGCATACATGCTCAAGAGGGATCACCCGAAATTCAAAGGCAACTGAATTTCGGCAACCGGGGCATCGAAGTCGGAATGCCGCGAAACTCACCGAGTCAAAGCGTTTCGCCGTTTGCGGAAGGAAGTGTGATGTAGAACAAGTAGCAGAAGCATACATGCTCAAGAGGGATCACCCGAAATTCAAAGGCAACTGAATTTCGGCAACCGGGGCATCGAAGTCGGAATGCCGCGAAACTCACCGAGTCAAAGCGTTTCGCCGTTTGCGGAAGGAAGTGTGATGTAGAACAAGTAGCAGAAGCATACATGCTCAAGAGGGATCACCCGAAATTCAAAGGCAACTGAATTTCGGCAACCGGGGCATCGAAGTCGGAATGCCGCGAAACTCACCGAGTCAAAGCGTTTCGCCTTTGCGGAAGGAAGTGTGATGTAGAACAAGTAGCAGAAGCATACATGCTCAAGAGGGATCACCCGAAATTCAAAGGCAACTGAATTTCGGCAACCGGGGCATCGAAGTCGGAATGCCGCGAAACTCACCGAGTCAAAGCGTTTCGCCGTTTGCGGAAGGAAGTGTGATGTAGAACAAGTAGCAGAAGCATACATGCTCAAGAGGGATCACCCGAAATTCAAAGGCAACTGAATTTCGGCAACCGGGGCATCGAAGTCGGAATGCCGCGAAACTCACCGAGTCAAAGCGTTTCGCCGTTTGCGGAAGGAAGTGTGATGTAGAACAAGTAGCAGAAGCATACATGCTCAAGAGGGATCACCCGAAATTCAAAGGCAACTGAATTTCGGCAACCGGGGCATCGAAGTCGGAATGCCGCGAAACTCACCGAGTCAAAGCGTTTCGCCGTTTGCGGAAGGAAGTGTGATGTAGAACAAGTAGCAGAAGCATACATGCTCAAGAGGGATCACCCGAAATTCAAAGGCAACTGAATTTCGGCAACCGGGGCATCGAAGTCGGAATGCCGCGAAACTCACCGAGTCAAAGCGTTTCGCCGTTTGCGGAAGGAAGTGTGATGTAGAACAAGTAGCAGAAGCATACATGCTCAAGAGGGATCACCCGAAATTCAAAGGCAACTGAATTTCGGCAACCGGGGCATCGAAGTCGGAATGCCGCGAAACTCACCGAGTCAAAGCGTTTCGCCGTTTGCGGAAGGAAGTGTGATGTAGAACAAGTAGCAGAAGCATACATGCTCAAGAGGGATCACCCGAAATTCAAAGGCAACTGAATTTCGGCAACCGGGGCATCGAAGTCGGAATGCCGCGAAACTCACCGAGTCAAAGCGTTTCGCCGTTTGCGGAAGGAAGTGTGATGTAGAACAAGTAGCAGAAGCATACATGCTCAAGAGGGATCACCCGAAATTCAAAGGCAACTGAATTTCGGCAACCGGGGCATCGAAGTCGGAATGCCGCGAAACTCACCGAGTCAAAGCGTTTCGCCGTTTGCGGAAGGAAGTGTGATGTAGAACAAGTAGCAGAAGCATACATGCTCAAGAGGGATCACCCGAAATTCAAAGGCAACTGAATTTCGGCAACCGGGGCATCGAAGTCGGAATGCCGCGAAACTCACCGAGTCAAAGCGTTTCGCCGTTTGCGGAAGAAGTGTGATGTAGAACAAGTAGCAGAAGCATACATGCTCAAGAGGGATCACCCGAAATTCAAAGGCAACTGAATTTCGGCAACCGGGGCATCGAAGTCGGAATGCCGCGAAACTCACCGAGTCAAAGCGTTTCGCCGTTTGCGGAAGGAAGTGTGATGTAGAACAAGTAGCAGAAGCATACATGCTCAAGAGGGATCACCCGAAATTCAAAGGCAACTGAATTTCGGCAACCGGGGCATCGAAGTCGGAATGCCGCGAAACTCACCGAGTCAAAGCGTTTCGCTGTTTGCGGAAGGAAGTGTGATGTAGAACAAGTAGCAGAAGCATACATGCTCAAGAGGGATCACCCGAAATTCAAAGGCAACTGAATTTCGGCAACCGGGGCATCGAAGTCGGAATGCCGCGAAACTCACCGAGTCAAAGCGTTTCGCCGTTTGCGGAAGGAAGTGTGATGTAGAACAAGTAGCAGAAGCATACATGCTCAAGAGGGATCACCCGAAATTCAAAGGCAACTGAATTTCGGCAACCGGGGCATCGAAGTCGGAATGCCGCGAAACTCACCGAGTCAAAGCGTTTCGCCGTTTGCGGAAGGAAGTGTGATGTAGAACAAGTAGCAGAAGCATACATGCTCAAGAGGGATCACCCGAAATTCAAAGGCAACTGAATTTCGGCAACCGGGGCATCGAAGTCGGAATGCCGCGAAACTCACCGAGTCAAAGCGTTTCGCCGTTTGCGGAAGGAAGTGTGATGTAGAACAAGTAGCAGAAGCATACATGCTCAAGAGGGATCACCCGAAATTCAAAGGCAACTGAATTTCGGCAACCGGGGCATCGAAGTCGGAATGCCGCGAAACTCACCGAGTCAAAGCGTTTCGCCGTTTGCGGAAGGAAGTGTGATGTAGAACAAGTAGCAGAAGCATACATGCTCAAGAGGGATCACCCGAAATTCAAAGGCAACTGAATTTCGGCAACCGGGGCATCGAAGTCGGAATGCCGCGAAACTCACCGAGTCAAAGCGTTTCGCCGTTTGCGGAAGGAAGTGTGATGTAGAACAAGTAGCAGAAGCATACATGCTCAAGAGGGATCACCCGAAATTCAAAGGCAACTGAATTTCGGCAACCGGGGCATCGAAGTCGGAATGCCGCGAAACTCACCGAGTCAAAGCGTTTCGCCGTTTGCGGAAGGAAGTGTGATGTAGAACAAGTAGCAGAAGCATACATGCTCAAGAGGGATCACCCGAAATTCAAAGGCAACTGAATTTCGGCAACCGGGCATCGAAGTCGGAATGCCGCGAAACTCACCGAGTCAAAGCGTTTCGCCGTTTGCGGAAGGAAGTGTGATGTAGAACAAGTAGCAGAAGCATACATGCTCAAGAGGGATCACCCGAAATTCAAAGGCAACTGAATTTCGGCAACCGGGGCATCGAAGTCGGAATGCCGCGAAACTCACCGAGTCAAAGCGTTTCGCCGTTTGCGGAAGGAAGTGTGATGTAGAACAAGTAGCAGAAGCATACATGCTCAAGAGGGATCACCCGAAATTCAAAGGCAACTGAATTTCGGCAACCGGGGCATCGAAGTCGGAATGCCGCGAAACTCACCGAGTCAAAGCGTTTCGCTGTTTGCGGAAGGAAGTGTGATGTAGAACAAGTAGCAGAAGCATACATGCTCAAGAGGGATCACCCGAAATTCAAAGGCAACTGAATTTCGGCAACCGGGGCATCGAAGTCGGAATGCCGCGAAACTCACCGAGTCAAAGCGTTTCGCCGTTTGCGGAAGAAGTGTGATGTAGAACAAGTAGCAGAAGCATACATGCTCAAGAGGGATCACCCGAAATTCAAAGGCAACTGAATTTCGGCAACCGGGGCATCGAAGTCGGAATGCCGCGAAACTCACCGAGTCAAAGCGTTTCGCCGTTTGCGGAAGGAAGTGTGATGTAGAACAAGTAGCAGAAGCATACATGCTCAAGAGGGATCACCCGAAATTCAAAGGCAACTGAATTTCGGCAACCGGGGCATCGAAGTCGGAATGCCGCGAAACTCACCGAGTCAAAGCGTTTCGCCGTTTGCGGAAGGAAGTGTGATGTAGAACAAGTAGCAGAAGCATACATGCTCAAGAGGGATCACCCGAAATTCAAAGGCAACTGAATTTCGGCAACCGGGGCATCGAAGTCGGAATGCCGCGAAACTCACCGAGTCAAAGCGTTTCGCCGTTTGCGGAAGGAAGTGTGATGTAGAACAAGTAGCAGAAGCATACATGCTCAAGAGGGATCACCCGAAATTCAAAGGCAACTGAATTTCGGCAACCGGGGCATCGAAGTCGGAATGCCGCGAAACTCACCGAGTCAAAGCGTTTCGCTGTTTGCGGAAGGAAGTGTGATGTAGAACAAGTAGCAGAAGCATACATGCTCAAGAGGGATCACCCGAAATTCAAAGGCAACTGAATTTCGGCAACCGGGGCATCGAAGTCGGAATGCCGCGAAACTCACCGAGTCAAAGCGTTTCGCTGTTTGCGGAAGGAAGTGTGATGTAGAACAAGTAGCAGAAGCATACATGCTCAAGAGGGATCACCCGAAATTCAAAGGCAACTGAATTTCGGCAACCGGGGCATCGAAGTCGGAATGCCGCGAAACTCACCGAGTCAAAGCGTTTCGCCGTTTGCGGAAGGAAGTGTGATGTAGAACAAGTAGCAGAAGCATACATGCTCAAGAGGGATCACCCGAAATTCAAAGGCAACTGAATTTCGGCAACCGGGGCATCGAAGTCGGAATGCCGCGAAACTCACCGAGTCAAAGCGTTTCGCCGTTTGCGGAAGAAGTGTGATGTAGAACAAGTAGCAGAAGCATACATGCTCAAGAGGGATCACCCGAAATTCAAAGGCAACTGAATTTCGGCAACCGGGGCATCGAAGTCGGAATGCCGCGAAACTCACCGAGTCAAAGCGTTTCGCCGTTTGCGGAAGGAAGTGTGATGTAGAACAAGTAGCAGAAGCATACATGCTCAAGAGGGATCACCCGAAATTCAAAGGCAACTGAATTTCGGCAACCGGGGCATCGAAGTCGGAATGCCGCGAAACTCACCGAGTCAAAGCGTTTCGCCGTTTGCGGAAGGAAGTGTGATGTAGAACAAGTAGCAGAAGCATACATGCTCAAGAGGGATCACCCGAAATTCAAAGGCAACTGAATTTCGGCAACCGGGGCATCGAAGTCGGAATGCCGCGAAACTCACCGAGTCAAAGCGTTTCGCTGTTTGCGGAAGGAAGTGTGATGTAGAACAAGTAGCAGAAGCATACATGCTCAAGAGGGATCACCCGAAATTCAAAGGCAACTGAATTTCGGCAACGGGGCATCGAAGTCGGAATGCCGCGAAACTCACCGAGTCAAAGCGTTTCGCTGTTTGCGGAAGGAAGTGTGATGTAGAACAAGTAGCAGAAGCATACATGCTCAAGAGGGATCACCCGAAATTCAAAGGCAACTGAATTTCGGCAACCGGGGCATCGAAGTCGGAATGCCGCGAAACTCACCGAGTCAAAGCGTTTCGCTGTTTGCGGAAGGAAGTGTGATGTAGAACAAGTAGCAGAAGCATACATGCTCAAGAGGGATCACCCGAAATTCAAAGGCAACTGAATTTCGGCAACCGGGGCATCGAAGTCGGAATGCCGCGAAACTCACCGAGTCAAAGCGTTTCGCCGTTTGCGGAAGGAAGTGTGATGTAGAACAAGTAGCAGAAGCATACATGCTCAAGAGGGATCACCCGAAATTCAAAGGCAACTGAATTTCGGCAACCGGGGCATCGAAGTCGGAATGCCGCGAAACTCACCGAGTCAAAGCGTTTCGCCTTTGCGGAAGGAAGTGTGATGTAGAACAAGTAGCAGAAGCATACATGCTCAAGAGGGATCACCCGAAATTCAAAGGCAACTGAATTTCGGCAACCGGGGCATCGAAGTCGGAATGCCGCGAAACTCACCGAGTCAAAGCGTTTCGCTGTTTGCGGAAGGAAGTGTGATGTAGAACAAGTAGCAGAAGCATACATGCTCAAGAGGGATCACCCGAAATTCAAAGGCAACTGAATTTCGGCAACGGGGCATCGAAGTCGGAATGCCGCGAAACTCACCGAGTCAAAGCGTTTCGCTGTTTGCGGAAGGAAGTGTGATGTAGAACAAGTAGCAGAAGCATACATGCTCAAAAGGGATCACCCGAAATTCAAAGGCAACTGAATTTCGGCAACCGGGGCATCGAAGTCGGAATGCCGCGAAACTCACCGAGTCAAAGCGTTTCGCTGTTTGCGGAAGGAAGTGTGATGTAGAACAAGTAGCACAAGCATACATGCTCAAGAGGGATCACCCGAAATTCAAAGGCAACTGAATTTCGGCAACCGGGGCATCGAAGTCGGAATGCCGCGAAACTCACCGAGTCAAAGCGTTTCGCTGTTTGCGGAGGAAGTGTGATGTAGAACAAGTAGCAGAAGCATACATGCTCAACAGGGATCACCCGAAATTCAAAGGCAACTGAATTTCGGCAACCGGGACATCGAAGTCGGAATGCCGCGAAACTCACCGAGTCAAAGCGTTTCGCTGTTTGCGGAAGGAAGTGTGATGTAGAACAAGTAGCAGAAGCATACATGCTCAAGAGGGATCACCCGAAATTCAAAGGCAACTGAATTTCGGCAACCGGGGCATCGAAGTCGGAATGCCGCGAAACTCACCGAGTCAAAGCGTTTCGCCTTTGCGGAAGGAAGTGTGATGTAGAACAAGTAGCAGAAGCATACATGCTCAAGAGGGATCACCCGAAATTCAAAGGCAACTGAATTTCGGCAACCGGGGCATCGAAGTCGGAATGCCGCGAAACTCACCGAGTCAAAGCGTTTCGCCGTTTGCGGAAGGAAGTGTGATGTAGAACAAGTAGCAGAAGCATACATGCTCAAGAGGGATCACCCGAAATTCAAAGGCAACTGAATTTCGGCAACCGGGGCATCGAAGTCGGAATGCCGCGAAACTCACCGAGTCAAAGCGTTTCGCGTTTGCGGAAGGAAGTGTGATGTAGAACAAGTAGCAGAAGCATACATGCTCAAGAGGGATCACCCGAAATTCAAAGGCAACTGAATTTCGGCAACCGGGCATCGAAGTCGGAATGCCGCGAAACTCACCGAGTCAAAGCGTTTCGCTGTTTGCGGAAGGAAGTGTGATGTAGAACAAGTAGCAGAAGCATACATGCTCAAGAGGGATCACCCGAAATTCAAAGGCAACTGAATTTCGGCAACCGGGGCATCGAAGTCGGAATGCCGCGAAACTCACCGAGTCAAAGCGTTTCGCGTTTGCGGAAGGAAGTGTGATGTAGAACAAGTAGCAGAAGCATACATGCTCAAGAGGGATCACCCGAAATTCAAAGGCAACTGAATTTCGGCAACCGGGGCATCGAAGTCGGAATGCCGCGAAACTCACCGAGTCAAAGCGTTTCGCCGTTTGCGAAGGAAGTGTGATGTAGAACAAGTAGCAGAAGCATACATGCTCAAGAGGGATCACCCGAAATTCAAAGGCAACTGAATTTCGGCAACCGGGGCATCGAAGTCGGAATGCCGCGAAACTCACCGAGTCAAAGCGTTTCGCCGTTTGCGGAAGGAAGTGTGATGTAGAACAAGTAGCAGAAGCATACATGCTCAAGAGGGATCACCCGAAATTCAAAGGCAACTGAATTTCGGCAACCGGGGCATCGAAGTCGGAATGCCGCGAAACTCACCGAGTCAAAGCGTTTCGCCGTTTGCGGAAGGAAGTGTGATGTAGAACAAGTAGCAGAAGCATACATGCTCAAGAGGGATCACCCGAAATTCAAAGGCAACTGAATTTCGGCAACCGGGGCATCGAAGTCGGAATGCCGCGAAACTCACCGAGTCAAAGCGTTTCGCCGTTTGCGAAGGAAGTGTGATGTAGAACAAGTAGCAGAAGCATACATGCTCAAGAGGGATCACCCGAAATTCAAAGGCAACTGAATTTCGGCAACCGGGGCATCGAAGTCGGAATGCCGCGAAACTCACCGAGTCAAAGCGTTTCGCTTTTGCGGAAGGAAGTGTGATGTAGAACAAGTAGCAGAAGCATACATGCTCAAGAGGGATCACCCGAAATTCAAAGGCAACTGAATTTCGGCAACCGGGGCATCGAAGTCGGAATGCGCGAAACTCACCGAGTCAAAGCGTTTCGCTGTTTGCGGAAGGAAGTGTGATGTAGAACAAGTAGCAGAAGCATACATGCTCAAGAGGGATCACCCGAAATTCAAAGGCAACTGAATTTCGGCAACCGGGGCATCGAAGTCGGAATGCCGCGAAACTCACCGAGTCAAAGCGTTTCGCCGTTTGCGGAAGGAAGTGTGATGTAGAACAAGTAGCAGAAGCATACATGCTCAAGAGGGATCACCCGAAATTCAAAGGCAACTGAATTTCGGCAACCGGGGCATCGAAGTCGGAATGCCGCGAAACTCACCGAGTCAAAGCGTTTCCCTTTTGCGGAAGGAAGTGTGATGTAGAACAAGTAGCAGAAGCATACATGCTCAAGAGGGATCACCCGAAATTCAAAGGCAACTGAATTTCGGCAACCGGGGCATCGAAGTCGGAATGCCGCGAAACTCACCGAGTCAAAGCGTTTCGCCGTTTGCGGAAGGAAGTGTGATGTAGAACAAGTAGCAGAAGCATACATGCTCAAGAGGGATCACCCGAAATTCAAAGGCAACTGAATTTCGGCAACCGGGGCATCGAAGTCGGAATGCCGCGAAACTCACCGAGTCAAAGCGTTTCGCTGTTTGCGGAAGGAAGTGTGATGTAGAACAAGTAGCAGAAGCATACATGCTCAAGAGGGATCACCCGAAATTCAAAGGCAACTGAATTTCGGCAACCGGGGCATCGAAGTCGGAATGCCGCGAAACTCACCGAGTCAAAGCGTTTCGCCGTTTGCGGAAGGAAGTGTGATGTAGAACAAGTAGCAGAAGCATACATGCTCAAGAGGGATCACCCGAAATTCAAAGGCAACTGAATTTCGGCAACCGGGGCATCGAAGTCGGAATGCCGCGAAACTCACCGAGTCAAAGCGTTTCGCTGTTTGCGGAAGGAAGTGTGATGTAGAACAAGTAGCAGAAGCATACATGCTCAAGAGGGATCACCCGAAATTCAAAGGCAACTGAATTTCGGCAACCGGGGCATCGAAGTCGGAATGCCGCGAAACTCACCGAGTCAAAGCGTTTCGCTTTTGCGGAAGAAGTGTGATGTAGAACAAGTAGCAGAAGCATACATGCTCAAGAGGGATCACCCGAAATTCAAAGGCAACTGAATTTCGGCAACCGGGGCATCGAAGTCGGAATGCCGCGAAACTCACCGAGTCAAAGCGTTTCGCCGTTTGCGGAGGAAGTGTGATGTAGAACAAGTAGC
>CM055360.1:19325198-19327698 GCA_029228515.1 Populus alba x Populus x berolinensis | reverse complement strand
CCCATAGGCCTGCCGCGGGGGATTTGCGAGCTGCTGCTACACACGTGGGGGGCCTCACGGCCCGAAGTAACGCCGCCATCGATGACCCGTTTTCCGGCCGGCGACGACCCGATTCCGACCACCGCCCTATAAAAATCACACGCGCGCGCGCGCCCGCCCGCGCCCGCGCCCGCGTCTGCGCTTGGCGCTGGGGCGCTGGGGCCTGAGGGCCTGGGGCCCTTGGGGGCCCTTGGGCTCTTGGGCGATTGGGCGCGCGCGCGCGCGCGCAATGATTTCCATGCCGCGCTGCGCAACGGGGGCTGACGCGGGGACAGCCCCTGCTGGCTGGCTATCTTACCCGCGGGGGGGCTGCCTTCGGGCCTTGCCCCCTGCGCTCTTGCCTGCCCCCCGCGCGGGAGAGGCTACGCACACTCTGCGGCAGCGATGCCAGCAGTGGGAAAAATCGGCAGCGCGGACAGCCCCCGCTGGCTTGCTGTCGTGCCCGCGGGGGGGCTGCCTTCGGGCCCGGGGCAGCGGCAGCGATGCCAGCAGTGGGAAAAATCGGCAGCGCGGACAGCCCCCGCTGGCTTGCTGTCGTGCCCGCGGGGGGCTGCCTTCGGGCCCGGGGCAGCGGCAGCGATGCCAGCAGTGGGAAAAATCGGCAGCGCGGACAGCCCCCGCTGGCTTGCTGTCGTGCCCGCGGGGGGGCTGCCTTCGGGCCCGGGGCAGCGGCAGCGATGCCAGCAGTGGGAAAAATCGGCAGCGCGGACAGCCCCCGCTGGCTTGCTGTCGTGCCCGCGGGGGGGCTGCCTTCGGGCCCGGGGCAGCGGCAGCGATGCCAGCAGTGGGAAAAATCGGCAGCGCGGACAGCCCCCGCTGGCTTGCTGTCGTGCCCGCGGGGGGCTGCCTTCGGGCCCGGGGCAGCGGCAGCGATGCCAGCAGTGGGAAAAATCGGCAGCGCGGACAGCCCCCGCTGGCTTGCTGTCGTGCCCGCGGGGGGGCTGCCTTCGGGCCCGGGGCAGCGGCAGCGATGCCAGCAGTGGGAAAAATCGGCAGCGCGGACAGCCCCCGCTGGCTTGCTGTCGTGCCCGCGGGGGGGCTGCCTTCGGGCCCGGGGCAGCGGCAGCGATGCCAGCAGTGGGAAAAATCGGCAGCGCGGACAGCCCCCGCTGGCTTGCTGTCGTGCCCGCGGGGGGCTGCCTTCGGGCCCGGGGCAGCGGCAGCGATGCCAGCAGTGGGAAAAATCGGCAGCGCGGACAGCCCCCGCTGGCTTGCTGTCTTGCCCGCGGGGGGGCTGCCTTCGGGCCCGGGGCCCCTGCGCTCTTGCCTGCCCCCCGCGCGGGAGAGGCTAGGCGCTGCTGGGGCCAGCCCGACGTCGCTGGCCGCGCATGCGCGCTGCCGGTTTTCTCGCATCCCGCCAAGAAAACGTCGTGCTTTCCACATGAAACCAATCCAGTAAAATCAGCCATATTTTTGTGAGGCTGCCAGCCGAATTTGGGGTCATTCCGGGCCGGTTCCTATTTTTGCGTATTTCCTTGATTTTTAATGGTAGGAAAATAAAAAAAAATACTTCCCGACCTCGAAAAAATCTGGGAAAATTTATAAAGTTGGATTGGATTTTTGCCAACATATGTGCAAAATTTCAGCTCAAAATACCAAGAAATGAATTTTTTAGAGGGGGGGTGACAGCTGGGACCTAGTAGTGTCTACCCCTGCCAGAGCTGCAATAACACTTATAGCTCTTTAGGGGGGTGCCCCCTGGCTGGCCATGGGGCGCGCTGGCTGGCGCCCATAGGCCTGCCGCGGGGGATTTGTGGGCTGCTGCTATGCTCGGACTAACGTGGGGGGCCTCATGGCCCGAAGTAACGCCGCCATCGATGACCCGTTTTCCGGCCGGCGACGACCCGATTCCGGCCACCGTCCCTGTGACCCGCTCCAAGCCGTTGGGCGCGTTGGGGCTGCTTATCCGCGGCTGCGGGCGCGCACGCACTCTGATTTGCCAGCGCTCGTGCCAACCAATAGGCAGCCCCAACGCGCCCAACGGCTTGGCGCGACGTCACGATTCCGGCCACCGTCCCTGTGACCCGCTCCAAGCCGTTGGGCGCGTTGGGGCTGCTTATCCGCGGCTGCGGGCGCGCACGCACTCTGATTTGCCAGCGCTCGTGCCAACCAATAGGCAGCCCCAACGCGCCCAACGGCTTGGCGCGACGTCACGATTCCGGCCACCGTCCCTGTGACCCGCTCCAAGCCGTTGGGCGCGTTGGGGCTGCTTATCCGCGGCTGCGGGCGCGCACGCACTCTGATTTGCCAGCGCTCGTGCCAACCAATAGGCAGCCCCAACGCGCCCAACGGCTTGGCGCGACGTCACGATTCCGGCCACCGTCCCCGGACCCGCTCCAAGCCGTTGGGCGCGTTGGGGCTGCTTATCCGCGGCGTGGGCGTGGGGCCTTAACAAGCCGCGCTCGTTCCAAGGTGCTGGCAGCTGACGCGCGCCTCTCAGCTTGCCGCGACGTCCCGGTGG
>CM055360.1:19273391-19317598 GCA_029228515.1 Populus alba x Populus x berolinensis | reverse complement strand
TGTCAAAGCGTTTCGCTATTTGGGAAGAAGTCTGATGTAGAACAAGTAGCATAAGCATACTTTGCTCAAGAGGGATCAACCCCGAAATTCAAAGGCAACTGAATTTCGGCAACCGGGGATCGAAGTCGGAATGCCGCGAAACTCACCGAGTCAAAGCGTTTCGCTGTTTGCGGAAGGAAGGCTGATGTAGAACAAGTAGCAGAAGCATACATGCTCAAGAGGGATCACACCGAAATTCAAAGAAGCAACTGAATTTCGGCAACGGGGCATCGAAGTCGGAATGCCGCGAAACTCACCGAGTCAAAGCGTTTCGTCGTTTGCGAGAAAGTGTGATGTAGAACAAGTAGCAGAAGCATACATGCTCAAGAGGGATCACCCGAAATTCAAAGGCAACTGAATTTCGCAACCGAGCATCGAAGTCGGAATGCCGCGAAACTCACCGAGTCAAAGCGTTTCGCTGTTTGCGGAAGGAAGTGTGATGTAGAACAAGTAGCAGAAACATACATGCTCAAGAGGGATCACCCGAAATTCAAAGGCAACTGAATTTCGGCAACCGGGGCATCGAAGTCGGAATGCCGCGAAACTCACCGAGTCAAAGCGTTTCGTTGTTTGCGGAAGGAAGTGTGATGTAGAACAAGTAGCAGAAGCATACATGCTCAAGAGGGATCACCGAAATTCAAAGGCAACTGAATTTTCAGCAACCGGGGAATCCAAGTCGGAATGCCGCGAAACTCACCGAGTCAAAGCGTTTCGCTGTTTGCAGAACGAAGTGTGATGTCGACCAAGTAGCAGAAGCATACATGCTCAAGAGGGATCACCCGAAATTCAAAGGCAACTGAATATCGGCAACCGGGGAATCCAAGTCGGAATGCCGCGAAACTCACCGAGTCAAAGCGTTTCGCTGTTTGCGGAAAGGAAGTGTGATGTAGAACAAGTAGCAGAAGCATACATGCTCAAGAGGGATCACCGGAAATTCAAAGGCAACTGAATTTCGGCAACCGGGGCATCGAAGTCGCAATGCCGCGAAACTCACCGAGTCAAAGCGTTTCGTTGTTTGCGGAAGGAAGTGTGATGTAGAACAAGTAGCAGAAGCATACATGCTCAAGAGGGATCACCCCAATTTCAAAGCCAACTGAATTTCGGCAACCGGGGCATCGAAGTCAGAATGCCGCGAAACTCACCGAGTCAAAGCGTTTCGCCGTTTGCGGAAGGAAGTGTGATGTAGAACAAGTAGCAGAAGCATACATGCTCAAGAGGGATCACCCGAAATTCAAAGGCAACTGAATTTCGGCAACGGGGCATCGAAGTCGGAATGCGCGAAACTCACCGAGTCAAAGCGTTTCGTTGTTTGCGTGAGGAATTCTGATGTAGAACAAGTAGCAGAAGCATACATGCTCAAGAGGGATCACCCGAAATTCAAAGGCAACTGAATTTCGGCAACCGGGGCATCGAAGTCGGAATGCCGCGAAACTCACCGAGTCAAAGCGTTTCGCTGTTTGCGGAAGGAAGTGTGATGTAGAACAAGTAGCAGAAGCATACATGCTCAAGAGGGATCACCCGAAATTCAAAGGCAACTGAATTTCGGCAAACCGGGGCATCGAAGTCGGAATGCCGCGAAACTCACCGAGTCAAAGCGTTTCGCCGTTTGCGGAAGGAAGTGTGATGTAGAACAAGTAGCAGAAGCATACATGCTCAAGAGGGATCACCCGAAATTCAAAGGCAACTGAATTTCGGCATCGGGGCATCGAAGTCGGAATGCCGCGAAACTCACCTAGTCAAAGCGTTTCGCTGTTTGCGGAAGGAAGTGTGATGTAGAACAAGTAGCAGAAGCATACATGCTCAAGAGGGATCACCGAAATTCAAAGGCAACTGAATTTCGGCAACCGGGGCATCGAAGTCGGAATGCCGCGAACCTCACCGAGTCAAAGCGTTTCGCCGTTTGCGGAAGGAAGTGTGATGTAGAACAAGTAGCAGAAGCATACATGCTCAAGAGGGATCACACGAAATTCAAAGGCAACTGAAATTTCGGCAACCGGGGCATCGAAGTCGGAATGCCGCGAAACTCACCGAGTCAAAGCGTTTCGCGTTTGCGGAAGGAAAGTTTGATGTAGAACAAGTAGCAGACGCATACATGCTCAAGATTGATCACCCGAAATTCAAAGGCAACTGAATTTCGGCAATCGGGGCATCTAAGTCGGAATGCCGCGAAACTCACCGAGTCAAAGCGTGTCGCCGTTTGCGGAGAGAAGGCTGATGTAGAACAAGTAGGAGAAGCATACATGCTGAAGAGGGATCACCCGAAATTCAAAGGCAACTGAATTTCGGCAACCGGGGCATCGAAGTCGGAATGCCGCGAAACTCACCGAGTCAAAGCGTTTCGCTGTTTGCGGGAAGAAGTTGATGTAGAACAAGTAGCAGAAGCATACATGCTCAAGAGAGATCACCCGAAATTCAAAGGCAACTGAATTTCGGCAACGGGCATCGAAGTCGGAATGCCGCGAAACTCACCGAGTCAAAGCGTTTCGCCGTTTGCGAAGGAAGTGTGATGTAGAACAAGTAGCAGAAGCATACATGCTCAAGAGGGATCAACCGAAATTCAAAGGCAACTGAATTTTCGGCAACCGGGGCATCGAAGTCGGAATTGCCGCGAAACTCACCGAGTCAAAGCGTTTCGCCGTTTGTGAAGAAGTCTGATGTAGAACAAGTAGCAGAAGCATACATGCTCAAGAGGGATCACCCGAAATTCAAAGGCAACTGAATTTCGGCAACCGGGGCATCGAAGTCGGAATGCCGCGAAACTCACCGAGTCAAAGCGTTTCGCTGTTTGCGGAAGAAGTCTGATGTAGAACAAGTAGCAGAAGCATACATGCTCAAGAGGGATCACCCGAAATTCAAAGGCAACTGAATTTCGGCAACCGGGGCATCGAAGTCGGAATGCCGCGAAAACTCACGGAGTCAAAGCGTTTGGCTTTGCGAAAAGAAGTCTGATGTAGAACAAGTAGCAGAAGCATACATGCTCAAGAGGGATCACCCGAAATTCAAAGGCAACTGAATTTCGGCAACCGGGGCATCCAAGTCGGAATGCCGCGAAACTACCGAGTCAAAGCGTTCGGCATTTGCGGAAGAAGTCTGATGTAGAACAAGTAGCACAAGCATACATGCTCAAGAGAGATCACCCGAAATTCAAAGGCAACTGAATTTCGGCAACCGGGCATCGAAGTCGGAATGCCGCGAAACTCACGAGTCAAAGCGTTTCCATGTTTGCGGAAGAAGTGTGATGTAGAACAAGTAGCAGAAGCATACATGCTCAAGAGGGATCACCCGAAATTCAAAGGCAACTGAATTTCGGCAACCGGGGCATCGAAGTCGGAATGCCGCGAAACTCACCGAGTCAAAGCGTTTGGCCCTTTGCGGAAGAAGTCTGATCAAGAACAAGTAGCACAAGCATACATGCTCAAGAGAGATCACCCGAAATTCAAAGGCAACTGAATTTCGGCAACCGGGGCATCGAAGTCGGAATGCCGCGAAACTCACCGAGTCAAAGCGTTTGGCCCTTTGCGGAAGAAGTCTGATGTAGAACAAGTAGCAGAAGCATACATGCTCAAGAGGGATCACCCGAAATTCAAAGGCAAATGAATTTCGGCAACCGGGGCATCGAAGTCGGAATGCCGCGAAACTTCACCGAGTCAAAGCGTTTCGCGTTTGCGAAAGAAGTTGATGTAGAACAAGTAGCAGAAGCATACATGCTCAAGAGGGATCACCCGAAATTCAAAGGCAACTGAATTTCTGCAACGGGGCATCGAAGTCGGAATGCCGCGAAAACTCACCGAGTCAAAGCGTTTCGCCGTTGCGGAAGAGAAGTTTGATGTAGAACAAGTAGCAGAAGCATACATGCTCAAGAGGGATCACCCGAAATTCAAAGGCAACTGAATTTCGGCAACCGGGGCATCGAAGTCGGAATGCCGCGAAACTCACCGAGTCAAAGCGTTTCGCTGTTTGCGGAAGGAAGTGTGATGTAGAACAAGTAGCAGAAGCATACATGCTCAAGAGGGATCACCCGAAATTCAAAGGCAACTGAATTTCGGCAACCGGGGCATCCAAGTCGGAATGCCGCGAAACTCACCGAGTCAAAGCGTTTCGCTGTTTGCGGAAGAAGTGTGATGTAGAACAAGTAGCAGAAGCATAATGCTCAAGTGGGATCACCCGAAATTCAAAGGCAACTGAATTTCGGCAACGGGGCATCGAAGGCGGAATGCCGCGAAACTCACCGAGTCAAAGCGTTTCGCGTTTAGCGGAAGAAGTTTGAAGTAGAACAAGTAGCAGATGCATACATGCTCAAGAGGGATCACCCGAAATTCAAAGGCAACTGAATTTCGGCAAAGGGCATCGAAGTCGGAATGCCGCGAAAATCACCGAGTCAAAAGGTTTCGCTGTTTGCGGAAGGAAGTTGATGTAGAACAAGTAGCACAAGCATACATGCTCAAGAGGGATCACCCGAAAATTCAAAGGCAACTGAATTTCGGCAACGGGGCATCGAAGTCGGAATGCCGCGAAACTCACCGAGTCAAAGCGTTTCGCCGTTTGCGGAAGGAAGTCTGATGTAGAACAAGTAGCACAAGCATACATGCTCAAGAGGGATCACCCGAAATTCAAAGCAACTGAATTTCGGCAACCGGGCATCGAAGTCGGAATGCTGCGAAATCACCGAGTCAAAGCGTTTCGCTGTTTATGGAAGGAAGTGTGATGTTGAAAATGTAGCAGAAGCATACATGCTCAAGAGGGATCACCCGAAATTCAACGGCAATGAATTTCGGCAAACGGGGCATCGAAGTCGGAATGCCGCGAAACTCTCGAGTCAAAGCGTTTCGCCCTTTGCGGAAGGAAGTCTGATGTAGAACAAGTAGCAGAAGCATACATGCTCAAGAGGGATCACCCGAAATTCAAAGGCAACTGAATTTCGGCAACCGGAGGCCATCGACCGCCGGAAAGAATGCCGCGAAACCTAAAAAAAAAAAAAAAAAAAAAAACCGAGTCAAGCGTTTCGGCCGTTTGCGGAAGGAAGTTTTGATGTAGAACAAGTAGCAGATCATACATGCTCAAGAGGGAATCACCCGAAATTCAAAGGCAAGTGAATTTCGGCAACCGGGGGGCATCGAAGTCGGAATGCAGCGAAACTCACCGAGTTCCAAAAGCGTTTGTTGTTTAAGGAAGGAAGTGTGATGTAGAACAAGTACGCAGAAGCATACATGCTCAAGAGGTGATCACACGAAATTCAAAGGCAACTTAATTTCGGCAACCGGGGCATCGAAGTCGGGAATGCCGCGAAACTCACCAAGTCAAAGCGTTTCGCTGTTTAAGGAAGGAATTCTGAATGTTAGAACAAGTAGAGGAATATACATGCTCAAGGAGGGTATCACCCGAAATCAAAAGGCATCTTAATTTCTGGCAACCGGGGCATCTAAGTCGGAATGCCGCGAAACTCACGAGTCAAAGCATTTTTGTTTAAGGATGGAAGTTTGATGTAGAACAAGTAGAATAAGCTTACATTGTCAGGAGGGATCACCCGAAATTCAAAGGCACATGAATTACGGGAAACGGGGCATTAAGTCGGAATGCCGCGAAACTCACCAAGTCAAAGCGTTTCATGTTTAAGGAAGGAAGTTTGATTGTAGAACCATGTGAGCAGGAAGCATACATGCTCAAGAGGGATCACCCGAAATTCAAATGATACTGAATTTCGGCAACCGGGCAGGATAGAAGTCGGAATGAGCGAAACTCACCGAGTCAAGGCATTTCGCTGTATAGGAAGGAAAATTTGATGTAGAACAAGTAGCAGAAGCATACATGCTCAAGAGGGATCACCCGAAATTCAAAGGCAACTGAATTTCGGCAACCGGGGCATCGAAGTCGGAATGCCGCGAAACTCACCGAGTCAAAGCGTTTCGCTGTTTGCGGAAGAGAAGTGTGATGTAGAACAAGTAGCAGAAGCATACATGCTCAAGAGGGATCACCCGAAATTCAAAGGCAACTGAATTTCGGCAACCGGGCATCGAAGTCGGAATGCCGCGAAACTCACCGAGTCAAAGCGTTTCGCCGTTTGCGGAAGGAAGTGTGATGTAGAACAAGCAGAAGCATACATGCTCAAGAGGGATCACCCGAAATTCAAAGGCAACTGAATTTCGGCAACGGGGCATCGAAGTCGGAATGCCGCGAAACTCACAAACGTTTCCCGTTTCGCCTTATGGAAAAGTGCTGTTTCTCCTTTTCGGATCAGCGCTGTCATGAACTCTTAAGACGGGATCTCCCCCAGAAATTCACCCACTCATTCGGCAACCCTTGAATTTAGGACCGCGACCTCGTGAATGCCTTAACCAGAGTCAAAGCGTTTCGCCGTTTGCGGAAGGAAGTGTGATGTAGAACAAGTAGCAGAAGCATACATGCTCAAGAGGGATCACCCGAAATTCAAAGGCAACTGAATTTCGGCAACCGGGGCATCGAAGTCGGAATGCCACGAAACTCACCGAGTCAAAGCGTTTCGCTGTTTGCGGAAGGAAGTGTGATGTAGAACAAGTAGCAGAAGCATACATGCTCAAGAGGGATCACCCGAAATTCAAAGGCAACTGAATTTCGGCGGCAGAGACATCGAAGTCGAATGCCGCGAAACTCACGAGAGTCAAAGCGTTTCGCCGTTTGCGGAAGGAAGTGTGATGTAGAACAAGTAGCAGAAGCATACATGCTCAAGAGGGATCACCCGAAATTCAAAGGCAACTGAATTTCGGCAACCGGGGCACGAAGTCGGAATGCCGCGAAACTCACCGAGTCAAAGCGTTTCGCCGTTTGCGGAAGGAAGTGTGATGTAGAACAAGTAGCAGAAGCATACATGCTCAAGAGGGATCACCGAAATTCAAAGGCAACTGAATTTCGGCAACCGGGGCATCGAAGTCGGAATGCCGCGAAACTCACGAGTCAAAGCGTTTCGCCGTTTGCGGAAGGAAGTGTGATGTAGAACAAGTAGCAGAAGCATACATGCTCAAGAGGGATCACCCGAAATTCAAAGGCAACTGAATTTCGGCAACCGGGGCATCGAAGTCGGAATGCCGCGAAACTCACCGAGTCAAAGCGTTTCGCCGTTTGCGGAAGGATGTTGATGTAGAACAAGTAGCAGAAGCATACATGCTCAAGAGGGATCACCCGAAATTCAAAGGCAACTGAATTTCGGCAACCGGGGCATCGAAGTCGGAATGCCGCGAAACTCACCGAGTCAAAGCGTTTCGCTGTTTGCGGAAGGAAGTGTGATGTAGAACAAGTAGCAGAAGCATACATGCTCAAGAGGGATCACCCGAAATTCAAAGGCAACTGAATTTCGGCAACCGGGGCATCGAAGTCGGAATGCCGCGAAACTCACCGAGTCAAAGCGTTTCGCCGTTTGCGGAAGAAGTGTGATGTAGAACAAGTAGCAGAAGCATACATGCTCAAGAGGGATCACCCGAAATTCAAAGGCAACTGAATTTCGGCAACCGGGCATCGAAGTCGGAATGCCGCGAAACTCACCGAGTCAAAGCGTTTCGCGTTTGCGGAAGGAAGTGTGATGTAGAACAAGTAGCAGAAGCATACATGCTCAAGAGGGATCACCCGAAATTCAAAGGCAACTGAATTTCGGCAACCGGGGCATCGAAGTCGGAATGCCGCGAAACTCACCGAGTCAAAGCGTTTCGCCGTTTGCGGAAGAAGTGTGATGTAGAACAAGTAGCAGAAGCATACATGCTCAAGAGGGATCACCCGAAATTCAAAGGCAACTGAATTTCGGCAACCGGGGCATCGAAGTCGGAATGCCGCGAAACTCACCGAGTCAAAGCGTTTCGCCGTTTGCGGAAGGAAGTGTGATGTAGAACAAGTAGCAGAAGCATACATGCTCAAGAGGGATCACCCGAAATTCAAAGGCAACTGAATTTCGGCAACCGGGGCATCGAAGTCGGAATGCCGCGAAACTCACCGAGTCAAAGCGTTTCGCCGTTTGCGGAAGGAAGTGTGATGTAGAACAAGTAGCAGAAGCATACATGCTCAAGAGGGATCACCCGAAATTCAAAGGCAACTGAATTTCGGCAACGGGGCATCGAAGTCGGAATGCCGCGAAACTCACCGAGTCAAAGCGTTTCGCCGTTTGCGGAAGGAAGTGTGATGTAGAACAAGTAGCAGAAGCATACATGCTCAAGAGGGATCACCCGAAATTCAAAGGCAACTGAATTTCGGCAACCGGGGCATCGAAGTCGGAATGCCGCGAAACTCACCGAGTCAAAGCGTTTCGCCGTTTGCGGAAGAAGTCTGATGTAGAACAAGTAGCAGAAGCATACATGCTCAAGAGGGATCACCCGAAATTCAAAGGCAACTGAATTTCGGCAACCGGGGCATCGAAGTCGGAATGCCGCGAAACTCACCGAGTCAAAGCGTTTCGCGTTTGCGGAAGGAAGTGTGATGTAGAACAAGTAGCAGAAGCATACATGCTCAAGAGGGATCACCCGAAATTCAAAGGCAACTGAATTTCGGCAACCGGGGCATCGAAGTCGGAATGCCGCGAAACTCACCGAGTCAAAGCGTTTCGCCGTTTGCGGAAGGAAGTGTGATGTAGAACAAGTAGCAGAAGCATACATGCTCAAGAGGGATCACCCGAAATTCAAAGGCAACTGAATTTCGGCAACCGGGGCATCGAAGTCGGAATGCCGCGAAACTCACCGAGTCAAAGCGTTTCGCCGTTTGCGGAAGAAGTGTGATGTAGAACAAGTAGCAGAAGCATACATGCTCAAGAGGGATCACCCGAAATTCAAAGGCAACTGAATTTCGGCAACCGGGGCATCGAAGTCGGAATGCCGCGAAACTCACCGAGTCAAAGCGTTTCGCCGTTTGCGGAAGAAGTGTGATGTAGAACAAGTAGCAGAAGCATACATGCTCAAGAGGGATCACCGAAATTCAAAGGCAACTGAATTTCGGCAACGGGGCATCGAAGTCGGAATGCCGCGAAACTCACCGAGTCAAAGCGTTTCGCGTTTGCGGAAGGAAGTGTGATGTAGAACAAGTAGCAGAAGCATACATGCTCAAGAGGGATCACCCGAAATTCAAAGGCAACTGAATTTCGGCAACCGGGGCATCGAAGTCGGAATGCCGCGAAACTCACCGAGTCAAAGCGTTTCGCCGTTTGCGGAAGAAGTGTGATGTAGAACAAGTAGCAGAAGCATACATGCTCAAGAGGGATCACCCGAAATTCAAAGGCAACTGAATTTCGGCAACCGGGGCATCGAAGTCGGAATGCCGCGAAACTCACCGAGTCAAAGCGTTTCGCCGTTTGCGGAAGAAGTCTGATGTAGAACAAGTAGCAGAAGCATACATGCTCAAGAGGGATCACCCGAAATTCAAAGGCAACTGAATTTCGGCAACCGGGGCATCGAAGTCGGAATGCCGCGAAACTCACCGAGTCAAAGCGTTTCGCCGTTTGCGGAAGGAAGTCTGATGTAGAACAAGTAGCAGAAGCATACATGCTCAAGAGGGATCACCCGAAATTCAAAGGCAACTGAATTTCGGCAACCGGGGCATCGAAGTCGGAATGCCGCGAAACTCACCGAGTCAAAGCGTTTCGCCGTTTGCGGAGGAAGTGTGATGTAGAACAAGTAGCAGAAGCATACATGCTCAAGAGGGATCACCCGAAATTCAAAGGCAACTGAATTTCGGCAACCGGGGCATCGAAGTCGGAATGCCGCGAAACTCACCGAGTCAAAGCGTTTCGCCGTTTGCGGAAGAAGTCTGATGTAGAACAAGTAGCAGAAGCATACATGCTCAAGAGGGATCACCCGAAATTCAAAGGCAACTGAATTTCGGCAACCGGGGCATCGAAGTCGGAATGCCGCGAAACTCACCGAGTCAAAGCGTTTCGCCGTTTGCGGAAGGAAGTGTGATGTAGAACAAGTAGCAGAAGCATACATGCTCAAGAGGGATCACCCGAAATTCAAAGGCAACTGAATTTCGGCAACCGGGGCATCGAAGTCGGAATGCCGCGAAACTCACCGAGTCAAAGCGTTTCGCCGTTTGCGGAAGAAGTGTGATGTAGAACAAGTAGCAGAAGCATACATGCTCAAGAGGGATCACCCGAAATTCAAAGGCAACTGAATTTCGGCAACCGGGGCATCGAAGTCGGAATGCCGCGAAACTCACCGAGTCAAAGCGTTTCGCCGTTTGCGGAAGAAGTTGATGTAGAACAAGTAGCAGAAGCATACATGCTCAAGAGGGATCACCCGAAATTCAAAGGCAACTGAATTTCGGCAACCGGGGCATCGAAGTCGGAATGCCGCGAAACTCACCGAGTCAAAGCGTTTCGCCGTTTGCGGAAGAAGTGTGATGTAGAACAAGTAGCAGAAGCATACATGCTCAAGAGGGATCACCCGAAATTCAAAGGCAACTGAATTTCGGCAACCGGGGCATCGAAGTCGGAATGCCGCGAAACTCACCGAGTCAAAGCGTTTCGCCGTTTGCGGAAGAAGTGTGATGTAGAACAAGTAGCAGAAGCATACATGCTCAAGAGGGATCACCCGAAATTCAAAGGCAACTGAATTTCGGCAACCGGGGCATCGAAGTCGGAATGCCGCGAAACTCACCGAGTCAAAGCGTTTCGCCGTTTGCGGAAGAAGTGTGATGTAGAACAAGTAGCAGAAGCATACATGCTCAAGAGGGATCACCCGAAATTCAAAGGCAACTGAATTTCGGCAACCGGGGCATCGAAGTCGGAATGCCGCGAAACTCACCGAGTCAAAGCGTTTCGCCGTTTGCGGAAGGAAGTGTGATGTAGAACAAGTAGCAGAAGCATACATGCTCAAGAGGGATCACCCGAAATTCAAAGGCAACTGAATTTCGGCAACCGGGGCATCGAAGTCGGAATGCCGCGAAACTCACCGAGTCAAAGCGTTTCGCCGTTTGCGGAAGAAGTGTGATGTAGAACAAGTAGCAGAAGCATACATGCTCAAGAGGGATCACCCGAAATTCAAAGGCAACTGAATTTCGGCAACCGGGGCATCGAAGTCGGAATGCCGCGAAACTCACCGAGTCAAAGCGTTTCGCCGTTTGCGGAAGAAGTGTGATGTAGAACAAGTAGCAGAAGCATACATGCTCAAGAGGGATCACCCGAAATTCAAAGGCAACTGAATTTCGGCAACCGGGGCATCGAAGTCGGAATGCCGCGAAACTCACCGAGTCAAAGCGTTTCGCCGTTTGCGGAAGGAAGTGTGATGTAGAACAAGTAGCAGAAGCATACATGCTCAAGAGGGATCACCCGAAATTCAAAGGCAACTGAATTTCGGCAACCGGGGCATCGAAGTCGGAATGCCGCGAAACTCACCGAGTCAAAGCGTTTCGCCGTTTGCGGAAGAAGTCTGATGTAGAACAAGTAGCAGAAGCATACATGCTCAAGAGGGATCACCCGAAATTCAAAGGCAACTGAATTTCGGCAACCGGGGCATCGAAGTCGGAATGCCGCGAAACTCACCGAGTCAAAGCGTTTCGCCGTTTGCGGAAGGAAGTGTGATGTAGAACAAGTAGCAGAAGCATACATGCTCAAGAGGGATCACCCGAAATTCAAAGGCAACTGAATTTCGGCAACCGGGGCATCGAAGTCGGAATGCCGCGAAACTCACCGAGTCAAAGCGTTTCGCCGTTTGCGGAAGGAAGTGTGATGTAGAACAAGTAGCAGAAGCATACATGCTCAAGAGGGATCACCCGAAATTCAAAGGCAACTGAATTTCGGCAACCGGGGCATCGAAGTCGGAATGCCGCGAAACTCACCGAGTCAAAGCGTTTCGCCGTTTGCGGAAGGAAGTCTGATGTAGAACAAGTAGCAGAAGCATACATGCTCAAGAGGGATCACCCGAAATTCAAAGGCAACTGAATTTCGGCAACCGGGGCATCGAAGTCGGAATGCCGCGAAACTCACCGAGTCAAAGCGTTTCGCCGTTTGCGGAAGGAAGTGTGATGTAGAACAAGTAGCAGAAGCATACATGCTCAAGAGGGATCACCCGAAATTCAAAGGCAACTGAATTTCGGCAACCGGGGCATCGAAGTCGGAATGCCGCGAAACTCACCGAGTCAAAGCGTTTCGCCGTTTGCGGAAGGAAGTGTGATGTAGAACAAGTAGCAGAAGCATACATGCTCAAGAGGGATCACCCGAAATTCAAAGGCAACTGAATTTCGGCAACCGGGGCATCGAAGTCGGAATGCCGCGAAACTCACCGAGTCAAAGCGTTTCGCCGTTTGCGGAAGGAAGTCTGATGTAGAACAAGTAGCAGAAGCATACATGCTCAAGAGGGATCACCCGAAATTCAAAGGCAACTGAATTTCGGCAACCGGGGCATCGAAGTCGGAATGCCGCGAAACTCACCGAGTCAAAGCGTTTCGCCGTTTGCGGAAGAAGTCTGATGTAGAACAAGTAGCAGAAGCATACATGCTCAAGAGGGATCACCCGAAATTCAAAGGCAACTGAATTTCGGCAACCGGGGCATCGAAGTCGGAATGCCGCGAAACTCACCGAGTCAAAGCGTTTCGCCGTTTGCGGAAGGAAGTCTGATGTAGAACAAGTAGCAGAAGCATACATGCTCAAGAGGGATCACCCGAAATTCAAAGGCAACTGAATTTCGGCAACCGGGGCATCGAAGTCGGAATGCCGCGAAACTCACCGAGTCAAAGCGTTTCGCCGTTTGCGGAAGAAGTCTGATGTAGAACAAGTAGCAGAAGCATACATGCTCAAGAGGGATCACCCGAAATTCAAAGGCAACTGAATTTCGGCAACCGGGGCATCGAAGTCGGAATGCCGCGAAACTCACCGAGTCAAAGCGTTTCGCCGTTTGCGGAAGAAGTCTGATGTAGAACAAGTAGCAGAAGCATACATGCTCAAGAGGGATCACCCGAAATTCAAAGGCAACTGAATTTCGGCAACCGGGGCATCGAAGTCGGAATGCCGCGAAACTCACCGAGTCAAAGCGTTTCGCCGTTTGCGGAAGAAGTCTGATGTAGAACAAGTAGCAGAAGCATACATGCTCAAGAGGGATCACCCGAAATTCAAAGGCAACTGAATTTCGGCAACCGGGGCATCGAAGTCGGAATGCCGCGAAACTCACCGAGTCAAAGCGTTTCGCCGTTTGCGGAAGAAGTCTGATGTAGAACAAGTAGCAGAAGCATACATGCTCAAGAGGGATCACCCGAAATTCAAAGGCAACTGAATTTCGGCAACCGGGGCATCGAAGTCGGAATGCCGCGAAACTCACCGAGTCAAAGCGTTTCGCCGTTTGCGGAAGAAGTCTGATGTAGAACAAGTAGCAGAAGCATACATGCTCAAGAGGGATCACCCGAAATTCAAAGGCAACTGAATTTCGGCAACCGGGGCATCGAAGTCGGAATGCCGCGAAACTCACCGAGTCAAAGCGTTTCGCCGTTTGCGGAAGAAGTCTGATGTAGAACAAGTAGCAGAAGCATACATGCTCAAGAGGGATCACCCGAAATTCAAAGGCAACTGAATTTCGGCAACCGGGGCATCGAAGTCGGAATGCCGCGAAACTCACCGAGTCAAAGCGTTTCGCCGTTTGCGGAAGGAAGTCTGATGTAGAACAAGTAGCAGAAGCATACATGCTCAAGAGGGATCACCCGAAATTCAAAGGCAACTGAATTTCGGCAACCGGGGCATCGAAGTCGGAATGCCGCGAAACTCACCGAGTCAAAGCGTTTCGCCGTTTGCGGAAGGAAGTCTGATGTAGAACAAGTAGCAGAAGCATACATGCTCAAGAGGGATCACCCGAAATTCAAAGGCAACTGAATTTCGGCAACCGGGGCATCGAAGTCGGAATGCCGCGAAACTCACCGAGTCAAAGCGTTTCGCCGTTTGCGGAAGAAGTCTGATGTAGAACAAGTAGCAGAAGCATACATGCTCAAGAGGGATCACCCGAAATTCAAAGGCAACTGAATTTCGGCAACCGGGGCATCGAAGTCGGAATGCCGCGAAACTCACCGAGTCAAAGCGTTTCGCCGTTTGCGGAAGAAGTCTGATGTAGAACAAGTAGCAGAAGCATACATGCTCAAGAGGGATCACCCGAAATTCAAAGGCAACTGAATTTCGGCAACCGGGGCATCGAAGTCGGAATGCCGCGAAACTCACCGAGTCAAAGCGTTTCGCCGTTTGCGGAAGAAGTCTGATGTAGAACAAGTAGCAGAAGCATACATGCTCAAGAGGGATCACCCGAAATTCAAAGGCAACTGAATTTCGGCAACCGGGGCATCGAAGTCGGAATGCCGCGAAACTCACCGAGTCAAAGCGTTTCGCCGTTTGCGGAAGAAGTCTGATGTAGAACAAGTAGCAGAAGCATACATGCTCAAGAGGGATCACCCGAAATTCAAAGGCAACTGAATTTCGGCAACCGGGGCATCGAAGTCGGAATGCCGCGAAACTCACCGAGTCAAAGCGTTTCGCCGTTTGCGGAAGGAAGTCTGATGTAGAACAAGTAGCAGAAGCATACATGCTCAAGAGGGATCACCCGAAATTCAAAGGCAACTGAATTTCGGCAACCGGGGCATCGAAGTCGGAATGCCGCGAAACTCACCGAGTCAAAGCGTTTCGCCGTTTGCGGAAGGAAGTCTGATGTAGAACAAGTAGCAGAAGCATACATGCTCAAGAGGGATCACCCGAAATTCAAAGGCAACTGAATTTCGGCAACCGGGGCATCGAAGTCGGAATGCCGCGAAACTCACCGAGTCAAAGCGTTTCGCCGTTTGCGGAAGAAGTCTGATGTAGAACAAGTAGCAGAAGCATACATGCTCAAGAGGGATCACCCGAAATTCAAAGGCAACTGAATTTCGGCAACCGGGGCATCGAAGTCGGAATGCCGCGAAACTCACCGAGTCAAAGCGTTTCGCCGTTTGCGGAAGGAAGTCTGATGTAGAACAAGTAGCAGAAGCATACATGCTCAAGAGGGATCACCCGAAATTCAAAGGCAACTGAATTTCGGCAACCGGGGCATCGAAGTCGGAATGCCGCGAAACTCACCGAGTCAAAGCGTTTCGCCGTTTGCGGAAGAAGTCTGATGTAGAACAAGTAGCAGAAGCATACATGCTCAAGAGGGATCACCCGAAATTCAAAGGCAACTGAATTTCGGCAACCGGGGCATCGAAGTCGGAATGCCGCGAAACTCACCGAGTCAAAGCGTTTCGCCGTTTGCGGAAGGAAGTCTGATGTAGAACAAGTAGCAGAAGCATACATGCTCAAGAGGGATCACCCGAAATTCAAAGGCAACTGAATTTCGGCAACCGGGGCATCGAAGTCGGAATGCCGCGAAACTCACCGAGTCAAAGCGTTTCGCCGTTTGCGGAAGAAGTCTGATGTAGAACAAGTAGCAGAAGCATACATGCTCAAGAGGGATCACCCGAAATTCAAAGGCAACTGAATTTCGGCAACCGGGGCATCGAAGTCGGAATGCCGCGAAACTCACCGAGTCAAAGCGTTTCGCCGTTTGCGGAAGGAAGTCTGATGTAGAACAAGTAGCAGAAGCATACATGCTCAAGAGGGATCACCCGAAATTCAAAGGCAACTGAATTTCGGCAACCGGGGCATCGAAGTCGGAATGCCGCGAAACTCACCGAGTCAAAGCGTTTCGCCGTTTGCGGAAGGAAGTCTGATGTAGAACAAGTAGCAGAAGCATACATGCTCAAGAGGGATCACCCGAAATTCAAAGGCAACTGAATTTCGGCAACCGGGGCATCGAAGTCGGAATGCCGCGAAACTCACCGAGTCAAAGCGTTTCGCCGTTTGCGGAAAGAAGTCTGATGTAGAACAAGTAGCAGAAGCATACATGCTCAAGAGGGATCACCCGAAATTCAAAGGCAACTGAATTTCGGCAACCGGGGCATCGAAGTCGGAATGCCGCGAAACTCACCGAGTCAAAGCGTTTCGCCGTTTGCGGAAGAAGTGTGATGTAGAACAAGTAGCAGAAGCATACATGCTCAAGAGGGATCACCCGAAATTCAAAGGCAACTGAATTTCGGCAACCGGGGCATCGAAGTCGGAATGCCGCGAAACTCACCGAGTCAAAGCGTTTCGCCGTTTGCGGAAGAAGTCTGATGTAGAACAAGTAGCAGAAGCATACATGCTCAAGAGGGATCACCCGAAATTCAAAGGCAACTGAATTTCGGCAACCGGGGCATCGAAGTCGGAATGCCGCGAAACTCACCGAGTCAAAGCGTTTCGCCGTTTGCGGAAGAAGTCTGATGTAGAACAAGTAGCAGAAGCATACATGCTCAAGAGGGATCACCCGAAATTCAAAGGCAACTGAATTTCGGCAACCGGGGCATCGAAGTCGGAATGCCGCGAAACTCACCGAGTCAAAGCGTTTCGCCGTTTGCGGAAGAAGTCTGATGTAGAACAAGTAGCAGAAGCATACATGCTCAAGAGGGATCACCCGAAATTCAAAGGCAACTGAATTTCGGCAACCGGGGCATCGAAGTCGGAATGCCGCGAAACTCACCGAGTCAAAGCGTTTCGCCGTTTGCGGAAGGAAGTCTGATGTAGAACAAGTAGCAGAAGCATACATGCTCAAGAGGGATCACCCGAAATTCAAAGGCAACTGAATTTCGGCAACCGGGGCATCGAAGTCGGAATGCCGCGAAACTCACCGAGTCAAAGCGTTTCGCCGTTTGCGGAAGGAAGTCTGATGTAGAACAAGTAGCAGAAGCATACATGCTCAAGAGGGATCACCCGAAATTCAAAGGCAACTGAATTTCGGCAACCGGGGCATCGAAGTCGGAATGCCGCGAAACTCACCGAGTCAAAGCGTTTCGCCGTTTGCGGAAGGAAGTGTGATGTAGAACAAGTAGCAGAAGCATACATGCTCAAGAGGGATCACCCGAAATTCAAAGGCAACTGAATTTCGGCAACCGGGGCATCGAAGTCGGAATGCCGCGAAACTCACCGAGTCAAAGCGTTTCGCCGTTTGCGGAAGGAAGTCTGATGTAGAACAAGTAGCAGAAGCATACATGCTCAAGAGGGATCACCCGAAATTCAAAGGCAACTGAATTTCGGCAACCGGGGCATCGAAGTCGGAATGCCGCGAAACTCACCGAGTCAAAGCGTTTCGCCGTTTGCGGAAGGAAGTCTGATGTAGAACAAGTAGCAGAAGCATACATGCTCAAGAGGGATCACCCGAAATTCAAAGGCAACTGAATTTCGGCAACCGGGGCATCGAAGTCGGAATGCCGCGAAACTCACCGAGTCAAAGCGTTTCGCCGTTTGCGGAAGAAGTGTGATGTAGAACAAGTAGCAGAAGCATACATGCTCAAGAGGGATCACCCGAAATTCAAAGGCAACTGAATTTCGGCAACGGGGCATCGAAGTCGGAATGCCGCGAAACTCACCGAGTCAAAGCGTTTCGCCGTTTGCGGAAGGAAGTCTGATGTAGAACAAGTAGCAGAAGCATACATGCTCAAGAGGGATCACCCGAAATTCAAAGGCAACTGAATTTCGGCAACCGGGGCATCGAAGTCGGAATGCCGCGAAACTCACCGAGTCAAAGCGTTTCGCCGTTTGCGGAAGGAAGTCTGATGTAGAACAAGTAGCAGAAGCATACATGCTCAAGAGGGATCACCCGAAATTCAAAGGCAACTGAATTTCGGCAACCGGGGCATCGAAGTCGGAATGCCGCGAAACTCACCGAGTCAAAGCGTTTCGCCGTTTGCGGAAGGAAGTCTGATGTAGAACAAGTAGCAGAAGCATACATGCTCAAGAGGGATCACCCGAAATTCAAAGGCAACTGAATTTCGGCAACCGGGGCATCGAAGTCGGAATGCCGCGAAACTCACCGAGTCAAAGCGTTTCGCCGTTTGCGGAAGGAAGTCTGATGTAGAACAAGTAGCAGAAGCATACATGCTCAAGAGGGATCACCCGAAATTCAAAGGCAACTGAATTTCGGCAACCGGGGCATCGAAGTCGGAATGCCGCGAAACTCACCGAGTCAAAGCGTTTCGCCGTTTGCGGAAGAAGTCTGATGTAGAACAAGTAGCAGAAGCATACATGCTCAAGAGGGATCACCCGAAATTCAAAGGCAACTGAATTTCGGCAACCGGGGCATCGAAGTCGGAATGCCGCGAAACTCACCGAGTCAAAGCGTTTCGCCGTTTGCGGAAGAAGTCTGATGTAGAACAAGTAGCAGAAGCATACATGCTCAAGAGGGATCACCCGAAATTCAAAGGCAACTGAATTTCGGCAACCGGGGCATCGAAGTCGGAATGCCGCGAAACTCACCGAGTCAAAGCGTTTCGCCGTTTGCGGAAGAAGTCTGATGTAGAACAAGTAGCAGAAGCATACATGCTCAAGAGGGATCACCCGAAATTCAAAGGCAACTGAATTTCGGCAACCGGGGCATCGAAGTCGGAATGCCGCGAAACTCACCGAGTCAAAGCGTTTCGCCGTTTGCGGAAGGAAGTCTGATGTAGAACAAGTAGCAGAAGCATACATGCTCAAGAGGGATCACCCGAAATTCAAAGGCAACTGAATTTCGGCAACCGGGGCATCGAAGTCGGAATGCCGCGAAACTCACCGAGTCAAAGCGTTTCGCCGTTTGCGGAAGGAAGTGTGATGTAGAACAAGTAGCAGAAGCATACATGCTCAAGAGGGATCACCCGAAATTCAAAGGCAACTGAATTTCGGCAACCGGGGCATCGAAGTCGGAATGCCGCGAAACTCACCGAGTCAAAGCGTTTCGCCGTTTGCGGAAGGAAGTCTGATGTAGAACAAGTAGCAGAAGCATACATGCTCAAGAGGGATCACCCGAAATTCAAAGGCAACTGAATTTCGGCAACCGGGGCATCGAAGTCGGAATGCCGCGAAACTCACCGAGTCAAAGCGTTTCGCCGTTTGCGGAAGGAAGTCTGATGTAGAACAAGTAGCAGAAGCATACATGCTCAAGAGGGATCACCCGAAATTCAAAGGCAACTGAATTTCGGCAACCGGGGCATCGAAGTCGGAATGCCGCGAAACTCACCGAGTCAAAGCGTTTCGCCGTTTGCGGAAGGAAGTGTGATGTAGAACAAGTAGCAGAAGCATACATGCTCAAGAGGGATCACCCGAAATTCAAAGGCAACTGAATTTCGGCAACCGGGGCATCGAAGTCGGAATGCCGCGAAACTCACCGAGTCAAAGCGTTTCGCCGTTTGCGGAAGGAAGTCTGATGTAGAACAAGTAGCAGAAGCATACATGCTCAAGAGGGATCACCCGAAATTCAAAGGCAACTGAATTTCGGCAACCGGGGCATCGAAGTCGGAATGCCGCGAAACTCACCGAGTCAAAGCGTTTCGCCGTTTGCGGAAGGAAGTCTGATGTAGAACAAGTAGCAGAAGCATACATGCTCAAGAGGGATCACCCGAAATTCAAAGGCAACTGAATTTCGGCAACCGGGGCATCGAAGTCGGAATGCCGCGAAACTCACCGAGTCAAAGCGTTTCGCCGTTTGCGGAAGGAAGTCTGATGTAGAACAAGTAGCAGAAGCATACATGCTCAAGAGGGATCACCCGAAATTCAAAGGCAACTGAATTTCGGCAACCGGGGCATCGAAGTCGGAATGCCGCGAAACTCACCGAGTCAAAGCGTTTCGCCGTTTGCGGAAGGAAGTGTGATGTAGAACAAGTAGCAGAAGCATACATGCTCAAGAGGGATCACCCGAAATTCAAAGGCAACTGAATTTCGGCAACCGGGGCATCGAAGTCGGAATGCCGCGAAACTCACCGAGTCAAAGCGTTTCGCCGTTTGCGGAAGAAGTGTGATGTAGAACAAGTAGCAGAAGCATACATGCTCAAGAGGGATCACCCGAAATTCAAAGGCAACTGAATTTCGGCAACCGGGGCATCGAAGTCGGAATGCCGCGAAACTCACCGAGTCAAAGCGTTTCGCCGTTTGCGGAAGGAAGTGTGATGTAGAACAAGTAGCAGAAGCATACATGCTCAAGAGGGATCACCCGAAATTCAAAGGCAACTGAATTTCGGCAACCGGGGCATCGAAGTCGGAATGCCGCGAAACTCACCGAGTCAAAGCGTTTCGCCGTTTGCGGAAGAAGTGTGATGTAGAACAAGTAGCAGAAGCATACATGCTCAAGAGGGATCACCCGAAATTCAAAGGCAACTGAATTTCGGCAACCGGGGCATCGAAGTCGGAATGCCGCGAAACTCACCGAGTCAAAGCGTTTCGCCGTTTGCGGAAGGAAGTGTGATGTAGAACAAGTAGCAGAAGCATACATGCTCAAGAGGGATCACCCGAAATTCAAAGGCAACTGAATTTCGGCAACCGGGGCATCGAAGTCGGAATGCCGCGAAACTCACCGAGTCAAAGCGTTTCGCCGTTTGCGGAAGAAGTGTGATGTAGAACAAGTAGCAGAAGCATACATGCTCAAGAGGGATCACCCGAAATTCAAAGGCAACTGAATTTCGGCAACCGGGGCATCGAAGTCGGAATGCCGCGAAACTCACCGAGTCAAAGCGTTTCGCCGTTTGCGGAAGGAAGTGTGATGTAGAACAAGTAGCAGAAGCATACATGCTCAAGAGGGATCACCCGAAATTCAAAGGCAACTGAATTTCGGCAACCGGGGCATCGAAGTCGGAATGCCGCGAAACTCACCGAGTCAAAGCGTTTCGCCGTTTGCGGAAGGAAGTGTGATGTAGAACAAGTAGCAGAAGCATACATGCTCAAGAGGGATCACCCGAAATTCAAAGGCAACTGAATTTCGGCAACCGGGGCATCGAAGTCGGAATGCCGCGAAACTCACCGAGTCAAAGCGTTTCGCCGTTTGCGGAAGAAGTGTGATGTAGAACAAGTAGCAGAAGCATACATGCTCAAGAGGGATCACCCGAAATTCAAAGGCAACTGAATTTCGGCAACCGGGGCATCGAAGTCGGAATGCCGCGAAACTCACCGAGTCAAAGCGTTTCGCCGTTTGCGGAAGGAAGTGTGATGTAGAACAAGTAGCAGAAGCATACATGCTCAAGAGGGATCACCCGAAATTCAAAGGCAACTGAATTTCGGCAACCGGGGCATCGAAGTCGGAATGCCGCGAAACTCACCGAGTCAAAGCGTTTCGCCGTTTGCGGAAGGAAGTGTGATGTAGAACAAGTAGCAGAAGCATACATGCTCAAGAGGGATCACCCGAAATTCAAAGGCAACTGAATTTCGGCAACCGGGGCATCGAAGTCGGAATGCCGCGAAACTCACCGAGTCAAAGCGTTTCGCCGTTTGCGGAAGGAAGTGTGATGTAGAACAAGTAGCAGAAGCATACATGCTCAAGAGGGATCACCCGAAATTCAAAGGCAACTGAATTTCGGCAACCGGGGCATCGAAGTCGGAATGCCGCGAAACTCACCGAGTCAAAGCGTTTCGCCGTTTGCGGAAGAAGTGTGATGTAGAACAAGTAGCAGAAGCATACATGCTCAAGAGGGATCACCCGAAATTCAAAGGCAACTGAATTTCGGCAACCGGGGCATCGAAGTCGGAATGCCGCGAAACTCACCGAGTCAAAGCGTTTCGCCGTTTGCGGAAGGAAGTGTGATGTAGAACAAGTAGCAGAAGCATACATGCTCAAGAGGGATCACCCGAAATTCAAAGGCAACTGAATTTCGGCAACCGGGGCATCGAAGTCGGAATGCCGCGAAACTCACCGAGTCAAAGCGTTTCGCCGTTTGCGGAAGAAGTGTGATGTAGAACAAGTAGCAGAAGCATACATGCTCAAGAGGGATCACCCGAAATTCAAAGGCAACTGAATTTCGGCAACCGGGGCATCGAAGTCGGAATGCCGCGAAACTCACCGAGTCAAAGCGTTTCGCCGTTTGCGGAAGGAAGTGTGATGTAGAACAAGTAGCAGAAGCATACATGCTCAAGAGGGATCACCCGAAATTCAAAGGCAACTGAATTTCGGCAACCGGGGCATCGAAGTCGGAATGCCGCGAAACTCACCGAGTCAAAGCGTTTCGTTTGCGGAAGGAAGTGTGATGTAGAACAAGTAGCAGAAGCATACATGCTCAAGAGGGATCACCCGAAATTCAAAGGCAACTGAATTTCGGCAACCGGGGCATCGAAGTCGGAATGCCGCGAAACTCACCGAGTCAAAGCGTTTCGCCGTTTGCGGAAGGAAGTGTGATGTAGAACAAGTAGCAGAAGCATACATGCTCAAGAGGGATCACCCGAAATTCAAAGGCAACTGAATTTCGGCAACCGGGGCATCGAAGTCGGAATGCCGCGAAACTCACCGAGTCAAAGCGTTTCGCCGTTTGCGGAAGGAAGTGTGATGTAGAACAAGTAGCAGAAGCATACATGCTCAAGAGGGATCACCCGAAATTCAAAGGCAACTGAATTTCGGCAACCGGGGCATCGAAGTCGGAATGCCGCGAAACTCACCGAGTCAAAGCGTTTCGCCGTTTGCGGAAGAAGTGTGATGTAGAACAAGTAGCAGAAGCATACATGCTCAAGAGGGATCACCCGAAATTCAAAGGCAACTGAATTTCGGCAACCGGGGCATCGAAGTCGGAATGCCGCGAAACTCACCGAGTCAAAGCGTTTCGCCGTTTGCGGAAGGAAGTGTGATGTAGAACAAGTAGCAGAAGCATACATGCTCAAGAGGGATCACCCGAAATTCAAAGGCAACTGAATTTCGGCAACCGGGGCATCGAAGTCGGAATGCCGCGAAACTCACCGAGTCAAAGCGTTTCGCCGTTTGCGGAAGAAGTGTGATGTAGAACAAGTAGCAGAAGCATACATGCTCAAGAGGGATCACCCGAAATTCAAAGGCAACTGAATTTCGGCAACCGGGGCATCGAAGTCGGAATGCCGCGAAACTCACCGAGTCAAAGCGTTTCGCCGTTTGCGGAGGAAGTGTGATGTAGAACAAGTAGCAGAAGCATACATGCTCAAGAGGGATCACCCGAAATTCAAAGGCAACTGAATTTCGGCAACCGGGGCATCGAAGTCGGAATGCCGCGAAACTCACCGAGTCAAAGCGTTTCGCCGTTTGCGGAAGGAAGTGTGATGTAGAACAAGTAGCAGAAGCATACATGCTCAAGAGGGATCACCCGAAATTCAAAGGCAACTGAATTTCGGCAACCGGGGCATCGAAGTCGGAATGCCGCGAAACTCACCGAGTCAAAGCGTTTCGCCGTTTGCGGAAGAAGTGTGATGTAGAACAAGTAGCAGAAGCATACATGCTCAAGAGGGATCACCCGAAATTCAAAGGCAACTGAATTTCGGCAACGGGGCATCGAAGTCGGAATGCCGCGAAACTCACCGAGTCAAAGCGTTTCGCCGTTTGCGGAAGAAGTGTGATGTAGAACAAGTAGCAGAAGCATACATGCTCAAGAGGGATCACCCGAAATTCAAAGGCAACTGAATTTCGGCAACCGGGGCATCGAAGTCGGAATGCCGCGAAACTCACCGAGTCAAAGCGTTTCGCCGTTTGCGGAAGGAAGTGTGATGTAGAACAAGTAGCAGAAGCATACATGCTCAAGAGGGATCACCCGAAATTCAAAGGCAACTGAATTTCGGCAACCGGGGCATCGAAGTCGGAATGCCGCGAAACTCACCGAGTCAAAGCGTTTCGCCGTTTGCGGAAGAAGTGTGATGTAGAACAAGTAGCAGAAGCATACATGCTCAAGAGGGATCACCCGAAATTCAAAGGCAACTGAATTTCGGCAACCGGGGCATCGAAGTCGGAATGCCGCGAAACTCACCGAGTCAAAGCGTTTCGCCGTTTGCGGAAGGAAGTGTGATGTAGAACAAGTAGCAGAAGCATACATGCTCAAGAGGGATCACCCGAAATTCAAAGGCAACTGAATTTCGGCAACCGGGGCATCGAAGTCGGAATGCCGCGAAACTCACCGAGTCAAAGCGTTTCGCCGTTTGCGGAAGAAGTCTGATGTAGAACAAGTAGCAGAAGCATACATGCTCAAGAGGGATCACCCGAAATTCAAAGGCAACTGAATTTCGGCAACCGGGGCATCGAAGTCGGAATGCCGCGAAACTCACCGAGTCAAAGCGTTTCGCCGTTTGCGGAAGGAAGTGTGATGTAGAACAAGTAGCAGAAGCATACATGCTCAAGAGGGATCACCCGAAATTCAAAGGCAACTGAATTTCGGCAACCGGGGCATCGAAGTCGGAATGCCGCGAAACTCACCGAGTCAAAGCGTTTCGCCGTTTGCGGAAGAAGTCTGATGTAGAACAAGTAGCAGAAGCATACATGCTCAAGAGGGATCACCCGAAATTCAAAGGCAACTGAATTTCGGCAACCGGGGCATCGAAGTCGGAATGCCGCGAAACTCACCGAGTCAAAGCGTTTCGCCGTTTGCGGAAGAAGTCTGATGTAGAACAAGTAGCAGAAGCATACATGCTCAAGAGGGATCACCCGAAATTCAAAGGCAACTGAATTTCGGCAACCGGGGCATCGAAGTCGGAATGCCGCGAAACTCACCGAGTCAAAGCGTTTCGCCGTTTGCGGAAGAAGTGTGATGTAGAACAAGTAGCAGAAGCATACATGCTCAAGAGGGATCACCCGAAATTCAAAGGCAACTGAATTTCGGCAACCGGGGCATCGAAGTCGGAATGCCGCGAAACTCACCGAGTCAAAGCGTTTCGCCGTTTGCGGAAGGAAGTGTGATGTAGAACAAGTAGCAGAAGCATACATGCTCAAGAGGGATCACCCGAAATTCAAAGGCAACTGAATTTCGGCAACCGGGGCATCGAAGTCGGAATGCCGCGAAACTCACCGAGTCAAAGCGTTTCGCCGTTTGCGGAAGGAAGTGTGATGTAGAACAAGTAGCAGAAGCATACATGCTCAAGAGGGATCACCCGAAATTCAAAGGCAACTGAATTTCGGCAACCGGGGCATCGAAGTCGGAATGCCGCGAAACTCACCGAGTCAAAGCGTTTCGCCGTTTGCGGAAGGAAGTGTGATGTAGAACAAGTAGCAGAAGCATACATGCTCAAGAGGGATCACCCGAAATTCAAAGGCAACTGAATTTCGGCAACCGGGGCATCGAAGTCGGAATGCCGCGAAACTCACCGAGTCAAAGCGTTTCGCCGTTTGCGGAAGGAAGTGTGATGTAGAACAAGTAGCAGAAGCATACATGCTCAAGAGGGATCACCCGAAATTCAAAGGCAACTGAATTTCGGCAACCGGGGCATCGAAGTCGGAATGCCGCGAAACTCACCGAGTCAAAGCGTTTCGCCGTTTGCGGAAGGAAGTGTGATGTAGAACAAGTAGCAGAAGCATACATGCTCAAGAGGGATCACCCGAAATTCAAAGGCAACTGAATTTCGGCAACCGGGGCATCGAAGTCGGAATGCCGCGAAACTCACCGAGTCAAAGCGTTTCGCCGTTTGCGGAAGAAGTCTGATGTAGAACAAGTAGCAGAAGCATACATGCTCAAGAGGGATCACCCGAAATTCAAAGGCAACTGAATTTCGGCAACCGGGGCATCGAAGTCGGAATGCCGCGAAACTCACCGAGTCAAAGCGTTTCGCCGTTTGCGGAAGAAGTGTGATGTAGAACAAGTAGCAGAAGCATACATGCTCAAGAGGGATCACCCGAAATTCAAAGGCAACTGAATTTCGGCAACCGGGGCATCGAAGTCGGAATGCCGCGAAACTCACCGAGTCAAAGCGTTTCGCCGTTTGCGGAAGGAAGTGTGATGTAGAACAAGTAGCAGAAGCATACATGCTCAAGAGGGATCACCCGAAATTCAAAGGCAACTGAATTTCGGCAACCGGGCATCGAAGTCGGAATGCCGCGAAACTCACCGAGTCAAAGCGTTTCGCCGTTTGCGGAAGGAAGTGTGATGTAGAACAAGTAGCAGAAGCATACATGCTCAAGAGGGATCACCCGAAATTCAAAGGCAACTGAATTTCGGCAACCGGGGCATCGAAGTCGGAATGCCGCGAAACTCACCGAGTCAAAGCGTTTCGCCGTTTGCGGAAGAAGTGTGATGTAGAACAAGTAGCAGAAGCATACATGCTCAAGAGGGATCACCCGAAATTCAAAGGCAACTGAATTTCGGCAACCGGGGCATCGAAGTCGGAATGCCGCGAAACTCACCGAGTCAAAGCGTTTCGCCGTTTGCGGAAGAAGTGTGATGTAGAACAAGTAGCAGAAGCATACATGCTCAAGAGGGATCACCCGAAATTCAAAGGCAACTGAATTTCGGCAACCGGGGCATCGAAGTCGGAATGCCGCGAAACTCACCGAGTCAAAGCGTTTCGCCGTTTGCGGAAGGAAGTGTGATGTAGAACAAGTAGCAGAAGCATACATGCTCAAGAGGGATCACCCGAAATTCAAAGGCAACTGAATTTCGGCAACCGGGGCATCGAAGTCGGAATGCCGCGAAACTCACCGAGTCAAAGCGTTTCGCGTTTGCGGAAGGAAGTGTGATGTAGAACAAGTAGCAGAAGCATACATGCTCAAGAGGGATCACCCGAAATTCAAAGGCAACTGAATTTCGGCAACCGGGGCATCGAAGTCGGAATGCCGCGAAACTCACCGAGTCAAAGCGTTTCGCCGTTTGCGGAAGAAGTGTGATGTAGAACAAGTAGCAGAAGCATACATGCTCAAGAGGGATCACCCGAAATTCAAAGGCAACTGAATTTCGGCAACCGGGCATCGAAGTCGGAATGCCGCGAAACTCACCGAGTCAAAGCGTTTCGCCGTTTGCGGAAGAAAGTGTGATGTAGAACAAGTAGCAGAAGCATACATGCTCAAGAGGGATCACCCGAAATTCAAAGGCAACTGAATTTCGGCAACCGGGGCATCGAAGTCGGAATGCCGCGAAACTCACCGAGTCAAAGCGTTTCGCCGTTTGCGGAAGGAAGTGTGATGTAGAACAAGTAGCAGAAGCATACATGCTCAAGAGGGATCACCCGAAATTCAAAGGCAACTGAATTTCGGCAACCGGGCATCGAAGTCGGAATGCCGCGAAACTCACCGAGTCAAAGCGTTTCGCCGTTTGCGGAAGAAGTGTGATGTAGAACAAGTAGCAGAAGCATACATGCTCAAGAGGGATCACCCGAAATTCAAAGGCAACTGAATTTCGGCAACCGGGGCATCGAAGTCGGAATGCCGCGAAACTCACCGAGTCAAAGCGTTTCGCCGTTTGCGGAAGAAGTGTGATGTAGAACAAGTAGCAGAAGCATACATGCTCAAGAGGGATCACCCGAAATTCAAAGGCAACTGAATTTCGGCAACCGGGCATCGAAGTCGGAATGCCGCGAAACTCACCGAGTCAAAGCGTTTCGCCGTTTGCGGAAGAAGTGTGATGTAGAACAAGTAGCAGAAGCATACATGCTCAAGAGGGATCACCCGAAATTCAAAGGCAACTGAATTTCGGCAACCGGGGCATCGAAGTCGGAATGCCGCGAAACTCACCGAGTCAAAGCGTTTCGCCGTTTGCGGAAGAAGTGTGATGTAGAACAAGTAGCAGAAGCATACATGCTCAAGAGGGATCACCCGAAATTCAAAGGCAACTGAATTTCGGCAACCGGGGCATCGAAGTCGGAATGCCGCGAAACTCACCGAGTCAAAGCGTTTCGCCGTTTGCGGAAGGAAGTCTGATGTAGAACAAGTAGCAGAAGCATACATGCTCAAGAGGGATCACCCGAAATTCAAAGGCAACTGAATTTCGGCAACCGGGCATCGAAGTCGGAATGCCGCGAAACTCACCGAGTCAAAGCGTTTCGCCGTTTGCGGAAGGAAGTGTGATGTAGAACAAGTAGCAGAAGCATACATGCTCAAGAGGGATCACCCGAAATTCAAAGGCAACTGAATTTCGGCAACCGGGGCATCGAAGTCGGAATGCCGCGAAACTCACCGAGTCAAAGCGTTTCGCCGTTTGCGGAAGAGTGTGATGTAGAACAAGTAGCAGAAGCATACATGCTCAAGAGGGATCACCCGAAATTCAAAGGCAACTGAATTTCGGCAACCGGGGCATCGAAGTCGGAATGCCGCGAAACTCACCGAGTCAAAGCGTTTCGCCGTTTGCGGAAGGAAGTGTGATGTAGAACAAGTAGCAGAAGCATACATGCTCAAGAGGGATCACCCGAAATTCAAAGGCAACTGAATTTCGGCAACCGGGCATCGAAGTCGGAATGCCGCGAAACTCACCGAGTCAAAGCGTTTCGCCGTTTGCGGAAGGAAGTGTGATGTAGAACAAGTAGCAGAAGCATACATGCTCAAGAGGGATCACCCGAAATTCAAAGGCAACTGAATTTCGGCAACCGGGCATCGAAGTCGGAATGCCGCGAAACTCACCGAGTCAAAGCGTTTCGCCGTTTGCGGAAGGAAGTGTGATGTAGAACAAGTAGCAGAAGCATACATGCTCAAGAGGGATCACCCGAAATTCAAAGGCAACTGAATTTCGGCAACCGGGCATCGAAGTCGGAATGCCGCGAAACTCACCGAGTCAAAGCGTTTCGCCGTTTGCGGAAGAAGTGTGATGTAGAACAAGTAGCAGAAGCATACATGCTCAAGAGGGATCACCCGAAATTCAAAGGCAACTGAATTTCGGCAACCGGGGCATCGAAGTCGGAATGCCGCGAAACTCACCGAGTCAAAGCGTTTCGCCGTTTGCGGAAGGAAGTGTGATGTAGAACAAGTAGCAGAAGCATACATGCTCAAGAGGGATCACCCGAAATTCAAAGGCAACTGAATTTCGGCAACCGGGGCATCGAAGTCGGAATGCCGCGAAACTCACCGAGTCAAAGCGTTTCGCCGTTTGCGGAAGGAAGTGTGATGTAGAACAAGTAGCAGAAGCATACATGCTCAAGAGGGATCACCCGAAATTCAAAGGCAACTGAATTTCGGCAACCGGGGCATCGAAGTCGGAATGCCGCGAAACTCACCGAGTCAAAGCGTTTCGCCGTTTGCGGAAGAAGTGTGATGTAGAACAAGTAGCAGAAGCATACATGCTCAAGAGGGATCACCCGAAATTCAAAGGCAACTGAATTTCGGCAACCGGGGCATCGAAGTCGGAATGCCGCGAAACTCACCGAGTCAAAGCGTTTCGCCGTTTGCGGAAGGAAGTGTGATGTAGAACAAGTAGCAGAAGCATACATGCTCAAGAGGGATCACCCGAAATTCAAAGGCAACTGAATTTCGGCAACCGGGCATCGAAGTCGGAATGCCGCGAAACTCACCGAGTCAAAGCGTTTCGCCGTTTGCGGAAGAAAGTGATGTAGAACAAGTAGCAGAAGCATACATGCTCAAGAGGGATCACCCGAAATTCAAAGGCAACTGAATTTCGGCAACCGGGGCATCGAAGTCGGAATGCCGCGAAACTCACCGAGTCAAAGCGTTTCGCCGTTTGCGGAAGGAAGTCTGATGTAGAACAAGTAGCAGAAGCATACATGCTCAAGAGGGATCACCCGAAATTCAAAGGCAACTGAATTTCGGCAACCGGGGCATCGAAGTCGGAATGCCGCGAAACTCACCGAGTCAAAGCGTTTCGCCGTTTGCGGAAGGAAGTGTGATGTAGAACAAGTAGCAGAAGCATACATGCTCAAGAGGGATCACCCGAAATTCAAAGGCAACTGAATTTCGGCAACCGGGGCATCGAAGTCGGAATGCCGCGAAACTCACCGAGTCAAAGCGTTTCGCCGTTTGCGGAAGAAGTGTGATGTAGAACAAGTAGCAGAAGCATACATGCTCAAGAGGGATCACCCGAAATTCAAAGGCAACTGAATTTCGGCAACCGGGGCATCGAAGTCGGAATGCCGCGAAACTCACCGAGTCAAAGCGTTTCGCCGTTTGCGGAAGAAGTGTGATGTAGAACAAGTAGCAGAAGCATACATGCTCAAGAGGGATCACCCGAAATTCAAAGGCAACTGAATTTCGGCAACCGGGGCATCGAAGTCGGAATGCCGCGAAACTCACCGAGTCAAAGCGTTTCGCCGTTTGCGGAAGGAAGTGTGATGTAGAACAAGTAGCAGAAGCATACATGCTCAAGAGGGATCACCCGAAATTCAAAGGCAACTGAATTTCGGCAACCGGGGCATCGAAGTCGGAATGCCGCGAAACTCACCGAGTCAAAGCGTTTCGCCGTTTGCGGAAGAAGTGTGATGTAGAACAAGTAGCAGAAGCATACATGCTCAAGAGGGATCACCCGAAATTCAAAGGCAACTGAATTTCGGCAACCGGGGCATCGAAGTCGGAATGCCGCGAAACTCACCGAGTCAAAGCGTTTCGCCGTTTGCGGAAAGAAGTGTGATGTAGAACAAGTAGCAGAAGCATACATGCTCAAGAGGGATCACCCGAAATTCAAAGGCAACTGAATTTCGGCAACCGGGGCATCGAAGTCGGAATGCCGCGAAACTCACCGAGTCAAAGCGTTTCGCCGTTTGCGGAAGAAGTGTGATGTAGAACAAGTAGCAGAAGCATACATGCTCAAGAGGGATCACCCGAAATTCAAAGGCAACTGAATTTCGGCAACCGGGCATCGAAGTCGGAATGCCGCGAAACTCACCGAGTCAAAGCGTTTCGCCGTTTGCGGAAGGAAGTCTGATGTAGAACAAGTAGCAGAAGCATACATGCTCAAGAGGGATCACCCGAAATTCAAAGGCAACTGAATTTCGGCAACCGGGGCATCGAAGTCGGAATGCCGCGAAACTCACCGAGTCAAAGCGTTTCGCCGTTTGCGGAAGGAAGTCTGATGTAGAACAAGTAGCAGAAGCATACATGCTCAAGAGGGATCACCCGAAATTCAAAGGCAACTGAATTTCGGCAACCGGGGCATCGAAGTCGGAATGCCGCGAAACTCACCGAGTCAAAGCGTTTCGCCGTTTGCGGAAGAAGTGTGATGTAGAACAAGTAGCAGAAGCATACATGCTCAAGAGGGATCACCCGAAATTCAAAGGCAACTGAATTTCGGCAACCGGGGCATCGAAGTCGGAATGCCGCGAAACTCACCGAGTCAAAGCGTTTCGCCGTTTGCGGAAGAAGTGTGATGTAGAACAAGTAGCAGAAGCATACATGCTCAAGAGGGATCACCCGAAATTCAAAGGCAACTGAATTTCGGCAACCGGGGCATCGAAGTCGGAATGCCGCGAAACTCACCGAGTCAAAGCGTTTCGCCGTTTGCGGAAGGAAGTGTGATGTAGAACAAGTAGCAGAAGCATACATGCTCAAGAGGGATCACCCGAAATTCAAAGGCAACTGAATTTCGGCAACCGGGCATCGAAGTCGGAATGCCGCGAAACTCACCGAGTCAAAGCGTTTCGCCGTTTGCGGAAGAAGTCTGATGTAGAACAAGTAGCAGAAGCATACATGCTCAAGAGGGATCACCCGAAATTCAAAGGCAACTGAATTTCGGCAACCGGGGCATCGAAGTCGGAATGCCGCGAAACTCACCGAGTCAAAGCGTTTCGCCGTTTGCGGAAGGAAGTGTGATGTAGAACAAGTAGCAGAAGCATACATGCTCAAGAGGGATCACCCGAAATTCAAAGGCAACTGAATTTCGGCAACCGGGGCATCGAAGTCGGAATGCCGCGAAACTCACCGAGTCAAAGCGTTTCGCCGTTTGCGGAAGAAGTGTGATGTAGAACAAGTAGCAGAAGCATACATGCTCAAGAGGGATCACCCGAAATTCAAAGGCAACTGAATTTCGGCAACGGGGCATCGAAGTCGGAATGCCGCGAAACTCACCGAGTCAAAGCGTTTCGCCGTTTGCGGAAGGAAGTGTGATGTAGAACAAGTAGCAGAAGCATACATGCTCAAGAGGGATCACCCGAAATTCAAAGGCAACTGAATTTCGGCAACCGGGGCATCGAAGTCGGAATGCCGCGAAACTCACCGAGTCAAAGCGTTTCGCCGTTTGCGGAAGGAAGTGTGATGTAGAACAAGTAGCAGAAGCATACATGCTCAAGAGGGATCACCCGAAATTCAAAGGCAACTGAATTTCGGCAACCGGGGCATCGAAGTCGGAATGCCGCGAAACTCACCGAGTCAAAGCGTTTCGCCGTTTGCGGAAGAAGTGTGATGTAGAACAAGTAGCAGAAGCATACATGCTCAAGAGGGATCACCCGAAATTCAAAGGCAACTGAATTTCGGCAACCGGGGCATCGAAGTCGGAATGCCGCGAAACTCACCGAGTCAAAGCGTTTCGCCGTTTGCGGAAGAAGTCTGATGTAGAACAAGTAGCAGAAGCATACATGCTCAAGAGGGATCACCCGAAATTCAAAGGCAACTGAATTTCGGCAACCGGGCATCGAAGTCGGAATGCCGCGAAACTCACCGAGTCAAAGCGTTTCGCCGTTTGCGGAAGAAGTGTGATGTAGAACAAGTAGCAGAAGCATACATGCTCAAGAGGGATCACCCGAAATTCAAAGGCAACTGAATTTCGGCAACCGGGGCATCGAAGTCGGAATGCCGCGAAACTCACCGAGTCAAAGCGTTTCGCCGTTTGCGGAAGAAGTGTGATGTAGAACAAGTAGCAGAAGCATACATGCTCAAGAGGGATCACCCGAAATTCAAAGGCAACTGAATTTCGGCAACCGGGGCATCGAAGTCGGAATGCCGCGAAACTCACCGAGTCAAAGCGTTTCGCCGTTTGCGGAAGGAAGTGTGATGTAGAACAAGTAGCAGAAGCATACATGCTCAAGAGGGATCACCCGAAATTCAAAGGCAACTGAATTTCGGCAACCGGGGCATCGAAGTCGGAATGCCGCGAAACTCACCGAGTCAAAGCGTTTCGCCGTTTGCGGAAGGAAGTGTGATGTAGAACAAGTAGCAGAAGCATACATGCTCAAGAGGGATCACCCGAAATTCAAAGGCAACTGAATTTCGGCAACCGGGGCATCGAAGTCGGAATGCCGCGAAACTCACCGAGTCAAAGCGTTTCGCCGTTTGCGGAAGAAGTCTGATGTAGAACAAGTAGCAGAAGCATACATGCTCAAGAGGGATCACCCGAAATTCAAAGGCAACTGAATTTCGGCAACCGGGGCATCGAAGTCGGAATGCCGCGAAACTCACCGAGTCAAAGCGTTTCGCCGTTTGCGGAAGAAAGTGTGATGTAGAACAAGTAGCAGAAGCATACATGCTCAAGAGGGATCACCCGAAATTCAAAGGCAACTGAATTTCGGCAACCGGGGCATCGAAGTCGGAATGCCGCGAAACTCACCGAGTCAAAGCGTTTCGCCGTTTGCGGAAGGAAGTCTGATGTAGAACAAGTAGCAGAAGCATACATGCTCAAGAGGGATCACCCGAAATTCAAAGGCAACTGAATTTCGGCAACCGGGGCATCGAAGTCGGAATGCCGCGAAACTCACCGAGTCAAAGCGTTTCGCCGTTTGCGGAAGGAAGTGTGATGTAGAACAAGTAGCAGAAGCATACATGCTCAAGAGGGATCACCCGAAATTCAAAGGCAACTGAATTTCGGCAACCGGGGCATCGAAGTCGGAATGCCGCGAAACTCACCGAGTCAAAGCGTTTCGCCGTTTGCGGAAGGAAGTGTGATGTAGAACAAGTAGCAGAAGCATACATGCTCAAGAGGGATCACCCGAAATTCAAAGGCAACTGAATTTCGGCAACCGGGGCATCGAAGTCGGAATGCCGCGAAACTCACCGAGTCAAAGCGTTTCGCCGTTTGCGGAAGAAGTGTGATGTAGAACAAGTAGCAGAAGCATACATGCTCAAGAGGGATCACCCGAAATTCAAAGGCAACTGAATTTCGGCAACCGGGGCATCGAAGTCGGAATGCCGCGAAACTCACCGAGTCAAAGCGTTTCGCCGTTTGCGGAAGAAGTGATGTAGAACAAGTAGCAGAAGCATACATGCTCAAGAGGGATCACCCGAAATTCAAAGGCAACTGAATTTCGGCAACCGGGGCATCGAAGTCGGAATGCCGCGAAACTCACCGAGTCAAAGCGTTTCGCCGTTTGCGGAAGAAGTGTGATGTAGAACAAGTAGCAGAAGCATACATGCTCAAGAGGGATCACCCGAAATTCAAAGGCAACTGAATTTCGGCAACCGGGGCATCGAAGTCGGAATGCCGCGAAACTCACCGAGTCAAAGCGTTTCGCCGTTTGCGGAAGGAAGTCTGATGTAGAACAAGTAGCAGAAGCATACATGCTCAAGAGGGATCACCCGAAATTCAAAGGCAACTGAATTTCGGCAACCGGGGCATCGAAGTCGGAATGCCGCGAAACTCACCGAGTCAAAGCGTTTCGCCGTTTGCGGAAGAAGTGTGATGTAGAACAAGTAGCAGAAGCATACATGCTCAAGAGGGATCACCCGAAATTCAAAGGCAACTGAATTTCGGCAACCGGGGCATCGAAGTCGGAATGCCGCGAAACTCACCGAGTCAAAGCGTTTCGCCGTTTGCGGAAGGAAGTCTGATGTAGAACAAGTAGCAGAAGCATACATGCTCAAGAGGGATCACCCGAAATTCAAAGGCAACTGAATTTCGGCAACCGGGGCATCGAAGTCGGAATGCCGCGAAACTCACCGAGTCAAAGCGTTTCGCCGTTTGCGGAAGAAGTGTGATGTAGAACAAGTAGCAGAAGCATACATGCTCAAGAGGGATCACCCGAAATTCAAAGGCAACTGAATTTCGGCAACCGGGGCATCGAAGTCGGAATGCCGCGAAACTCACCGAGTCAAAGCGTTTCGCCGTTTGCGGAAGAAGTCTGATGTAGAACAAGTAGCAGAAGCATACATGCTCAAGAGGGATCACCCGAAATTCAAAGGCAACTGAATTTCGGCAACCGGGGCATCGAAGTCGGAATGCCGCGAAACTCACCGAGTCAAAGCGTTTCGCCGTTTGCGGAAGAAGTGTGATGTAGAACAAGTAGCAGAAGCATACATGCTCAAGAGGGATCACCCGAAATTCAAAGGCAACTGAATTTCGGCAACCGGGGCATCGAAGTCGGAATGCCGCGAAACTCACCGAGTCAAAGCGTTTCGCCGTTTGCGGAAGAAGTGTGATGTAGAACAAGTAGCAGAAGCATACATGCTCAAGAGGGATCACCCGAAATTCAAAGGCAACTGAATTTCGGCAACCGGGCATCGAAGTCGGAATGCCGCGAAACTCACCGAGTCAAAGCGTTTCGCCGTTTGCGGAAGGAAGTGTGATGTAGAACAAGTAGCAGAAGCATACATGCTCAAGAGGGATCACCCGAAATTCAAAGGCAACTGAATTTCGGCAACCGGGGCATCGAAGTCGGAATGCCGCGAAACTCACCGAGTCAAAGCGTTTCGCCGTTTGCGGAAGGAAGTGTGATGTAGAACAAGTAGCAGAAGCATACATGCTCAAGAGGGATCACCCGAAATTCAAAGGCAACTGAATTTCGGCAACCGGGGCATCGAAGTCGGAATGCCGCGAAACTCACCGAGTCAAAGCGTTTCGCCGTTTGCGGAAGGAAGTGTGATGTAGAACAAGTAGCAGAAGCATACATGCTCAAGAGGGATCACCCGAAATTCAAAGGCAACTGAATTTCGGCAACCGGGGCATCGAAGTCGGAATGCCGCGAAACTCACCGAGTCAAAGCGTTTCGCCGTTTGCGGAAGGAAGTGTGATGTAGAACAAGTAGCAGAAGCATACATGCTCAAGAGGGATCACCCGAAATTCAAAGGCAACTGAATTTCGGCAACCGGGGCATCGAAGTCGGAATGCCGCGAAACTCACCGAGTCAAAGCGTTTCGCCGTTTGCGGAAGAAGTGTGATGTAGAACAAGTAGCAGAAGCATACATGCTCAAGAGGGATCACCCGAAATTCAAAGGCAACTGAATTTCGGCAACCGGGGCATCGAAGTCGGAATGCCGCGAAACTCACCGAGTCAAAGCGTTTCGCCGTTTGCGGAAGAAGTGTGATGTAGAACAAGTAGCAGAAGCATACATGCTCAAGAGGGATCACCCGAAATTCAAAGGCAACTGAATTTCGGCAACCGGGGCATCGAAGTCGGAATGCCGCGAAACTCACCGAGTCAAAGCGTTTCGCCGTTTGCGGAAGAAGTGTGATGTAGAACAAGTAGCAGAAGCATACATGCTCAAGAGGGATCACCCGAAATTCAAAGGCAACTGAATTTCGGCAACCGGGGCATCGAAGTCGGAATGCCGCGAAACTCACCGAGTCAAAGCGTTTCGCCGTTTGCGGAAGGAAGTGTGATGTAGAACAAGTAGCAGAAGCATACATGCTCAAGAGGGATCACCCGAAATTCAAAGGCAACTGAATTTCGGCAACGGGGCATCGAAGTCGGAATGCCGCGAAACTCACCGAGTCAAAGCGTTTCGCCGTTTGCGGAAGAAGTGTGATGTAGAACAAGTAGCAGAAGCATACATGCTCAAGAGGGATCACCCGAAATTCAAAGGCAACTGAATTTCGGCAACCGGGGCATCGAAGTCGGAATGCCGCGAAACTCACCGAGTCAAAGCGTTTCGCCGTTTGCGGAAGGAAGTGTGATGTAGAACAAGTAGCAGAAGCATACATGCTCAAGAGGGATCACCCGAAATTCAAAGGCAACTGAATTTCGGCAACCGGGGCATCGAAGTCGGAATGCCGCGAAACTCACCGAGTCAAAGCGTTTCGCCGTTTGCGGAAGGAAGTGTGATGTAGAACAAGTAGCAGAAGCATACATGCTCAAGAGGGATCACCCGAAATTCAAAGGCAACTGAATTTCGGCAACCGGGGCATCGAAGTCGGAATGCCGCGAAACTCACCGAGTCAAAGCGTTTCGCCGTTTGCGGAAGAAGTCTGATGTAGAACAAGTAGCAGAAGCATACATGCTCAAGAGGGATCACCCGAAATTCAAAGGCAACTGAATTTCGGCAACCGGGGCATCGAAGTCGGAATGCCGCGAAACTCACCGAGTCAAAGCGTTTCGCCGTTTGCGGAAGAAGTGTGATGTAGAACAAGTAGCAGAAGCATACATGCTCAAGAGGGATCACCCGAAATTCAAAGGCAACTGAATTTCGGCAACCGGGGCATCGAAGTCGGAATGCCGCGAAACTCACCGAGTCAAAGCGTTTCGCCGTTTGCGGAAGAAGTGTGATGTAGAACAAGTAGCAGAAGCATACATGCTCAAGAGGGATCACCCGAAATTCAAAGGCAACTGAATTTCGGCAACCGGGGCATCGAAGTCGGAATGCCGCGAAACTCACCGAGTCAAAGCGTTTCGCCGTTTGCGGAAGGAAGTGTGATGTAGAACAAGTAGCAGAAGCATACATGCTCAAGAGGGATCACCCGAAATTCAAAGGCAACTGAATTTCGGCAACCGGGGCATCGAAGTCGGAATGCCGCGAAACTCACCGAGTCAAAGCGTTTCGCCGTTTGCGGAAGAAGTCTGATGTAGAACAAGTAGCAGAAGCATACATGCTCAAGAGGGATCACCCGAAATTCAAAGGCAACTGAATTTCGGCAACCGGGGCATCGAAGTCGGAATGCCGCGAAACTCACCGAGTCAAAGCGTTTCGCCGTTTGCGGAAGAAGTGTGATGTAGAACAAGTAGCAGAAGCATACATGCTCAAGAGGGATCACCCGAAATTCAAAGGCAACTGAATTTCGGCAACCGGGCATCGAAGTCGGAATGCCGCGAAACTCACCGAGTCAAAGCGTTTCGCCGTTTGCGGAAGAAGTGTGATGTAGAACAAGTAGCAGAAGCATACATGCTCAAGAGGGATCACCCGAAATTCAAAGGCAACTGAATTTCGGCAACCGGGGCATCGAAGTCGGAATGCCGCGAAACTCACCGAGTCAAAGCGTTTCGCCGTTTGCGGAAGGAAGTCTGATGTAGAACAAGTAGCAGAAGCATACATGCTCAAGAGGGATCACCCGAAATTCAAAGGCAACTGAATTTCGGCAACCGGGGCATCGAAGTCGGAATGCCGCGAAACTCACCGAGTCAAAGCGTTTCGCCGTTTGCGGAAGGAAGTGTGATGTAGAACAAGTAGCAGAAGCATACATGCTCAAGAGGGATCACCCGAAATTCAAAGGCAACTGAATTTCGGCAACCGGGGCATCGAAGTCGGAATGCCGCGAAACTCACCGAGTCAAAGCGTTTCGCCGTTTGCGGAAGAAGTGTGATGTAGAACAAGTAGCAGAAGCATACATGCTCAAGAGGGATCACCCGAAATTCAAAGGCAACTGAATTTCGGCAACCGGGGCATCGAAGTCGGAATGCCGCGAAACTCACCGAGTCAAAGCGTTTCGCCGTTTGCGGAAGGAAGTGTGATGTAGAACAAGTAGCAGAAGCATACATGCTCAAGAGGGATCACCCGAAATTCAAAGGCAACTGAATTTCGGCAACCGGGGCATCGAAGTCGGAATGCCGCGAAACTCACCGAGTCAAAGCGTTTCGCCGTTTGCGGAAGAAGTGTGATGTAGAACAAGTAGCAGAAGCATACATGCTCAAGAGGGATCACCCGAAATTCAAAGGCAACTGAATTTCGGCAACCGGGGCATCGAAGTCGGAATGCCGCGAAACTCACCGAGTCAAAGCGTTTCGCCGTTTGCGGAAAGAAGTCTGATGTAGAACAAGTAGCAGAAGCATACATGCTCAAGAGGGATCACCCGAAATTCAAAGGCAACTGAATTTCGGCAACCGGGGCATCGAAGTCGGAATGCCGCGAAACTCACCGAGTCAAAGCGTTTCGCCGTTTGCGGAAGGAAGTGTGATGTAGAACAAGTAGCAGAAGCATACATGCTCAAGAGGGATCACCCGAAATTCAAAGGCAACTGAATTTCGGCAACCGGGGCATCGAAGTCGGAATGCCGCGAAACTCACCGAGTCAAAGCGTTTCGCCGTTTGCGGAAGAAGTGTGATGTAGAACAAGTAGCAGAAGCATACATGCTCAAGAGGGATCACCCGAAATTCAAAGGCAACTGAATTTCGGCAACCGGGGCATCGAAGTCGGAATGCCGCGAAACTCACCGAGTCAAAGCGTTTCGCCGTTTGCGGAAGAAGTGATGTAGAACAAGTAGCAGAAGCATACATGCTCAAGAGGGATCACCCGAAATTCAAAGGCAACTGAATTTCGGCAACCGGGGCATCGAAGTCGGAATGCCGCGAAACTCACCGAGTCAAAGCGTTTCGCCGTTTGCGGAAGAAGTGTGATGTAGAACAAGTAGCAGAAGCATACATGCTCAAGAGGGATCACCCGAAATTCAAAGGCAACTGAATTTCGGCAACCGGGCATCGAAGTCGGAATGCCGCGAAACTCACCGAGTCAAAGCGTTTCGCCGTTTGCGGAAGAAGTGTGATGTAGAACAAGTAGCAGAAGCATACATGCTCAAGAGGGATCACCCGAAATTCAAAGGCAACTGAATTTCGGCAACCGGGGCATCGAAGTCGGAATGCCGCGAAACTCACCGAGTCAAAGCGTTTCGCCGTTTGCGGAAGAAGTGTGATGTAGAACAAGTAGCAGAAGCATACATGCTCAAGAGGGATCACCCGAAATTCAAAGGCAACTGAATTTCGGCAACCGGGCATCGAAGTCGGAATGCCGCGAAACTCACCGAGTCAAAGCGTTTCGCCGTTTGCGGAAGGAAGTCTGATGTAGAACAAGTAGCAGAAGCATACATGCTCAAGAGGGATCACCCGAAATTCAAAGGCAACTGAATTTCGGCAACCGGGGCATCGAAGTCGGAATGCCGCGAAACTCACCGAGTCAAAGCGTTTCGCCGTTTGCGGAAGGAAGTGTGATGTAGAACAAGTAGCAGAAGCATACATGCTCAAGAGGGATCACCCGAAATTCAAAGGCAACTGAATTTCGGCAACCGGGGCATCGAAGTCGGAATGCCGCGAAACTCACCGAGTCAAAGCGTTTCGCCGTTTGCGGAAGGAAGTGTGATGTAGAACAAGTAGCAGAAGCATACATGCTCAAGAGGGATCACCCGAAATTCAAAGGCAACTGAATTTCGGCAACCGGGGCATCGAAGTCGGAATGCCGCGAAACTCACCGAGTCAAAGCGTTTCGCCGTTTGCGGAAGGAAGTGTGATGTAGAACAAGTAGCAGAAGCATACATGCTCAAGAGGGATCACCCGAAATTCAAAGGCAACTGAATTTCGGCAACCGGGGCATCGAAGTCGGAATGCCGCGAAACTCACCGAGTCAAAGCGTTTCGCCGTTTGCGGAAGGAAGTGTGATGTAGAACAAGTAGCAGAAGCATACATGCTCAAGAGGGATCACCCGAAATTCAAAGGCAACTGAATTTCGGCAACCGGGGCATCGAAGTCGGAATGCCGCGAAACTCACCGAGTCAAAGCGTTTCGCCGTTTGCGGAAGGAAGTGTGATGTAGAACAAGTAGCAGAAGCATACATGCTCAAGAGGGATCACCCGAAATTCAAAGGCAACTGAATTTCGGCAACCGGGGCATCGAAGTCGGAATGCCGCGAAACTCACCGAGTCAAAGCGTTTCGCCGTTTGCGGAAGGAAGTGTGATGTAGAACAAGTAGCAGAAGCATACATGCTCAAGAGGGATCACCCGAAATTCAAAGGCAACTGAATTTCGGCAACCGGGCATCGAAGTCGGAATGCCGCGAAACTCACCGAGTCAAAGCGTTTCGCCGTTTGCGGAAGGAAGTGTGATGTAGAACAAGTAGCAGAAGCATACATGCTCAAGAGGGATCACCCGAAATTCAAAGGCAACTGAATTTCGGCAACCGGGGCATCGAAGTCGGAATGCCGCGAAACTCACCGAGTCAAAGCGTTTCGCCGTTTGCGGAAGGAAGTGTGATGTAGAACAAGTAGCAGAAGCATACATGCTCAAGAGGGATCACCCGAAATTCAAAGGCAACTGAATTTCGGCAACCGGGGCATCGAAGTCGGAATGCCGCGAAACTCACCGAGTCAAAGCGTTTCGCCGTTTGCGGAAGAAGTGTGATGTAGAACAAGTAGCAGAAGCATACATGCTCAAGAGGGATCACCCGAAATTCAAAGGCAACTGAATTTCGGCAACCGGGGCATCGAAGTCGGAATGCCGCGAAACTCACCGAGTCAAAGCGTTTCGCCGTTTGCGGAAGAAGTGTGATGTAGAACAAGTAGCAGAAGCATACATGCTCAAGAGGGATCACCCGAAATTCAAAGGCAACTGAATTTCGGCAACCGGGGCATCGAAGTCGGAATGCCGCGAAACTCACCGAGTCAAAGCGTTTCGCCGTTTGCGGAAGGAAGTGTGATGTAGAACAAGTAGCAGAAGCATACATGCTCAAGAGGGATCACCCGAAATTCAAAGGCAACTGAATTTCGGCAACCGGGGCATCGAAGTCGGAATGCCGCGAAACTCACCGAGTCAAAGCGTTTCGCCGTTTGCGGAAGAAAGTGTGATGTAGAACAAGTAGCAGAAGCATACATGCTCAAGAGGGATCACCCGAAATTCAAAGGCAACTGAATTTCGGCAACCGGGGCATCGAAGTCGGAATGCCGCGAAACTCACCGAGTCAAAGCGTTTCGCCGTTTGCGGAAGAAGTGTGATGTAGAACAAGTAGCAGAAGCATACATGCTCAAGAGGGATCACCCGAAATTCAAAGGCAACTGAATTTCGGCAACCGGGGCATCGAAGTCGGAATGCCGCGAAACTCACCGAGTCAAAGCGTTTCGCCGTTTGCGGAAGAGAAGTGTGATGTAGAACAAGTAGCAGAAGCATACATGCTCAAGAGGGATCACCCGAAATTCAAAGGCAACTGAATTTCGGCAACCGGGGCATCGAAGTCGGAATGCCGCGAAACTCACCGAGTCAAAGCGTTTCGCCGTTTGCGGAAGAAGTGTGATGTAGAACAAGTAGCAGAAGCATACATGCTCAAGAGGGATCACCCGAAATTCAAAGGCAACTGAATTTCGGCAACCGGGGCATCGAAGTCGGAATGCCGCGAAACTCACCGAGTCAAAGCGTTTCGCTGTTTGCGGAAGAAGTGTGATGTAGAACAAGTAGCAGAAGCATACATGCTCAAGAGGGATCACCCGAAATTCAAAGGCAACTGAATTTCGGCAACCGGGGCATCGAAGTCGGAATGCCGCGAAACTCACCGAGTCAAAGCGTTTCGCCGTTTGCGGAAGGAAGTGTGATGTAGAACAAGTAGCAGAAGCATACATGCTCAAGAGGGATCACCCGAAATTCAAAGGCAACTGAATTTCGGCAACCGGGGCATCGAAGTCGGAATGCCGCGAAACTCACCGAGTCAAAGCGTTTCGCCGTTTGCGGAAGGAAGTGTGATGTAGAACAAGTAGCAGAAGCATACATGCTCAAGAGGGATCACCCGAAATTCAAAGGCAACTGAATTTCGGCAACCGGGCATCGAAGTCGGAATGCCGCGAAACTCACCGAGTCAAAGCGTTTCGCCGTTTGCGGAAGGAAGTGTGATGTAGAACAAGTAGCAGAAGCATACATGCTCAAGAGGGATCACCCGAAATTCAAAGGCAACTGAATTTCGGCAACCGGGCATCGAAGTCGGAATGCCGCGAAACTCACCGAGTCAAAGCGTTTCGCCGTTTGCGGAAGGAAGTGTGATGTAGAACAAGTAGCAGAAGCATACATGCTCAAGAGGGATCACCCGAAATTCAAAGGCAACTGAATTTCGGCAACCGGGGCATCGAAGTCGGAATGCCGCGAAACTCACCGAGTCAAAGCGTTTCGCCGTTTGCGGAAGAAGTGTGATGTAGAACAAGTAGCAGAAGCATACATGCTCAAGAGGGATCACCCGAAATTCAAAGCTGCAACTGAATTTCGGCAACCGGGGCATCGAAGTCGGAATGCCGCGAAACTCACCGAGTCAAAGCGTTTCGCCTTTGCGGAAGAAGTGTGATGTAGAACAAGTAGCAGAAGCATACATGCTCAAGAGGGATCACCCGAAATTCAAAGGCAACTGAATTTCGGCAACCGGGGCATCGAAGTCGGAATGCCGCGAAACTCACCGAGTCAAAGCGTTTCGCCGTTTGCGGAAGAAGTGTGATGTAGAACAAGTAGCAGAAGCATACATGCTCAAGAGGGATCACCCGAAATTCAAAGGCAACTGAATTTCGGCAACCGGGGCATCGAAGTCGGAATGCCGCGAAACTCACCGAGTCAAAGCGTTTCGCCGTTTGCGGAAGAAGTGTGATGTAGAACAAGTAGCAGAAGCATACATGCTCAAGAGGGATCACCCGAAATTCAAAGGCAACTGAATTTCGGCAACCGGGCATCGAAGTCGGAATGCCGCGAAACTCACCGAGTCAAAGCGTTTCGCCGTTTGCGGAAGGAAGTGTGATGTAGAACAAGTAGCAGAAGCATACATGCTCAAGAGGGATCACCCGAAATTCAAAGGCAACTGAATTTCGGCAACCGGGGCATCGAAGTCGGAATGCCGCGAAACTCACCGAGTCAAAGCGTTTCGCCGTTTGCGGAAGAAGTGTGATGTAGAACAAGTAGCAGAAGCATACATGCTCAAGAGGGATCACCCGAAATTCAAAGGCAACTGAATTTCGGCAACCGGGGCATCGAAGTCGGAATGCCGCGAAACTCACCAGTCAAAGCGTTTCGCTTTTGCGGAAGAATGTGATGTAGAACAAGTAGCAGAAGCATACATGCTCAAGAGGATCACCCGAAATTCAAAGGCAACTGAATTTCGGCAACCGGGGCATCGAAGTCGGAATGCCGCGAAACTCACCGAGTCAAAGCGTTTCCGTTGTTTGCGGAAGAAGTGTGATGTAGAACAAGTAGCAGAAGCATACATGCTCAAGAGGGATCACCCGAAATTCAAAGGCAACTGAATTTCGGCAACCGGGGCATCGAAGTCGGAATGCCGCGAAACTCACCGAGTCAAAGCGTTTCGCCTGTTTGCGGAAAGGAATGTGATGTAGAACAAGTAGCAGAAGCATACATGCTCAAGAGGGATCACCCGAAATTCAAAGGCAACTGAATTTCGGCCAACCGGGCATCGAAGTCGGAATGCCGCGAAACTCACCGAGTCAAAGCGTTTCGCCGTTGCGGAAGGAAGTGTGATGTAGAACAAGTAGCAGAAGCATACATGCTCAAGAGGGATCACCCGAAATTCAAAGGCAACTGAATTTCGGCAACCGGGGCATCGAAGTCGGAATGCCGCGAAACTCACCGAGTCAAAGCGTTTCGCCTGTTTGCGGAAGGAAGTGTGATGTAGAACAAGTAGCAAAGCATACATGCTCAAGAGGGATCACCCGAAATTCAAAGGCAACTGAATTTCGGC
>CM055360.1:19225987-19263455 GCA_029228515.1 Populus alba x Populus x berolinensis | reverse complement strand
TTCCTTCCGCAAACAGCGAAACGCTTTGACTCGGTGAGTTTCGCGGCATTCCGACTTCGATGCCCGGTTGCCGAAATTCAGTTGCCTTTGAATTTCGGGTGATCCCTCTTGAGCATGTATGCTTCTGCTACTTGTTCTACATCACACTCCTTCCGCAAACGCGAAACGCTTTGACTCGGTGAGTTTCGCGGCATTCCGACTTCGATGCCCCGGTTGCCGAAATTCAGTTGCCTTTGAATTTCGGGTGATCCCTCTTGAGCATGTATGCTTCTGCTACTTGTTCTACATCACACTTCCTTCCGCAAACGGCGAAACGCTTTGACTCGGTGAGTTTCGCGGCATTCCGACTTCGATGCCCGGTTGCCGAAATTCAGTTGCCTTTGAATTTCGGGTGATCCCTCTTGAGCATGTATGCTTCTGCTACTTGTTCTACATCACACTTCTTCCGCAAACGGCGAAACGCTTTGACTCGGTGAGTTTCGCGGCATTCCGACTTCGATGCCCCGGTTGCCGAAATTCAGTTGCCTTTGAATTTCGGGTGATCCCTCTTGAGCATGTATGCTTCTGCTACTTGTTCTACATCACACTTTCTTCCGCAAACGGCGAAACGCTTTGACTCGGTGAGTTTCGCGGCATTCCGACTTCGATGCCCCGGTTGCCGAAATTCAGTTGCCTTTGAATTTCGGGTGATCCCTCTTGAGCATGTATGCTTCTGCTACTTGTTCTACATCACACTTCTTCCGCAAACGGCGAAACGCTTTGACTCGGTGAGTTTCGCGGCATTCCGACTTCGATGCCCGGTTGCCGAAATTCAGTTGCCTTTGAATTTCGGGTGATCCCTCTTGAGCATGTATGCTTCTGCTACTTGTTCTACATCACACTTCTTCCGCAAACAGCGAAACGCTTTGACTCGGTGAGTTTCGCGGCATTCCGACTTCGATGCCCCGGTTGCCGAAATTCAGTTGCCTTTGAATTTCGGGTGATCCCTCTTGAGCATGTATGCTTCTGCTACTTGTTCTACATCACACTTCCTTCCGCAAACGAAACGCTTTGACTCGGTGAGTTTCGCGGCATTCCGACTTCGATGCCCGGTTGCCGAAATTCAGTTGCCTTTGAATTTCGGGTGATCCCTCTTGAGCATGTATGCTTCTGCTACTTGTTCTACATCACACTTCCTTCCGCAAACGGCGAAACGCTTTGACTCGGTGAGTTTCGCGGCATTCCGACTTCGATGCCCCGGTTGCCGAAATTCAGTTGCCTTTGAATTTCGGGTGATCCCTCTTGAGCATGTATGCTTCTGCTACTTGTTCTACATCACACTTCTTCCGCAAACGGCGAAACGCTTTGACTCGGTGAGTTTCGCGGCATTCCGACTTCGATGCCCGGTTGCCGAAATTCAGTTGCCTTTGAATTTCGGGTGATCCCTCTTGAGCATGTATGCTTCTGCTACTTGTTCTACATCACACTTCCTTCCGCAAACAGCGAAACGCTTTGACTCGGTGAGTTTCGCGGCATTCCGACTTCGATGCCCCGGTTGCCGAAATTCAGTTGCCTTTGAATTTCGGGTGATCCCTCTTGAGCATGTATGCTTCTGCTACTTGTTCTACATCACACTTCCTTCCGCAAACGGCGAAACGCTTTGACTCGGTGAGTTTCGCGGCATTCCGACTTCGATGCCCCGGTTGCCGAAATTCAGTTGCCTTTGAATTTCGGGTGATCCCTCTTGAGCATGTATGCTTCTGCTACTTGTTCTACATCACACTTCCTTCCGCAAACGGCGAAACGCTTTGACTCGGTGAGTTTCGCGGCATTCCGACTTCGATGCCCCGGTTGCCGAAATTCAGTTGCCTTTGAATTTCGGGTGATCCCTCTTGAGCATGTATGCTTCTGCTACTTGTTCTACATCACACTTCTTCCGCAAACGGCGAAACGCTTTGACTCGGTGAGTTTCGCGGCATTCCGACTTCGATGCCCCGGTTGCCGAAATTCAGTTGCCTTTGAATTTCGGGTGATCCCTCTTGAGCATGTATGCTTCTGCTACTTGTTCTACATCACACTTCCTTCCGCAAACGGCGAAACGCTTTGACTCGGTGAGTTTCGCGGCATTCCGACTTCGATGCCCGGTTGCCGAAATTCAGTTGCCTTTGAATTTCGGGTGATCCCTCTTGAGCATGTATGCTTCTGCTACTTGTTCTACATCACACTTCCTTCCGCAAACGGCGAAACGCTTTGACTCGGTGAGTTTCGCGGCATTCCGACTTCGATGCCCGGTTGCCGAAATTCAGTTGCCTTTGAATTTCGGGTGATCCCTCTTGAGCATGTATGCTTCTGCTACTTGTTCTACATCACACTTCCTTCCGCAAACGGCGAAACGCTTTGACTCGGTGAGTTTCGCGGCATTCCGACTTCGATGCCCCGGTTGCCGAAATTCAGTTGCCTTTGAATTTCGGGTGATCCCTCTTGAGCATGTATGCTTCTGCTACTTGTTCTACATCACACTTCCTTCCGCAAACGGCGAAACGCTTTGACTCGGTGAGTTTCGCGGCATTCCGACTTCGATGCCCGGTTGCCGAAATTCAGTTGCCTTTGAATTTCGGGTGATCCCTCTTGAGCATGTATGCTTCTGCTACTTGTTCTACATCACACTTCCTTCCGCAAACGGCGAAACGCTTTGACTCGGTGAGTTTCGCGGCATTCCGACTTCGATGCCCGGTTGCCGAAATTCAGTTGCCTTTGAATTTCGGGTGATCCCTCTTGAGCATGTATGCTTCTGCTACTTGTTCTACATCACACTTCCTTCCGCAAACGGCGAAACGCTTTGACTCGGTGAGTTTCGCGGCATTCCGACTTCGATGCCCCGGTTGCCGAAATTCAGTTGCCTTTGAATTTCGGGTGATCCCTCTTGAGCATGTATGCTTCTGCTACTTGTTCTACATCACACTTCCTTCCGCAAACGGCGAAACGCTTTGACTCGGTGAGTTTCGCGGCATTCCGACTTCGATGCCCCGGTTGCCGAAATTCAGTTGCCTTTGAATTTCGGGTGATCCCTCTTGAGCATGTATGCTTCTGCTACTTGTTCTACATCACACTTCTTCCGCAAACGGCGAAACGCTTTGACTCGGTGAGTTTCGCGGCATTCCGACTTCGATGCCCGGTTGCCGAAATTCAGTTGCCTTTGAATTTCGGGTGATCCCTCTTGAGCATGCTTCTGCTACTTGTTCTACATCACACTTCTTCCGCAAACGGCGAAACGCTTTGACTCGGTGAGTTTCGCGGCATTCCGACTTCGATGCCCCGGTTGCCGAAATTCAGTTGCCTTTGAATTTCGGGTGATCCCTCTTGAGCATGTATGCTTCTGCTACTTGTTCTACATCACACTTCCTTCCGCAAAGCGAAACGCTTTGACTCGGTGAGTTTCGCGGCATTCCGACTTCGATGCCCGGTTGCCGAAATTCAGTTGCCTTTGAATTTCGGGTGATCCCTCTTGAGCATGTATGCTTCTGCTACTTGTTCTACATCACACTTCTTCCGCAAACGGCGAAACGCTTTGACTCGGTGAGTTTCGCGGCATTCCGTCTTCGATGCCCCGGTTGCCGAAATTCAGTTGCCTTTGAATTTCGGGTGATCCCTCTTGAGCATGTATGCTTCTGCTACTTGTTCTACATCACACTTCTTCCGCAAACGGCGAAACGCTTTGACTCGGTGAGTTTCGCGGCATTCCGACTTCGATGCCCGGTTGCCGAAATTCAGTTGCCTTTGAATTTCGGGTGATCCCTCTTGAGCATGCACGCTTCTGCTACTTGTTCTACATCACACTTCTTTCCGCAAACGGCGAAACCATTTGACTCGGTGAGTTTCGGGGCATTCCGACTTCGATGCCCCGGTTGCCGAAATTCAGTTGCCTTTGAATTTCGGGTGATCCCTCTTGAGCATGTATGCTTCTGCTACTTGTTCTACATCACACTTCCTTACGCAAACAACGAAACGCTTTGACTCGGTGAGTTTCGCGGCATTCCGACTTCGATGCCCCGGTTGCCGAAATTCAGTTGCCTTTGAATTTTGGGTGATCCGTCTTGAGCAAACAACGAAACGCTTTGACTCGGTGAGTTTCGCGGCATTCCGACTTCGATGCCCCGGTTGCCGAAATTCAGTTGCCTTTGAATTTCGGGTGATCCCTCTTGAGCATTTATGCTTCTGCTACTTGTTCTACATCACACTTCCTTCTGCAAACAGCGAAACGCTTTGACACGGTGAGTTTCATGGCATTCCGACTTCGATGCCCCAGTTGCCGAAATTCAGTTGCCTTTGAATTTCGGGTGATCCCTCTTGAGCATGTATGCTTCTGCTACTTGTTCTACATCAGACATCCTTACGCAAACGGCCAAACGCTTTGACTAGGTGAGTTTCGCGGTATTCCGACTTCGATGCCCCGGTTGCCGAAATTCAGTTGCCTTTGAATTTCGGGTGATCCCTCTTGAGCATGTATGCTTCTGCTACTTGTTCTACATCACACTTCTTCCGCAAACGGCCAAACGCTTTGACTAGGTGAGTTTCGCGGTATTCCGACTTCGATGCCCCGGTTGCTGAAATTCAGTTGCCTTTGAATTTCGGGTGATCCCTCTTGAGCATGTATGCTTCTGCAACTTGTTCTACATCACACTTCCTTCCGCAAACAGCGAAACGCTTTGACTCGGTGAGTTTCGCGGCATTCCGACTTCGATGCCCCGGTTGCCGAAATTCAGTTGCCTTTGAATTTCGGGTGATCCCTCTTGAGCATTTATGCTTCTGCTACTTGTTCTACATCACACTTCCTTCCGCAAAAGCGAAACGCTTTGACTCGGTGAGTTTCGCGGCATTCCGACTTCGATGCCCGGTTGCCGAAATTCAGTTGCCTTTGAATTTCGGGTGATCCCTCTTGAGCATGTATGCTTCTGCTACTTGTTCTACATCACACTTCCTTCCGCAAACGGCGAAACGCTTTGACTCGGTGAGTTTCGCGGCATTCCGACTTCGATGCCCGGTTGCCGAAATTCAGTTGCCTTTGAATTTCGGGTGATCCCTCTTGAGCATGTATGCTTCTGCTACTTGTTCTACATCACACTTCTTCCGCAAACGGCGAAACGCTTTGACTCGGTGAGTTTCGCGGCATTCCGACTTCGATGCCCCGGTTGCCGAAATTCAGTTGCCTTTGAATTTCGGGTGATCCCTCTTGAGCATGTATGCTTCTGCTACTTGTTCTACATCACACTTCCTTCCGCAAACGGCGAAACGCTTTGACTCGGTGAGTTTCGCGGCATTCCGACTTCGATGCCCGGTTGCCGAAATTCAGTTGCCTTTGAATTTCGGGTGATCCCTCTTGAGCATGTATGCTTCTGCTACTTGTTCTACATCACACTTCCTTCCGCAAACGGCGAAACGCTTTGACTCGGTGAGTTTCGCGGCATTCCGACTTCGATGCCCCGGTTGCCGAAATTCAGTTGCCTTTGAATTTCGGGTGATCCCTCTTGAGCATGTATGCTTCTGCTACTTGTTCTACATCACACTTCTTCCGCAAACGGCGAAACGCTTTGACTCGGTGAGTTTCGCGGCATTCCGACTTCGATGCCCCGGTTGCCGAAATTCAGTTGCCTTTGAATTTCGGGTGATCCCTCTTGAGCATGTATGCTTCTGCTACTTGTTCTACATCACACTTCCTTCCGCAAACGGCGAAACGCTTTGACTCGGTGAGTTTCGCGGCATTCCGACTTCGATGCCCCGGTTGCCGAAATTCAGTTGCCTTTGAATTTCGGGTGATCCCTCTTGAGCATGTATGCTTCTGCTACTTGTTCTACATCACACTTCCTTCCGCAAACGGCGAAACGCTTTGACTCGGTGAGTTTCGCGGCATTCCGACTTCGATGCCCCGGTTGCCGAAATTCAGTTGCCTTTGAATTTCGGGTGATCCCTCTTGAGCATGTATGCTTCTGCTACTTGTTCTACATCACACTTCCTTCCGCAAACGGCGAAACGCTTTGACTCGGTGAGTTTCGCGGCATTCCGACTTCGATGCCCCGGTTGCCGAAATTCAGTTGCCTTTGAATTTCGGGTGATCCCTCTTGAGCATGTATGCTTCTGCTACTTGTTCTACATCACACTTCCTTCCGCAAACGGCGAAACGCTTTGACTCGGTGAGTTTCGCGGCATTCCGACTTCGATGCCCCGGTTGCCGAAATTCAGTTGCCTTTGAATTTCGGGTGATCCCTCTTGAGCATGTATGCTTCTGCTACTTGTTCTACATCACTTCCTTCCGCAAACGGCGAAACGCTTTGACTCGGTGAGTTTCGCGGCATTCCGACTTCGATGCCCCGGTTGCCGAAATTCAGTTGCCTTTGAATTTCGGGTGATCCCTCTTGAGCATGTATGCTTCTGCTACTTGTTCTACATCAGACTTCCTTCCGCAAACGGCGAAACGCTTTGACTCGGTGAGTTTCGCGGCATTCCGACTTCGATGCCCCGGTTGCCGAAATTCAGTTGCCTTTGAATTTCGGGTGATCCCTCTTGAGCATGTATGCTTCTGCTACTTGTTCTACATCACACTTCCTTCCGCAAACGGCGAAACGCTTTGACTCGGTGAGTTTCGCGGCATTCCGACTTCGATGCCCCGGTTGCCGAAATTCAGTTGCCTTTGAATTTCGGGTGATCCCTCTTGAGCATGTATGCTTCTGCTACTTGTTCTACATCACACTTCCTTCCGCAAACGGCGAAACGCTTTGACTCGGTGAGTTTCGCGGCATTCCGACTTCGATGCCCCGGTTGCCGAAATTCAGTTGCCTTTGAATTTCGGGTGATCCCTCTTGAGCATGTATGCTTCTGCTACTTGTTCTACATCACACTTCTTCCGCAAACGGCGAAACGCTTTGACTCGGTGAGTTTCGCGGCATTCCGACTTCGATGCCCCGGTTGCCGAAATTCAGTTGCCTTTGAATTTCGGGTGATCCCTCTTGAGCATGTATGCTTCTGCTACTTGTTCTACATCACACTTCCTTCCGCAAACGGCGAAACGCTTTGACTCGGTGAGTTTCGCGGCATTCCGACTTCGATGCCCCGGTTGCCGAAATTCAGTTGCCTTTGAATTTCGGGTGATCCCTCTTGAGCATGTATGCTTCTGCTACTTGTTCTACATCACACTTCCTTCCGCAAACGGCGAAACGCTTTGACTCGGTGAGTTTCGCGGCATTCCGACTTCGATGCCCCGGTTGCCGAAATTCAGTTGCCTTTGAATTTCGGGTGATCCCTCTTGAGCATGTATGCTTCTGCTACTTGTTCTACATCACACTTCCTTCCGCAAACGGCGAAACGCTTTGACTCGGTGAGTTTCGCGGCATTCCGACTTCGATGCCCCGGTTGCCGAAATTCAGTTGCCTTTGAATTTCGGGTGATCCCTCTTGAGCATGTATGCTTCTGCTACTTGTTCTACATCACACTTCCTTCCGCAAACGGCGAAACGCTTTGACTCGGTGAGTTTCGCGGCATTCCGACTTCGATGCCCCGGTTGCCGAAATTCAGTTGCCTTTGAATTTCGGGTGATCCCTCTTGAGCATGTATGCTTCTGCTACTTGTTCTACATCACACTTCTTCCGCAAACGGCGAAACGCTTTGACTCGGTGAGTTTCGCGGCATTCCGACTTCGATGCCCCGGTTGCCGAAATTCAGTTGCCTTTGAATTTCGGGTGATCCCTCTTGAGCATGTATGCTTCTGCTACTTGTTCTACATCACACTTCTTCCGCAAACGGCGAAACGCTTTGACTCGGTGAGTTTCGCGGCATTCCGACTTCGATGCCCCGGTTGCCGAAATTCAGTTGCCTTTGAATTTCGGGTGATCCCTCTTGAGCATGTATGCTTCTGCTACTTGTTCTACATCACACTTCTTCCGCAAACGGCGAAACGCTTTGACTCGGTGAGTTTCGCGGCATTCCGACTTCGATGCCCCGGTTGCCGAAATTCAGTTGCCTTTGAATTTCGGGTGATCCCTCTTGAGCATGTATGCTTCTGCTACTTGTTCTACATCACACTTCTTCCGCAAACGGCGAAACGCTTTGACTCGGTGAGTTTCGCGGCATTCCGACTTCGATGCCCCGGTTGCCGAAATTCAGTTGCCTTTGAATTTCGGGTGATCCCTCTTGAGCATGTATGCTTCTGCTACTTGTTCTACATCACACTTCCTTCCGCAAACGGCGAAACGCTTTGACTCGGTGAGTTTCGCGGCATTCCGACTTCGATGCCCCGGTTGCCGAAATTCAGTTGCCTTTGAATTTCGGGTGATCCCTCTTGAGCATGTATGCTTCTGCTACTTGTTCTACATCACACTTCCTTCCGCAAACGGCGAAACGCTTTGACTCGGTGAGTTTCGCGGCATTCCGACTTCGATGCCCCGGTTGCCGAAATTCAGTTGCCTTTGAATTTCGGGTGATCCCTCTTGAGCATGTATGCTTCTGCTACTTGTTCTACATCACACTTCCTTCCGCAAACGGCGAAACGCTTTGACTCGGTGAGTTTCGCGGCATTCCGACTTCGATGCCCCGGTTGCCGAAATTCAGTTGCCTTTGAATTTCGGGTGATCCCTCTTGAGCATGTATGCTTCTGCTACTTGTTCTACATCACACTTCTTCCGCAAACGGCGAAACGCTTTGACTCGGTGAGTTTCGCGGCATTCCGACTTCGATGCCCCGGTTGCCGAAATTCAGTTGCCTTTGAATTTCGGGTGATCCCTCTTGAGCATGTATGCTTCTGCTACTTGTTCTACATCACACTTCTTCCGCAAACGGCGAAACGCTTTGACTCGGTGAGTTTCGCGGCATTCCGACTTCGATGCCCCGGTTGCCGAAATTCAGTTGCCTTTGAATTTCGGGTGATCCCTCTTGAGCATGTATGCTTCTGCTACTTGTTCTACATCAGACTTCCTTCCGCAAACGGCGAAACGCTTTGACTCGGTGAGTTTCGCGGCATTCCGACTTCGATGCCCCGGTTGCCGAAATTCAGTTGCCTTTGAATTTCGGGTGATCCCTCTTGAGCATGTATGCTTCTGCTACTTGTTCTACATCACACTTCCTTCCGCAAACGGCGAAACGCTTTGACTCGGTGAGTTTCGCGGCATTCCGACTTCGATGCCCCGGTTGCCGAAATTCAGTTGCCTTTGAATTTCGGGTGATCCCTCTTGAGCATGTATGCTTCTGCTACTTGTTCTACATCACACTTCTTCCGCAAACGGCGAAACGCTTTGACTCGGTGAGTTTCGCGGCATTCCGACTTCGATGCCCCGGTTGCCGAAATTCAGTTGCCTTTGAATTTCGGGTGATCCCTCTTGAGCATGTATGCTTCTGCTACTTGTTCTACATCACACTTCTTCCGCAAACGGCGAAACGCTTTGACTCGGTGAGTTTCGCGGCATTCCGACTTCGATGCCCCGGTTGCCGAAATTCAGTTGCCTTTGAATTTCGGGTGATCCCTCTTGAGCATGTATGCTTCTGCTACTTGTTCTACATCACACTTCCTTCCGCAAACGGCGAAACGCTTTGACTCGGTGAGTTTCGCGGCATTCCGACTTCGATGCCCCGGTTGCCGAAATTCAGTTGCCTTTGAATTTCGGGTGATCCCTCTTGAGCATGTATGCTTCTGCTACTTGTTCTACATCACACTTCCTTCCGCAAACGGCGAAACGCTTTGACTCGGTGAGTTTCGCGGCATTCCGACTTCGATGCCCCGGTTGCCGAAATTCAGTTGCCTTTGAATTTCGGGTGATCCCTCTTGAGCATGTATGCTTCTGCTACTTGTTCTACATCACACTTCTTCCGCAAACGGCGAAACGCTTTGACTCGGTGAGTTTCGCGGCATTCCGACTTCGATGCCCCGGTTGCCGAAATTCAGTTGCCTTTGAATTTCGGGTGATCCCTCTTGAGCATGTATGCTTCTGCTACTTGTTCTACATCACACTTCTTCCGCAAACGGCGAAACGCTTTGACTCGGTGAGTTTCGCGGCATTCCGACTTCGATGCCCCGGTTGCCGAAATTCAGTTGCCTTTGAATTTCGGGTGATCCCTCTTGAGCATGTATGCTTCTGCTACTTGTTCTACATCACACTTCTTCCGCAAACGGCGAAACGCTTTGACTCGGTGAGTTTCGCGGCATTCCGACTTCGATGCCCCGGTTGCCGAAATTCAGTTGCCTTTGAATTTCGGGTGATCCCTCTTGAGCATGTATGCTTCTGCTACTTGTTCTACATCACACTTCTTCCGCAAACGGCGAAACGCTTTGACTCGGTGAGTTTCGCGGCATTCCGACTTCGATGCCCCGGTTGCCGAAATTCAGTTGCCTTTGAATTTCGGGTGATCCCTCTTGAGCATGTATGCTTCTGCTACTTGTTCTACATCACACTTCTTCCGCAAACGGCGAAACGCTTTGACTCGGTGAGTTTCGCGGCATTCCGACTTCGATGCCCCGGTTGCCGAAATTCAGTTGCCTTTGAATTTCGGGTGATCCCTCTTGAGCATGTATGCTTCTGCTACTTGTTCTACATCACACTTCCTTCCGCAAACGGCGAAACGCTTTGACTCGGTGAGTTTCGCGGCATTCCGACTTCGATGCCCCGGTTGCCGAAATTCAGTTGCCTTTGAATTTCGGGTGATCCCTCTTGAGCATGTATGCTTCTGCTACTTGTTCTACATCACACTTCCTTCCGCAAACGGCGAAACGCTTTGACTCGGTGAGTTTCGCGGCATTCCGACTTCGATGCCCCGGTTGCCGAAATTCAGTTGCCTTTGAATTTCGGGTGATCCCTCTTGAGCATGTATGCTTCTGCTACTTGTTCTACATCACACTTCCTTCCGCAAACGGCGAAACGCTTTGACTCGGTGAGTTTCGCGGCATTCCGACTTCGATGCCCCGGTTGCCGAAATTCAGTTGCCTTTGAATTTCGGGTGATCCCTCTTGAGCATGTATGCTTCTGCTACTTGTTCTACATCACACTTCTTCCGCAAACGGCGAAACGCTTTGACTCGGTGAGTTTCGCGGCATTCCGACTTCGATGCCCCGGTTGCCGAAATTCAGTTGCCTTTGAATTTCGGGTGATCCCTCTTGAGCATGTATGCTTCTGCTACTTGTTCTACATCACACTTCTTCCGCAAACGGCGAAACGCTTTGACTCGGTGAGTTTCGCGGCATTCCGACTTCGATGCCCCGGTTGCCGAAATTCAGTTGCCTTTGAATTTCGGGTGATCCCTCTTGAGCATGTATGCTTCTGCTACTTGTTCTACATCACACTTCCTTCCGCAAACGGCGAAACGCTTTGACTCGGTGAGTTTCGCGGCATTCCGACTTCGATGCCCCGGTTGCCGAAATTCAGTTGCCTTTGAATTTCGGGTGATCCCTCTTGAGCATGTATGCTTCTGCTACTTGTTCTACATCACACTTCCTTCCGCAAACGGCGAAACGCTTTGACTCGGTGAGTTTCGCGGCATTCCGACTTCGATGCCCCGGTTGCCGAAATTCAGTTGCCTTTGAATTTCGGGTGATCCCTCTTGAGCATGTATGCTTCTGCTACTTGTTCTACATCACACTTCTTCCGCAAACGGCGAAACGCTTTGACTCGGTGAGTTTCGCGGCATTCCGACTTCGATGCCCCGGTTGCCGAAATTCAGTTGCCTTTGAATTTCGGGTGATCCCTCTTGAGCATGTATGCTTCTGCTACTTGTTCTACATCACACTTCTTCCGCAAACGGCGAAACGCTTTGACTCGGTGAGTTTCGCGGCATTCCGACTTCGATGCCCCGGTTGCCGAAATTCAGTTGCCTTTGAATTTCGGGTGATCCCTCTTGAGCATGTATGCTTCTGCTACTTGTTCTACATCACACTTCCTTCCGCAAACGGCGAAACGCTTTGACTCGGTGAGTTTCGCGGCATTCCGACTTCGATGCCCCGGTTGCCGAAATTCAGTTGCCTTTGAATTTCGGGTGATCCCTCTTGAGCATGTATGCTTCTGCTACTTGTTCTACATCACACTTCTTCCGCAAACGGCGAAACGCTTTGACTCGGTGAGTTTCGCGGCATTCCGACTTCGATGCCCCGGTTGCCGAAATTCAGTTGCCTTTGAATTTCGGGTGATCCCTCTTGAGCATGTATGCTTCTGCTACTTGTTCTACATCACACTTCTTCCGCAAACGGCGAAACGCTTTGACTCGGTGAGTTTCGCGGCATTCCGACTTCGATGCCCCGGTTGCCGAAATTCAGTTGCCTTTGAATTTCGGGTGATCCCTCTTGAGCATGTATGCTTCTGCTACTTGTTCTACATCACACTTCTTCCGCAAACGGCGAAACGCTTTGACTCGGTGAGTTTCGCGGCATTCCGACTTCGATGCCCCGGTTGCCGAAATTCAGTTGCCTTTGAATTTCGGGTGATCCCTCTTGAGCATGTATGCTTCTGCTACTTGTTCTACATCACACTTCCTTCCGCAAACGGCGAAACGCTTTGACTCGGTGAGTTTCGCGGCATTCCGACTTCGATGCCCCGGTTGCCGAAATTCAGTTGCCTTTGAATTTCGGGTGATCCCTCTTGAGCATGTATGCTTCTGCTACTTGTTCTACATCACACTTCTTCCGCAAACGGCGAAACGCTTTGACTCGGTGAGTTTCGCGGCATTCCGACTTCGATGCCCGGTTGCCGAAATTCAGTTGCCTTTGAATTTCGGGTGATCCCTCTTGAGCATGTATGCTTCTGCTACTTGTTCTACATCACACTTCTTCCGCAAACGGCGAAACGCTTTGACTCGGTGAGTTTCGCGGCATTCCGACTTCGATGCCCCGGTTGCCGAAATTCAGTTGCCTTTGAATTTCGGGTGATCCCTCTTGAGCATGTATGCTTCTGCTACTTGTTCTACATCACACTTCTTCCGCAAACGGCGAAACGCTTTGACTCGGTGAGTTTCGCGGCATTCCGACTTCGATGCCCCGGTTGCCGAAATTCAGTTGCCTTTGAATTTCGGGTGATCCCTCTTGAGCATGTATGCTTCTGCTACTTGTTCTACATCACACTTCCTTCCGCAAACGGCGAAACGCTTTGACTCGGTGAGTTTCGCGGCATTCCGACTTCGATGCCCCGGTTGCCGAAATTCAGTTGCCTTTGAATTTCGGGTGATCCCTCTTGAGCATGTATGCTTCTGCTACTTGTTCTACATCACACTTCCTTCCGCAAACGGCGAAACGCTTTGACTCGGTGAGTTTCGCGGCATTCCGACTTCGATGCCCCGGTTGCCGAAATTCAGTTGCCTTTGAATTTCGGGTGATCCCTCTTGAGCATGTATGCTTCTGCTACTTGTTCTACATCACACTTCTTCCGCAAACGGCGAAACGCTTTGACTCGGTGAGTTTCGCGGCATTCCGACTTCGATGCCCCGGTTGCCGAAATTCAGTTGCCTTTGAATTTCGGGTGATCCCTCTTGAGCATGTATGCTTCTGCTACTTGTTCTACATCACACTTCCTTCCGCAAACGGCGAAACGCTTTGACTCGGTGAGTTTCGCGGCATTCCGACTTCGATGCCCCGGTTGCCGAAATTCAGTTGCCTTTGAATTTCGGGTGATCCCTCTTGAGCATGTATGCTTCTGCTACTTGTTCTACATCACACTTCCTTCCGCAAACGGCGAAACGCTTTGACTCGGTGAGTTTCGCGGCATTCCGACTTCGATGCCCCGGTTGCCGAAATTCAGTTGCCTTTGAATTTCGGGTGATCCCTCTTGAGCATGTATGCTTCTGCTACTTGTTCTACATCACACTTCTTCCGCAAACGGCGAAACGCTTTGACTCGGTGAGTTTCGCGGCATTCCGACTTCGATGCCCCGGTTGCCGAAATTCAGTTGCCTTTGAATTTCGGGTGATCCCTCTTGAGCATGTATGCTTCTGCTACTTGTTCTACATCACACTTCCTTCCGCAAACGGCGAAACGCTTTGACTCGGTGAGTTTCGCGGCATTCCGACTTCGATGCCCCGGTTGCCGAAATTCAGTTGCCTTTGAATTTCGGGTGATCCCTCTTGAGCATGTATGCTTCTGCTACTTGTTCTACATCACACTTCTTCCGCAAACGGCGAAACGCTTTGACTCGGTGAGTTTCGCGGCATTCCGACTTCGATGCCCCGGTTGCCGAAATTCAGTTGCCTTTGAATTTCGGGTGATCCCTCTTGAGCATGTATGCTTCTGCTACTTGTTCTACATCACACTTCCTTCCGCAAACGGCGAAACGCTTTGACTCGGTGAGTTTCGCGGCATTCCGACTTCGATGCCCCGGTTGCCGAAATTCAGTTGCCTTTGAATTTCGGGTGATCCCTCTTGAGCATGTATGCTTCTGCTACTTGTTCTACATCACACTTCTTCCGCAAACGGCGAAACGCTTTGACTCGGTGAGTTTCGCGGCATTCCGACTTCGATGCCCCGGTTGCCGAAATTCAGTTGCCTTTGAATTTCGGGTGATCCCTCTTGAGCATGTATGCTTCTGCTACTTGTTCTACATCACACTTCCTTCCGCAAACGGCGAAACGCTTTGACTCGGTGAGTTTCGCGGCATTCCGACTTCGATGCCCCGGTTGCCGAAATTCAGTTGCCTTTGAATTTCGGGTGATCCCTCTTGAGCATGTATGCTTCTGCTACTTGTTCTACATCACACTTCCTTCCGCAAACGGCGAAACGCTTTGACTCGGTGAGTTTCGCGGCATTCCGACTTCGATGCCCCGGTTGCCGAAATTCAGTTGCCTTTGAATTTCGGGTGATCCCTCTTGAGCATGTATGCTTCTGCTACTTGTTCTACATCACACTTCTTCCGCAAACGGCGAAACGCTTTGACTCGGTGAGTTTCGCGGCATTCCGACTTCGATGCCCCGGTTGCCGAAATTCAGTTGCCTTTGAATTTCGGGTGATCCCTCTTGAGCATGTATGCTTCTGCTACTTGTTCTACATCACACTTTCTTCCGCAAACGGCGAAACGCTTTGACTCGGTGAGTTTCGCGGCATTCCGACTTCGATGCCCCGGTTGCCGAAATTCAGTTGCCTTTGAATTTCGGGTGATCCCTCTTGAGCATGTATGCTTCTGCTACTTGTTCTACATCACACTTCTTCCGCAAACGGCGAAACGCTTTGACTCGGTGAGTTTCGCGGCATTCCGACTTCGATGCCCCGGTTGCCGAAATTCAGTTGCCTTTGAATTTCGGGTGATCCCTCTTGAGCATGTATGCTTCTGCTACTTGTTCTACATCAGACTTCTTCCGCAAACGGCGAAACGCTTTGACTCGGTGAGTTTCGCGGCATTCCGACTTCGATGCCCCGGTTGCCGAAATTCAGTTGCCTTTGAATTTCGGGTGATCCCTCTTGAGCATGTATGCTTCTGCTACTTGTTCTACATCACACTTCCTTCCGCAAACGGCGAAACGCTTTGACTCGGTGAGTTTCGCGGCATTCCGACTTCGATGCCCCGGTTGCCGAAATTCAGTTGCCTTTGAATTTCGGGTGATCCCTCTTGAGCATGTATGCTTCTGCTACTTGTTCTACATCACACTTCTTCCGCAAACGGCGAAACGCTTTGACTCGGTGAGTTTCGCGGCATTCCGACTTCGATGCCCCGGTTGCCGAAATTCAGTTGCCTTTGAATTTCGGGTGATCCCTCTTGAGCATGTATGCTTCTGCTACTTGTTCTACATCACACTTCTTCCGCAAACGGCGAAACGCTTTGACTCGGTGAGTTTCGCGGCATTCCGACTTCGATGCCCCGGTTGCCGAAATTCAGTTGCCTTTGAATTTCGGGTGATCCCTCTTGAGCATGTATGCTTCTGCTACTTGTTCTACATCACACTTCCTTCCGCAAACGGCGAAACGCTTTGACTCGGTGAGTTTCGCGGCATTCCGACTTCGATGCCCCGGTTGCCGAAATTCAGTTGCCTTTGAATTTCGGGTGATCCCTCTTGAGCATGTATGCTTCTGCTACTTGTTCTACATCACACTTCTTCCGCAAACGGCGAAACGCTTTGACTCGGTGAGTTTCGCGGCATTCCGACTTCGATGCCCCGGTTGCCGAAATTCAGTTGCCTTTGAATTTCGGGTGATCCCTCTTGAGCATGTATGCTTCTGCTACTTGTTCTACATCACACTTCTTCCGCAAACGGCGAAACGCTTTGACTCGGTGAGTTTCGCGGCATTCCGACTTCGATGCCCCGGTTGCCGAAATTCAGTTGCCTTTGAATTTCGGGTGATCCCTCTTGAGCATGTATGCTTCTGCTACTTGTTCTACATCACACTTCCTTCCGCAAACGGCGAAACGCTTTGACTCGGTGAGTTTCGCGGCATTCCGACTTCGATGCCCCGGTTGCCGAAATTCAGTTGCCTTTGAATTTCGGGTGATCCCTCTTGAGCATGTATGCTTCTGCTACTTGTTCTACATCACACTTCTTCCGCAAACGGCGAAACGCTTTGACTCGGTGAGTTTCGCGGCATTCCGACTTCGATGCCCCGGTTGCCGAAATTCAGTTGCCTTTGAATTTCGGGTGATCCCTCTTGAGCATGTATGCTTCTGCTACTTGTTCTACATCACACTTCTTCCGCAAACGGCGAAACGCTTTGACTCGGTGAGTTTCGCGGCATTCCGACTTCGATGCCCCGGTTGCCGAAATTCAGTTGCCTTTGAATTTCGGGTGATCCCTCTTGAGCATGTATGCTTCTGCTACTTGTTCTACATCACACTTCCTTCCGCAAACGGCGAAACGCTTTGACTCGGTGAGTTTCGCGGCATTCCGACTTCGATGCCCCGGTTGCCGAAATTCAGTTGCCTTTGAATTTCGGGTGATCCCTCTTGAGCATGTATGCTTCTGCTACTTGTTCTACATCACACTTCTTCCGCAAACGGCGAAACGCTTTGACTCGGTGAGTTTCGCGGCATTCCGACTTCGATGCCCCGGTTGCCGAAATTCAGTTGCCTTTGAATTTCGGGTGATCCCTCTTGAGCATGTATGCTTCTGCTACTTGTTCTACATCACACTTCCTTCCGCAAACGGCGAAACGCTTTGACTCGGTGAGTTTCGCGGCATTCCGACTTCGATGCCCCGGTTGCCGAAATTCAGTTGCCTTTGAATTTCGGGTGATCCCTCTTGAGCATGTATGCTTCTGCTACTTGTTCTACATCACACTTCTTCCGCAAACGGCGAAACGCTTTGACTCGGTGAGTTTCGCGGCATTCCGACTTCGATGCCCCGGTTGCCGAAATTCAGTTGCCTTTGAATTTCGGGTGATCCCTCTTGAGCATGTATGCTTCTGCTACTTGTTCTACATCACACTTCTTCCGCAAACGGCGAAACGCTTTGACTCGGTGAGTTTCGCGGCATTCCGACTTCGATGCCCCGGTTGCCGAAATTCAGTTGCCTTTGAATTTCGGGTGATCCCTCTTGAGCATGTATGCTTCTGCTACTTGTTCTACATCACACTTCTTCCGCAAACGGCGAAACGCTTTGACTCGGTGAGTTTCGCGGCATTCCGACTTCGATGCCCCGGTTGCCGAAATTCAGTTGCCTTTGAATTTCGGGTGATCCCTCTTGAGCATGTATGCTTCTGCTACTTGTTCTACATCACACTTCCTTCCGCAAACGGCGAAACGCTTTGACTCGGTGAGTTTCGCGGCATTCCGACTTCGATGCCCCGGTTGCCGAAATTCAGTTGCCTTTGAATTTCGGGTGATCCCTCTTGAGCATGTATGCTTCTGCTACTTGTTCTACATCACACTTCTTCCGCAAACGGCGAAACGCTTTGACTCGGTGAGTTTCGCGGCATTCCGACTTCGATGCCCCGGTTGCCGAAATTCAGTTGCCTTTGAATTTCGGGTGATCCCTCTTGAGCATGTATGCTTCTGCTACTTGTTCTACATCACACTTCCTTCCGCAAACGGCGAAACGCTTTGACTCGGTGAGTTTCGCGGCATTCCGACTTCGATGCCCCGGTTGCCGAAATTCAGTTGCCTTTGAATTTCGGGTGATCCCTCTTGAGCATGTATGCTTCTGCTACTTGTTCTACATCACACTTCCTTCCGCAAACGGCGAAACGCTTTGACTCGGTGAGTTTCGCGGCATTCCGACTTCGATGCCCCGGTTGCCGAAATTCAGTTGCCTTTGAATTTCGGGTGATCCCTCTTGAGCATGTATGCTTCTGCTACTTGTTCTACATCACTTTCTTCCGCAAACGGCGAAACGCTTTGACTCGGTGAGTTTCGCGGCATTCCGACTTCGATGCCCCGGTTGCCGAAATTCAGTTGCCTTTGAATTTCGGGTGATCCCTCTTGAGCATGTATGCTTCTGCTACTTGTTCTACATCACACTTCCTTCCGCAAACGGCGAAACGCTTTGACTCGGTGAGTTTCGCGGCATTCCGACTTCGATGCCCCGGTTGCCGAAATTCAGTTGCCTTTGAATTTCGGGTGATCCCTCTTGAGCATGTATGCTTCTGCTACTTGTTCTACATCACACTTCTTCCGCAAACGGCGAAACGCTTTGACTCGGTGAGTTTCGCGGCATTCCGACTTCGATGCCCCGGTTGCCGAAATTCAGTTGCCTTTGAATTTCGGGTGATCCCTCTTGAGCATGTATGCTTCTGCTACTTGTTCTACATCACACTTCCTTCCGCAAACGGCGAAACGCTTTGACTCGGTGAGTTTCGCGGCATTCCGACTTCGATGCCCCGGTTGCCGAAATTCAGTTGCCTTTGAATTTCGGGTGATCCCTCTTGAGCATGTATGCTTCTGCTACTTGTTCTACATCACACTTCTTCCGCAAACGGCGAAACGCTTTGACTCGGTGAGTTTCGCGGCATTCCGACTTCGATGCCCCGGTTGCCGAAATTCAGTTGCCTTTGAATTTCGGGTGATCCCTCTTGAGCATGTATGCTTCTGCTACTTGTTCTACATCACACTTCTTCCGCAAACGGCGAAACGCTTTGACTCGGTGAGTTTCGCGGCATTCCGACTTCGATGCCCCGGTTGCCGAAATTCAGTTGCCTTTGAATTTCGGGTGATCCCTCTTGAGCATGTATGCTTCTGCTACTTGTTCTACATCACACTTCTTCCGCAAACGGCGAAACGCTTTGACTCGGTGAGTTTCGCGGCATTCCGACTTCGATGCCCCGGTTGCCGAAATTCAGTTGCCTTTGAATTTCGGGTGATCCCTCTTGAGCATGTATGCTTCTGCTACTTGTTCTACATCACACTTCTTCCGCAAACGGCGAAACGCTTTGACTCGGTGAGTTTCGCGGCATTCCGACTTCGATGCCCCGGTTGCCGAAATTCAGTTGCCTTTGAATTTCGGGTGATCCCTCTTGAGCATGTATGCTTCTGCTACTTGTTCTACATCACACTTCCTTCCGCAAACGGCGAAACGCTTTGACTCGGTGAGTTTCGCGGCATTCCGACTTCGATGCCCCGGTTGCCGAAATTCAGTTGCCTTTGAATTTCGGGTGATCCCTCTTGAGCATGTATGCTTCTGCTACTTGTTCTACATCACACTTCCTTCCGCAAACGGCGAAACGCTTTGACTCGGTGAGTTTCGCGGCATTCCGACTTCGATGCCCCGGTTGCCGAAATTCAGTTGCCTTTGAATTTCGGGTGATCCCTCTTGAGCATGTATGCTTCTGCTACTTGTTCTACATCACACTTCTTCCGCAAACGGCGAAACGCTTTGACTCGGTGAGTTTCGCGGCATTCCGACTTCGATGCCCCGGTTGCCGAAATTCAGTTGCCTTTGAATTTCGGGTGATCCCTCTTGAGCATGTATGCTTCTGCTACTTGTTCTACATCACACTTCCTTCCGCAAACGGCGAAACGCTTTGACTCGGTGAGTTTCGCGGCATTCCGACTTCGATGCCCCGGTTGCCGAAATTCAGTTGCCTTTGAATTTCGGGTGATCCCTCTTGAGCATGTATGCTTCTGCTACTTGTTCTACATCACACTTCTTCCGCAAACGGCGAAACGCTTTGACTCGGTGAGTTTCGCGGCATTCCGACTTCGATGCCCCGGTTGCCGAAATTCAGTTGCCTTTGAATTTCGGGTGATCCCTCTTGAGCATGTATGCTTCTGCTACTTGTTCTACATCACACTTCTTCCGCAAACGGCGAAACGCTTTGACTCGGTGAGTTTCGCGGCATTCCGACTTCGATGCCCCGGTTGCCGAAATTCAGTTGCCTTTGAATTTCGGGTGATCCCTCTTGAGCATGTATGCTTCTGCTACTTGTTCTACATCACACTTCCTTCCGCAAACGGCGAAACGCTTTGACTCGGTGAGTTTCGCGGCATTCCGACTTCGATGCCCCGGTTGCCGAAATTCAGTTGCCTTTGAATTTCGGGTGATCCCTCTTGAGCATGTATGCTTCTGCTACTTGTTCTACATCACACTTCTTCCGCAAACGGCGAAACGCTTTGACTCGGTGAGTTTCGCGGCATTCCGACTTCGATGCCCCGGTTGCCGAAATTCAGTTGCCTTTGAATTTCGGGTGATCCCTCTTGAGCATGTATGCTTCTGCTACTTGTTCTACATCACACTTCTTCCGCAAACGGCGAAACGCTTTGACTCGGTGAGTTTCGCGGCATTCCGACTTCGATGCCCCGGTTGCCGAAATTCAGTTGCCTTTGAATTTCGGGTGATCCCTCTTGAGCATGTATGCTTCTGCTACTTGTTCTACATCACACTTCTTCCGCAAACGGCGAAACGCTTTGACTCGGTGAGTTTCGCGGCATTCCGACTTCGATGCCCCGGTTGCCGAAATTCAGTTGCCTTTGAATTTCGGGTGATCCCTCTTGAGCATGTATGCTTCTGCTACTTGTTCTACATCACACTTCCTTCCGCAAACGGCGAAACGCTTTGACTCGGTGAGTTTCGCGGCATTCCGACTTCGATGCCCCGGTTGCCGAAATTCAGTTGCCTTTGAATTTCGGGTGATCCCTCTTGAGCATGTATGCTTCTGCTACTTGTTCTACATCACACTTCCTTCCGCAAACGGCGAAACGCTTTGACTCGGTGAGTTTCGCGGCATTCCGACTTCGATGCCCCGGTTGCCGAAATTCAGTTGCCTTTGAATTTCGGGTGATCCCTCTTGAGCATGTATGCTTCTGCTACTTGTTCTACATCACACTTCTTCCGCAAACGGCGAAACGCTTTGACTCGGTGAGTTTCGCGGCATTCCGACTTCGATGCCCCGGTTGCCGAAATTCAGTTGCCTTTGAATTTCGGGTGATCCCTCTTGAGCATGTATGCTTCTGCTACTTGTTCTACATCACACTTCCTTCCGCAAACGGCGAAACGCTTTGACTCGGTGAGTTTCGCGGCATTCCGACTTCGATGCCCCGGTTGCCGAAATTCAGTTGCCTTTGAATTTCGGGTGATCCCTCTTGAGCATGTATGCTTCTGCTACTTGTTCTACATCACACTTCCTTCCGCAAACGGCGAAACGCTTTGACTCGGTGAGTTTCGCGGCATTCCGACTTCGATGCCCCGGTTGCCGAAATTCAGTTGCCTTTGAATTTCGGGTGATCCCTCTTGAGCATGTATGCTTCTGCTACTTGTTCTACATCACACTTCCTTCCGCAAACGGCGAAACGCTTTGACTCGGTGAGTTTCGCGGCATTCCGACTTCGATGCCCCGGTTGCCGAAATTCAGTTGCCTTTGAATTTCGGGTGATCCCTCTTGAGCATGTATGCTTCTGCTACTTGTTCTACATCACACTTCTTCCGCAAACGGCGAAACGCTTTGACTCGGTGAGTTTCGCGGCATTCCGACTTCGATGCCCCGGTTGCCGAAATTCAGTTGCCTTTGAATTTCGGGTGATCCCTCTTGAGCATGTATGCTTCTGCTACTTGTTCTACATCACACTTCTTCCGCAAACGGCGAAACGCTTTGACTCGGTGAGTTTCGCGGCATTCCGACTTCGATGCCCCGGTTGCCGAAATTCAGTTGCCTTTGAATTTCGGGTGATCCCTCTTGAGCATGTATGCTTCTGCTACTTGTTCTACATCACACTTCCTTCCGCAAACGGCGAAACGCTTTGACTCGGTGAGTTTCGCGGCATTCCGACTTCGATGCCCCGGTTGCCGAAATTCAGTTGCCTTTGAATTTCGGGTGATCCCTCTTGAGCATGTATGCTTCTGCTACTTGTTCTACATCACACTTCTTCCGCAAACGGCGAAACGCTTTGACTCGGTGAGTTTCGCGGCATTCCGACTTCGATGCCCGGTTGCCGAAATTCAGTTGCCTTTGAATTTCGGGTGATCCCTCTTGAGCATGTATGCTTCTGCTACTTGTTCTACATCACACTTCTTCCGCAAACGGCGAAACGCTTTGACTCGGTGAGTTTCGCGGCATTCCGACTTCGATGCCCCGGTTGCCGAAATTCAGTTGCCTTTGAATTTCGGGTGATCCCTCTTGAGCATGTATGCTTCTGCTACTTGTTCTACATCACACTTCCTTCCGCAAACGGCGAAACGCTTTGACTCGGTGAGTTTCGCGGCATTCCGACTTCGATGCCCCGGTTGCCGAAATTCAGTTGCCTTTGAATTTCGGGTGATCCCTCTTGAGCATGTATGCTTCTGCTACTTGTTCTACATCACACTTCTTCCGCAAACGGCGAAACGCTTTGACTCGGTGAGTTTCGCGGCATTCCGACTTCGATGCCCCGGTTGCCGAAATTCAGTTGCCTTTGAATTTCGGGTGATCCCTCTTGAGCATGTATGCTTCTGCTACTTGTTCTACATCACACTTCTTCCGCAAACGGCGAAACGCTTTGACTCGGTGAGTTTCGCGGCATTCCGACTTCGATGCCCCGGTTGCCGAAATTCAGTTGCCTTTGAATTTCGGGTGATCCCTCTTGAGCATGTATGCTTCTGCTACTTGTTCTACATCACACTTCCTTCCGCAAACGGCGAAACGCTTTGACTCGGTGAGTTTCGCGGCATTCCGACTTCGATGCCCCGGTTGCCGAAATTCAGTTGCCTTTGAATTTCGGGTGATCCCTCTTGAGCATGTATGCTTCTGCTACTTGTTCTACATCACACTTCCTTCCGCAAACGGCGAAACGCTTTGACTCGGTGAGTTTCGCGGCATTCCGACTTCGATGCCCCGGTTGCCGAAATTCAGTTGCCTTTGAATTTCGGGTGATCCCTCTTGAGCATGTATGCTTCTGCTACTTGTTCTACATCACACTTCCTTCCGCAAACGGCGAAACGCTTTGACTCGGTGAGTTTCGCGGCATTCCGACTTCGATGCCCCGGTTGCCGAAATTCAGTTGCCTTTGAATTTCGGGTGATCCCTCTTGAGCATGTATGCTTCTGCTACTTGTTCTACATCACACTTCCTTCCGCAAACGGCGAAACGCTTTGACTCGGTGAGTTTCGCGGCATTCCGACTTCGATGCCCCGGTTGCCGAAATTCAGTTGCCTTTGAATTTCGGGTGATCCCTCTTGAGCATGTATGCTTCTGCTACTTGTTCTACATCACACTTCTTCCGCAAACGGCGAAACGCTTTGACTCGGTGAGTTTCGCGGCATTCCGACTTCGATGCCCCGGTTGCCGAAATTCAGTTGCCTTTGAATTTCGGGTGATCCCTCTTGAGCATGTATGCTTCTGCTACTTGTTCTACATCACACTTCCTTCCGCAAACGGCGAAACGCTTTGACTCGGTGAGTTTCGCGGCATTCCGACTTCGATGCCCCGGTTGCCGAAATTCAGTTGCCTTTGAATTTCGGGTGATCCCTCTTGAGCATGTATGCTTCTGCTACTTGTTCTACATCACACTTCCTTCCGCAAACGGCGAAACGCTTTGACTCGGTGAGTTTCGCGGCATTCCGACTTCGATGCCCCGGTTGCCGAAATTCAGTTGCCTTTGAATTTCGGGTGATCCCTCTTGAGCATGTATGCTTCTGCTACTTGTTCTACATCACACTTCTTCCGCAAACGGCGAAACGCTTTGACTCGGTGAGTTTCGCGGCATTCCGACTTCGATGCCCCGGTTGCCGAAATTCAGTTGCCTTTGAATTTCGGGTGATCCCTCTTGAGCATGTATGCTTCTGCTACTTGTTCTACATCACACTTCTTCCGCAAACGGCGAAACGCTTTGACTCGGTGAGTTTCGCGGCATTCCGACTTCGATGCCCCGGTTGCCGAAATTCAGTTGCCTTTGAATTTCGGGTGATCCCTCTTGAGCATGTATGCTTCTGCTACTTGTTCTACATCACACTTCTTCCGCAAACGGCGAAACGCTTTGACTCGGTGAGTTTCGCGGCATTCCGACTTCGATGCCCCGGTTGCCGAAATTCAGTTGCCTTTGAATTTCGGGTGATCCCTCTTGAGCATGTATGCTTCTGCTACTTGTTCTACATCACACTTCCTTCCGCAAACGGCGAAACGCTTTGACTCGGTGAGTTTCGCGGCATTCCGACTTCGATGCCCGGTTGCCGAAATTCAGTTGCCTTTGAATTTCGGGTGATCCCTCTTGAGCATGTATGCTTCTGCTACTTGTTCTACATCACACTTCTTCCGCAAACGGCGAAACGCTTTGACTCGGTGAGTTTCGCGGCATTCCGACTTCGATGCCCCGGTTGCCGAAATTCAGTTGCCTTTGAATTTCGGGTGATCCCTCTTGAGCATGTATGCTTCTGCTACTTGTTCTACATCACACTTCTTCCGCAAACGGCGAAACGCTTTGACTCGGTGAGTTTCGCGGCATTCCGACTTCGATGCCCCGGTTGCCGAAATTCAGTTGCCTTTGAATTTCGGGTGATCCCTCTTGAGCATGTATGCTTCTGCTACTTGTTCTACATCACACTTCCTTCCGCAAACGGCGAAACGCTTTGACTCGGTGAGTTTCGCGGCATTCCGACTTCGATGCCCCGGTTGCCGAAATTCAGTTGCCTTTGAATTTCGGGTGATCCCTCTTGAGCATGTATGCTTCTGCTACTTGTTCTACATCACACTTCTTCCGCAAACGGCGAAACGCTTTGACTCGGTGAGTTTCGCGGCATTCCGACTTCGATGCCCCGGTTGCCGAAATTCAGTTGCCTTTGAATTTCGGGTGATCCCTCTTGAGCATGTATGCTTCTGCTACTTGTTCTACATCACACTTCTTCCGCAAACGGCGAAACGCTTTGACTCGGTGAGTTTCGCGGCATTCCGACTTCGATGCCCCGGTTGCCGAAATTCAGTTGCCTTTGAATTTCGGGTGATCCCTCTTGAGCATGTATGCTTCTGCTACTTGTTCTACATCACACTTCTTCCGCAAACGGCGAAACGCTTTGACTCGGTGAGTTTCGCGGCATTCCGACTTCGATGCCCCGGTTGCCGAAATTCAGTTGCCTTTGAATTTCGGGTGATCCCTCTTGAGCATGTATGCTTCTGCTACTTGTTCTACATCACACTTCCTTCCGCAAACGGCGAAACGCTTTGACTCGGTGAGTTTCGCGGCATTCCGACTTCGATGCCCCGGTTGCCGAAATTCAGTTGCCTTTGAATTTCGGGTGATCCCTCTTGAGCATGTATGCTTCTGCTACTTGTTCTACATCACACTTCCTTCCGCAAACGGCGAAACGCTTTGACTCGGTGAGTTTCGCGGCATTCCGACTTCGATGCCCCGGTTGCCGAAATTCAGTTGCCTTTGAATTTCGGGTGATCCCTCTTGAGCATGTATGCTTCTGCTACTTGTTCTACATCACACTTCTTCCGCAAACGGCGAAACGCTTTGACTCGGTGAGTTTCGCGGCATTCCGACTTCGATGCCCCGGTTGCCGAAATTCAGTTGCCTTTGAATTTCGGGTGATCCCTCTTGAGCATGTATGCTTCTGCTACTTGTTCTACATCACACTTCCTTCCGCAAACGGCGAAACGCTTTGACTCGGTGAGTTTCGCGGCATTCCGACTTCGATGCCCCGGTTGCCGAAATTCAGTTGCCTTTGAATTTCGGGTGATCCCTCTTGAGCATGTATGCTTCTGCTACTTGTTCTACATCACACTTCTTCCGCAAACGGCGAAACGCTTTGACTCGGTGAGTTTCGCGGCATTCCGACTTCGATGCCCCGGTTGCCGAAATTCAGTTGCCTTTGAATTTCGGGTGATCCCTCTTGAGCATGTATGCTTCTGCTACTTGTTCTACATCACACTTCCTTCCGCAAACGGCGAAACGCTTTGACTCGGTGAGTTTCGCGGCATTCCGACTTCGATGCCCCGGTTGCCGAAATTCAGTTGCCTTTGAATTTCGGGTGATCCCTCTTGAGCATGTATGCTTCTGCTACTTGTTCTACATCACACTTCTTCCGCAAACGGCGAAACGCTTTGACTCGGTGAGTTTCGCGGCATTCCGACTTCGATGCCCCGGTTGCCGAAATTCAGTTGCCTTTGAATTTCGGGTGATCCCTCTTGAGCATGTATGCTTCTGCTACTTGTTCTACATCACACTTCCTTCCGCAAACGGCGAAACGCTTTGACTCGGTGAGTTTCGCGGCATTCCGACTTCGATGCCCCGGTTGCCGAAATTCAGTTGCCTTTGAATTTCGGGTGATCCCTCTTGAGCATGTATGCTTCTGCTACTTGTTCTACATCACACTTCCTTCCGCAAACGGCGAAACGCTTTGACTCGGTGAGTTTCGCGGCATTCCGACTTCGATGCCCCGGTTGCCGAAATTCAGTTGCCTTTGAATTTCGGGTGATCCCTCTTGAGCATGTATGCTTCTGCTACTTGTTCTACATCACACTTCTTCCGCAAACGGCGAAACGCTTTGACTCGGTGAGTTTCGCGGCATTCCGACTTCGATGCCCCGGTTGCCGAAATTCAGTTGCCTTTGAATTTCGGGTGATCCCTCTTGAGCATGTATGCTTCTGCTACTTGTTCTACATCACACTTCCTTCCGCAAACGGCGAAACGCTTTGACTCGGTGAGTTTCGCGGCATTCCGACTTCGATGCCCCGGTTGCCGAAATTCAGTTGCCTTTGAATTTCGGGTGATCCCTCTTGAGCATGTATGCTTCTGCTACTTGTTCTACATCACACTTCCTTCCGCAAACGGCGAAACGCTTTGACTCGGTGAGTTTCGCGGCATTCCGACTTCGATGCCCCGGTTGCCGAAATTCAGTTGCCTTTGAATTTCGGGTGATCCCTCTTGAGCATGTATGCTTCTGCTACTTGTTCTACATCACACTTCCTTCCGCAAACGGCGAAACGCTTTGACTCGGTGAGTTTCGCGGCATTCCGACTTCGATGCCCCGGTTGCCGAAATTCAGTTGCCTTTGAATTTCGGGTGATCCCTCTTGAGCATGTATGCTTCTGCTACTTGTTCTACATCACACTTCCTTCCGCAAACGGCGAAACGCTTTGACTCGGTGAGTTTCGCGGCATTCCGACTTCGATGCCCGGTTGCCGAAATTCAGTTGCCTTTGAATTTCGGGTGATCCCTCTTGAGCATGTATGCTTCTGCTACTTGTTCTACATCACACTTCCTTCCGCAAACGGCGAAACGCTTTGACTCGGTGAGTTTCGCGGCATTCCGACTTCGATGCCCCGGTTGCCGAAATTCAGTTGCCTTTGAATTTCGGGTGATCCCTCTTGAGCATGTATGCTTCTGCTACTTGTTCTACATCACACTTCCTTCCGCAAACGGCGAAACGCTTTGACTCGGTGAGTTTCGCGGCATTCCGACTTCGATGCCCCGGTTGCCGAAATTCAGTTGCCTTTGAATTTCGGGTGATCCCTCTTGAGCATGTATGCTTCTGCTACTTGTTCTACATCACACTTCCTTCCGCAAACGGCGAAACGCTTTGACTCGGTGAGTTTCGCGGCATTCCGACTTCGATGCCCGGTTGCCGAAATTCAGTTGCCTTTGAATTTCGGGTGATCCCTCTTGAGCATGTATGCTTCTGCTACTTGTTCTACATCACACTTCTTCCGCAAACGGCGAAACGCTTTGACTCGGTGAGTTTCGCGGCATTCCGACTTCGATGCCCCGGTTGCCGAAATTCAGTTGCCTTTGAATTTCGGGTGATCCCTCTTGAGCATGTATGCTTCTGCTACTTGTTCTACATCACACTTCCTTCCGCAAACGGCGAAACGCTTTGACTCGGTGAGTTTCGCGGCATTCCGACTTCGATGCCCCGGTTGCCGAAATTCAGTTGCCTTTGAATTTCGGGTGATCCCTCTTGAGCATGTATGCTTCTGCTACTTGTTCTACATCACACTTCCTTCCGCAAACGGCGAAACGCTTTGACTCGGTGAGTTTCGCGGCATTCCGACTTCGATGCCCCGGTTGCCGAAATTCAGTTGCCTTTGAATTTCGGGTGATCCCTCTTGAGCATGTATGCTTCTGCTACTTGTTCTACATCACACTTCCTTCCGCAAACGGCGAAACGCTTTGACTCGGTGAGTTTCGCGGCATTCCGACTTCGATGCCCCGGTTGCCGAAATTCAGTTGCCTTTGAATTTCGGGTGATCCCTCTTGAGCATGTATGCTTCTGCTACTTGTTCTACATCACACTTCTTCCGCAAACGGCGAAACGCTTTGACTCGGTGAGTTTCGCGGCATTCCGACTTCGATGCCCCGGTTGCCGAAATTCAGTTGCCTTTGAATTTCGGGTGATCCCTCTTGAGCATGTATGCTTCTGCTACTTGTTCTACATCACACTTCTTCCGCAAACGGCGAAACGCTTTGACTCGGTGAGTTTCGCGGCATTCCGACTTCGATGCCCCGGTTGCCGAAATTCAGTTGCCTTTGAATTTCGGGTGATCCCTCTTGAGCATGTATGCTTCTGCTACTTGTTCTACATCACACTTCTTCCGCAAACGGCGAAACGCTTTGACTCGGTGAGTTTCGCGGCATTCCGACTTCGATGCCCCGGTTGCCGAAATTCAGTTGCCTTTGAATTTCGGGTGATCCCTCTTGAGCATGTATGCTTCTGCTACTTGTTCTACATCACACTTCTTCCGCAAACGGCGAAACGCTTTGACTCGGTGAGTTTCGCGGCATTCCGACTTCGATGCCCCGGTTGCCGAAATTCAGTTGCCTTTGAATTTCGGGTGATCCCTCTTGAGCATGTATGCTTCTGCTACTTGTTCTACATCACACTTCCTTCCGCAAACGGCGAAACGCTTTGACTCGGTGAGTTTCGCGGCATTCCGACTTCGATGCCCCGGTTGCCGAAATTCAGTTGCCTTTGAATTTCGGGTGATCCCTCTTGAGCATGTATGCTTCTGCTACTTGTTCTACATCACACTTCTTCCGCAAACGGCGAAACGCTTTGACTCGGTGAGTTTCGCGGCATTCCGACTTCGATGCCCCGGTTGCCGAAATTCAGTTGCCTTTGAATTTCGGGTGATCCCTCTTGAGCATGTATGCTTCTGCTACTTGTTCTACATCACACTTCTTCCGCAAACGGCGAAACGCTTTGACTCGGTGAGTTTCGCGGCATTCCGACTTCGATGCCCCGGTTGCCGAAATTCAGTTGCCTTTGAATTTCGGGTGATCCCTCTTGAGCATGTATGCTTCTGCTACTTGTTCTACATCACACTTCCTTCCGCAAACGGCGAAACGCTTTGACTCGGTGAGTTTCGCGGCATTCCGACTTCGATGCCCCGGTTGCCGAAATTCAGTTGCCTTTGAATTTCGGGTGATCCCTCTTGAGCATGTATGCTTCTGCTACTTGTTCTACATCACACTTCTTCCGCAAACGGCGAAACGCTTTGACTCGGTGAGTTTCGCGGCATTCCGACTTCGATGCCCCGGTTGCCGAAATTCAGTTGCCTTTGAATTTCGGGTGATCCCTCTTGAGCATGTATGCTTCTGCTACTTGTTCTACATCACACTTCCTTCCGCAAACGGCGAAACGCTTTGACTCGGTGAGTTTCGCGGCATTCCGACTTCGATGCCCCGGTTGCCGAAATTCAGTTGCCTTTGAATTTCGGGTGATCCCTCTTGAGCATGTATGCTTCTGCTACTTGTTCTACATCACACTTCCTTCCGCAAACGGCGAAACGCTTTGACTCGGTGAGTTTCGCGGCATTCCGACTTCGATGCCCCGGTTGCCGAAATTCAGTTGCCTTTGAATTTCGGGTGATCCCTCTTGAGCATGTATGCTTCTGCTACTTGTTCTACATCACACTTCCTTCCGCAAACGGCGAAACGCTTTGACTCGGTGAGTTTCGCGGCATTCCGACTTCGATGCCCCGGTTGCCGAAATTCAGTTGCCTTTGAATTTCGGGTGATCCCTCTTGAGCATGTATGCTTCTGCTACTTGTTCTACATCACACTTCCTTCCGCAAACGGCGAAACGCTTTGACTCGGTGAGTTTCGCGGCATTCCGACTTCGATGCCCCGGTTGCCGAAATTCAGTTGCCTTTGAATTTCGGGTGATCCCTCTTGAGCATGTATGCTTCTGCTACTTGTTCTACATCACACTTCTTCCGCAAACGGCGAAACGCTTTGACTCGGTGAGTTTCGCGGCATTCCGACTTCGATGCCCCGGTTGCCAAAATTCAGTTGCCTTTGAATTTCGCGTGATCCCTCTTGAGCATGTATGCTTCTGCTACTTGTTCTACATCACACTTCCTTCCGCAAACGGCGAAACGCTTTGACTCGGTAAGTTTCGCGGCATTCCGACTTCGATGCCCCGGTTGCCGAAAGTCAGTTGCCTTTCAATTTCGGGCGATCCTTCTTGAGCATGTATGCTTTTGCTACTTGTTCTACATCACACTTCCTTCCGCAAACCGCGAAACAGTTTGACTCGGTGAGTTTCGCGGCATTCCGACTTCGATGCCCGGTTGCCGAAATTCAGTTGCCTTTGAATTTCGGGTGATCCCTCTTGAGCATGTATGCTTCTGCTACTTGTTCTACATCACACTTCCTTCCGCAAACAGCGAAACGCTTTGACTCGGTGAGTTTCGCGGCATTCCGACTTCGATGCCCCGGTTGCCGAAATTCAGTTGCCTTTCAATTTTGGGTGATCCCTCTTGAGCATGTATGCTTCTGCTACTTGTTCTACATCACACTTCTTCCGCAAACGGCGAAACGCTTTGACTCGCTGAGTTTCGCGGCATTCCAACTTCAATGCCCCAGTTGCCGAAATTCAGTTGCCTTTGAATTTTCGGGTGATCCCTCTTGAGCATTTATGCTTCTGCCACTTGTTCTACATGAGACCTTCTTCCCCAAACGGCAAAACGCTTTGACTCGTTGAGTTTCGCGGCATTCCGACTTCGATGCCCTGGTTGCCGAAATTCAGTTGCCTTTGAATTTCGGGTGATCCCTCTTGAGCATGTATGCTTCTGCTACTTGTTCTACATGTGACTTTCTTCCGCAAACGGCGAAACGCTTTGACTCGTTGAGTTTCGCGGCATTCCGACTTCGATGCCCTGGTTCCCGAACTTCAGTTGCCTTTGAATTTCTGGTGATCCCTCTTGAGCATGTTTGCTTCTGTCTACTTGTTCTAAATCAGACCTTTCCTTCCGCAAATAGGTGCGAAACGCTTTTACTCGGTGAGTTTCGCGGCATTCCGTCTTTTCGATTCCCCGGTTGCCAGCAATTCCGTTGCCTTTGAATATCGGGTGATCCCTCTTGAGCAATGTATGCTTCTGCTACTTATTCTATCATCACACTTCTTCCGCAAACGGCCGAACGCTTTGAAAGGGTGAGATTTCGCGGCAACTTCCGCCTTCCTGCGAGTGGCGGCGCCGTTGCCGAAATTACAGTTGCCTTTGAATTTCTGGTGATCCCTCCGAGTGAGCATGTAATCTTCTGCTACTTGTTTCTACATCAGCTTTCTTCCGCAAATGGCGAAACCTCTTTGACGCATTGAGTTTCGCGGCATTTCGACTTCGATGCCCCCGGTTGCTGAAATTCAATTGCCTTTGAATTTCGGGTGAATCCCTCTTTGAGGCAAAATGTTTAATGCGTCTGCTACTTGTTCTACATGTGACTTTCATCCGCAAACGGCGAACCCATTTGACTCGTTGAGTTTCGCGGCAAATCGACTTCGATGCCCCGGTTGCTGAAATTCTGTTGCCTTTCAATTTTGGGTGATCCCTCTTGAGCATGTATGCATCTGCCACATGTTCTACATGAGACCTTCCTTCCCCAAACGGCGAAACGCTTTGACTCGGTGAGTTTTCGCGGCATTCCCGACTTGGATGCCCTGGAGATTGCCGGAAATTCAGTTTGCCTTTGAATTTCCGGTGATCCCTCTTGAGCATGTATGCTTCTGTGCAGCCGCTGAGTAGAGCGTACATGTGACTTTCTTCCGCAAACGGCGAAACCCTTTGATAAGTTGATTTTTCGCGGCATTCCGACTTCGATGCCCTGGTTCCCGAAATTCCAGTTGCCTTCGAAGTTTTGGTGATCGTCTTGACCATGTATGCTTCAGCTACTAGTTCTACATTGGCCATCTTTCGCACAAACGGCGAAAATGCTGGACTCGGTGAGTTTCCCGGCATTGCACCTTCAATTCCCCCGGTTGCCGAAATTCAGTTGCGCTTTGGAAGTTTTCAGGAGATTCCCTCTTGAGCATGTATGCTGTCTGCAACTTGTTCTACATCAGCTTCGTTTCCGCAAACGGCGTGAGAACGCTTTAACACGGTGAGTTTCGCGGCAATCCGACTCTTATGTCCCCCGGTTGCTGAAATTCAGTTGCCTTTCAGATTTCGTTTTGATCGGCGGCGTCATGAGCATGGTATGATTCAGCCACTTGTTCTACATGATAACCTTCCTTCCCCAAACGGCGAAACGTCTTGACCGGGTGATTTTTCCGCGGCATTCCGACTTCGATGCCCCTGGTTGCCGAAATTCAGTTGCCATTGAATTTCGGGTTGAACGCCTCTTGAGCATGTTTTGCACGAAAAAGTCTGCAACTTGTTCTAAATCGATGAGCATGTTCTTCCGCAAATGGGGAGCAACGCTTAAGTACGGAGCGGAGTGATGGTTTGATCGCGGGCATTTCGGACTTGTGATGGCCACGGTTGCCGAAATTCAGTTATATCTCAGTATTGAATTTCGGGTGATCCCTGCTTGAGCATGTATGCTTTTGCTACTTGTTCTACATCACGACTACCTTCCACAAACGGCGAAACGGCTTTTGACTCCGCTGAGTTTCGCGGCGCTGAGCCGGGCGCTGGAGGGCGATCCCCCGGTTGCCGAAAAATTCAGTTGCCTTTGAATTTCGGGTGATCCCTCTTGAGCAAGGGATATGCTTCTGCTGACTTGTTCTAGGGCATGAGACTTTCTTCCACAAACAGGCGAGGGAGGGGGGAGCTCTTTGAACTCGGTGAGTTTCCGCGGCATTCCGACTACGTAGAGGGAGGCCCTGGTTGCCGAAATTCAGTTGCCTTTGAATTTCGGGTGATCCCTCTTGATCATGTATGCTTCTGCTACTTGTTTCTACATGTGACTTACTTCTGCAAACGGGTGAAACCCTTATGACTCGGTGAGTTTCGCGGCATTCCGACTTCGATGCCCTGATTCCGAAATTCAGTTGCCGTTTGAATTTCGGGTGATCCCTCTTGATCAGGTACACTTCTGCTACTTGTTCTAAATTAGACGAAGAGGCTTCTGCAAGACGGCGAAACGCTTTGACTCCTTGGAGTTTCGCGGCATTCCGACTTGGATGCCCCGGTTGCCGAGCGATTTCAGTTGCCATTGTAGTTTCGGGGTGATCGGGCGCTGGCATTAGCATGTTTAGCTTCTGCGTAGACTTGTTCTAAAATCAAGACATTGCTTTCCCGGGTGCGCGCGTCGGGGGGGATGGGAAGGACGCTTTGACTCGGTGAGTTGTGCGGGGCGGCATTCCATGGGTTTTAGCTTGGATGCCCCTTTGCCGAAATTCAGTTGCCATGGGAATTTCGGGTGATCCCTCTTGAGCATGTATGCTTCTGCTACTTGTTCTACATCACACGTGAGGTGCGGAGACCACAAACGGCGAAACGCTTTGACTCGCTGAGTTTCGCGGCATACCGACATTACCGTTGCCCCGGTTGCCGGAAATTCAGTATTGCCTTTGAATTTCGGGTGATCCTCCTTGAGCATGTTATGCTTCTGCTACTTGTTCTACATGAGATTTCCTTCCACAAACAGCGAAACGCTTTGACTCGGTGAGTTTCGCTCAGTCCGACTTCGATGCCCCGGTTGCCCGAAATTCATTTGCCTTTGAATTTCGGGTGATCCCTCTTGAGCATGTATGCTTCTGCTACTTGTTCAACATGTGACTTTCTTCTGCAAACGTGGGAAACCCTTTGAGCTTCGGTGAGTTTCCGCGGCATACCGACTTCGATGCCCGTTTTCCCGAAATTCAGTTAGCCCTTTGAATTTCGGGTGATCCCTCCTGAGCATCGTACACATTCTGCTACTTGTTTCTAAATTAGACATTCTCCTGCCAACGGCGAAACGCTTTGACTCCGTGAGTTTCGCGTCATTCCGACTTGGATGCCCCGGTTGCCGAAATTCAGTTGCCTTTGAGATTTCGGGTGATCCCTCTTGAGCATGTCGGCGGGGGGGTCTAGCGGGGAGTGCTACATGTTCAAAATTAGACTTTCTTCTGCAAACGGCGAAACGCTTTGACTCGGTGAGTTTCGCGGCATTCCGTCTTCGATTCCCCGTTGGCGGCGGGGGGGGGGGGGGGTGAGGCAAGTCGGAGGTGGGCTGCCTATACAATGTGACGGGGGGGTGGGCGGTCCCTCCTTGAGCATGTATGCTTCCGTGGCTACTTATTCTACATCATAACTTCTTCCGCAAACGGCCGAACGCTTTGAAAAGGGTGAGTTTTTTCGCGGCATTCCGCCTTCCGATGCCCCGGTTGCCCGAAATTCAGTTGCCTTTGAATTTCGGGTGATCCCTCGAGGGGGAGGAGCATATTATGCTTCTGCTACTTGTTCTACATGTCACTTTCTTCCGCAAATGGCGAAACCCCTTTGAATCGGTGAGTTTTCCGCGGCATTCCGACTTCGAACCCTGGTTCCCGAAATTCTATTGCCTTTGGAATTTCGGGTGATCCCTCTTGAGCAGGTTTTTGCTTCTGCGACTTGTTCTAAATCCGACTTTCTTCCGCAAATGGCGAAACGCTTTGACACGGTGATTTTCGGGGCACTTCCCCCAAAGACTTCGAATGCGCCGCGGTTGGCCGAAATTCAGTTGCCTTTTGGAAATTTCGGGTGATCCCCTCCTGAGCAAGTAACACTTCTGGGTGGGCGGAGGACTTGTTCTAAATTACATTTTCTTCTGCCAACGGGCGAAACGCTTTGACTCCCTGAGTTTCGCGCAATTCCGACTTTGGATGCCCCGGATAGCCGAAATTCAGTTGCCTTTAGGTTTCGGGTGATCCCCTCTTGAGCATGTACGCTTCTGCTACTTGTTCTAAATTAGACATCCTTCCGCATGCAATGGAGAAAACCTTTGACTCATTGAGTTTCGCGGCATTCCGACTTGGATGCCCCGGTTGCTGAAATTCAGTTGCCTTTGAATTTCGGGTGATCCCCTCTTGAGCATGTATGCTTCTGCTACTTGTTTCTACCATGTGACATTCTTCCGCAAACGGCGAAACGCCCTTTGACTCGTTGAGTTTCGCGGAACAATCCGACTTCGATTCCGTGCCGGTTGCTTGGAAATTTCAGTTGCCCTTTCATTTCGGGTGATCCCTCTTGAGAATGTATGCTTTCTGCCACTTGTTCTACATGAGACCTTCTTCCGCAAACTGCGAAACGCTTTGACTCGTTGAGTTTCTGGCAACCGACTTCGATGCCCCGGTTGCCGAAAATTTAGTTGCCTTTGAATTTCGGGTGATCCCTCTTGAGCATGTTTGCTTCTGCTACTTTGTTCAACATCACACTTCTTCCGCAAACTGCGAAACACTTTGACTCATTGAGTTTCGCGGCATTCCGACTTCGTATGCCCCGGATGGCTGAAATTCAGTGGGGCCTTTCAATTTGAGCGATGAGTGATGATGGGCGCGCACTATGGAGCATTTATGCTTCTGCCACTTGTTCTACATGAGACCTTCTTCCCAAACGGCGAAACGCTTGAGCACTCGGTTAATTATAGGCGCGCAATCCGACTTCGATGCCCCGGTTGCCGAAACTCAGTTGCCTTTGAATTCGGGGTGATCCCTCTTGAGCATGTATGCTTCTGCTACTTGTTCAGACATGAGACTTTCTTCCACAAACGGCGAAACGCTTTGACTCGGGAGTTTCGCCATTTCCGACTTTCGATGCCAGGTTTCCCAAATTCAGTTGCCTTTGAATTTCGGGTGATCCCTCTTGAGTATTGTGAGGAGGTCAGGGATCTGCTACTTGTTCTACGTCACACGGAGTGGGGGGTCAGTCCGCAAACGGCGAAACGCTTTGACACGCTGAGTTTCGCGGCATTCCGACTTCGATGCCCGGTTGCCGAAATTCAGTTGCCTTTGAATTTCGGGTGATCCCTCTTGAGCATGTATGCTTCTGCTACTTGTTCTACATCAGACTTTCTTCCGCAACAAGGAAACGCTTTGACTCGGTGAGTTTCGCGGCATTCCGACTTCGATGCCCGGTTGCCGAAATTCAGTTGCCTTTGAATTTCGGGTGATCCCTCTTGAGCATGTATGCTTCTGCTACTTGTTCTACATCAGACTTTCTTCCGCAAACAAGGAAACGCTTTGACTCGGTGAGTTTCAGGCATTCCGACTTCGATGCCGCGGTTGCCGAAATTCAGTTGCCTTTGAATTTCGGGTGATCCTCTTGAGCATGTATGCTTCTGCTACTTGTTCTACATCAGACTTTTCTTCGCAAACAGCGAAACGCTTTGACTCGGTGAGTTTCGCGGCATTCGACTTCGATGCCCGTTTTGCCGAAATTCAGTTGCTTTGAATTTCGGGTGATCCCTCTTGAGCATGTATGCTTCTGCTACTTGTTCTACATCAGACTTTCTTCCGCCAACAGCGAAACGCTTTGACTCGTGAGTTTCGCGGCATTTCGACTTCGATGCCGTTTGCCGAAATTCAGTTGCCTTTGAATTTCGGGTGATCCCTCTTGAGCATGTATGCTTCTGCTACTTGTTCTACATCAGACTTTCTTTCGCAAACAGCGAAACGCTTTGACTCGGTGAGTTTCGCGGCATTCCGACTTCGATGCCCGGTTGCCGAAATTCAGTTGCCTTTGAATTTCGGTGATCCCTCTTGAGCATGTATGCTTCTGCTACTTGTTCTACATCAGACTTTTCCGCAAACAAGAAACGCTTTGACTCGGTGAGTTTCGCGCATTCCGACTTCGATGCCCGGTTGCCGAAATTCAGTTGCTTTGAATTTCGGGTGATCCCTCTTGAGCATGTATGCTCTGCTACTTGTTCTACATCAGACTTTCTTCCGCAAACAGCGAAACGCTTTGACTCGGTAAGTTTCGCGGACCTTCCCACTTCGATGCGTTTGGACGAAAATTTAGTTGCCTTTGAAT
>CM055360.1:19190507-19225887 GCA_029228515.1 Populus alba x Populus x berolinensis | reverse complement strand
TCCTTCGCGAAACGCTTTGACTCGGTGAGTTTCGCGGCATTCCGACTTCGATGCCCGGTTGCCGAAATTCAGTTGCCTTTGAATTTCGGGTGATCCCTCTTGAGCATGTATGCTTCTGCTACTTGTTCTACATCAGACTTCTTCCGCAAACGGCGAAACGCTTTGACTCGGTGAGTTTCGCGGCATTCCGACTTCGATGCCCCGGTTGCCGAAATTCAGTTGCCTTTGAATTTCGGGTGATCCCTCTTGAGCATGTATGCTTCTGCTACTTGTTCTACATCAGACTTCTTCCGCAAACGGCGAAACGCTTTGACTCGGTGAGTTTCGCGGCATTCCGACTTCGATGCCCGGTTGCCGAAATTCAGTTGCCTTTGAATTTCGGGTGATCCCTCTTGAGCATGTATGCTTCTGCTACTTGTTCTACATCAGACTTCTTCCGCAAACGGCGAAACGCTTTGACTCGGTGAGTTTCGCGGCATTCCGACTTCGATGCCCCGGTTGCCGAAATTCAGTTGCCTTTGAATTTCGGGTGATCCCTCTTGAGCATGTATGCTTCTGCTACTTGTTCTACATCAGACTTCTTCCGCAAACGGCGAAACGCTTTGACTCGGTGAGTTTCGCGGCATTCCGACTTCGATGCCCGGTTGCCGAAATTCAGTTGCCTTTGAATTTCGGGTGATCCCTCTTGAGCATGTATGCTTCTGCTACTTGTTCTACATCAGACTTCTTCCGCAAACGGCGAAACGCTTTGACTCGGTGAGTTTCGCGGCATTCCGACTTCGATGCCCCGGTTGCCGAAATTCAGTTGCCTTTGAATTTCGGGTGATCCCTCTTGAGCATGTATGCTTCTGCTACTTGTTCTACATCAGACTTCTTCCGCAAACGGCGAAACGCTTTGACTCGGTGAGTTTCGCGGCATTCCGACTTCGATGCCCCGGTTGCCGAAATTCAGTTGCCTTTGAATTTCGGGTGATCCCTCTTGAGCATGTATGCTTCTGCTACTTGTTCTACATCAGACTTCTTCCGCAAACGGCGAAACGCTTTGACTCGGTGAGTTTCGCGGCATTCCGACTTCGATGCCCGGTTGCCGAAATTCAGTTGCCTTTGAATTTCGGGTGATCCCTCTTGAGCATGTATGCTTCTGCTACTTGTTCTACATCAGACTTCTTCCGCAAACGGCGAAACGCTTTGACTCGGTGAGTTTCGCGGCATTCCGACTTCGATGCCCCGGTTGCCGAAATTCAGTTGCCTTTGAATTTCGGGTGATCCCTCTTGAGCATGTATGCTTCTGCTACTTGTTCTACATCAGACTTCTTCCGCAAACGGCGAAACGCTTTGACTCGGTGAGTTTCGCGGCATTCCGACTTCGATGCCCCGGTTGCCGAAATTCAGTTGCCTTTGAATTTCGGGTGATCCCTCTTGAGCATGTATGCTTCTGCTACTTGTTCTACATCAGACTTCTTCCGCAAACGGCGAAACGCTTTGACTCGGTGAGTTTCGCGGCATTCCGACTTCGATGCCCCGGTTGCCGAAATTCAGTTGCCTTTGAATTTCGGGTGATCCCTCTTGAGCATGTATGCTTCTGCTACTTGTTCTACATCAGACTTCTTCCGCAAACGGCGAAACGCTTTGACTCGGTGAGTTTCGCGGCATTCCGACTTCGATGCCCCGGTTGCCGAAATTCAGTTGCCTTTGAATTTCGGGTGATCCCTCTTGAGCATGTATGCTTCTGCTACTTGTTCTACATCAGACTTCTTCCGCAAACGGCGAAACGCTTTGACTCGGTGAGTTTCGCGGCATTCCGACTTCGATGCCCCGGTTGCCGAAATTCAGTTGCCTTTGAATTTCGGGTGATCCCTCTTGAGCATGTATGCTTCTGCTACTTGTTCTACATCAGACTTCTTCCGCAAACGGCGAAACGCTTTGACTCGGTGAGTTTCGCGGCATTCCGACTTCGATGCCCCGGTTGCCGAAATTCAGTTGCCTTTGAATTTCGGGTGATCCCTCTTGAGCATGTATGCTTCTGCTACTTGTTCTACATCAGACTTCTTCCGCAAACGGCGAAACGCTTTGACTCGGTGAGTTTCGCGGCATTCCGACTTCGATGCCCCGGTTGCCGAAATTCAGTTGCCTTTGAATTTCGGGTGATCCCTCTTGAGCATGTATGCTTCTGCTACTTGTTCTACATCAGACTTCTTCCGCAAACGGCGAAACGCTTTGACTCGGTGAGTTTCGCGGCATTCCGACTTCGATGCCCCGGTTGCCGAAATTCAGTTGCCTTTGAATTTCGGGTGATCCCTCTTGAGCATGTATGCTTCTGCTACTTGTTCTACATCAGACTTCTTCCGCAAACGGCGAAACGCTTTGACTCGGTGAGTTTCGCGGCATTCCGACTTCGATGCCCCGGTTGCCGAAATTCAGTTGCCTTTGAATTTCGGGTGATCCCTCTTGAGCATGTATGCTTCTGCTACTTGTTCTACATCAGACTTCTTCCGCAAACGGCGAAACGCTTTGACTCGGTGAGTTTCGCGGCATTCCGACTTCGATGCCCCGGTTGCCGAAATTCAGTTGCCTTTGAATTTCGGGTGATCCCTCTTGAGCATGTATGCTTCTGCTACTTGTTCTACATCAGACTTCTTCCGCAAACGGCGAAACGCTTTGACTCGGTGAGTTTCGCGGCATTCCGACTTCGATGCCCCGGTTGCCGAAATTCAGTTGCCTTTGAATTTCGGGTGATCCCTCTTGAGCATGTATGCTTCTGCTACTTGTTCTACATCAGACTTCTTCCGCAAACGGCGAAACGCTTTGACTCGGTGAGTTTCGCGGCATTCCGACTTCGATGCCCCGGTTGCCGAAATTCAGTTGCCTTTGAATTTCGGGTGATCCCTCTTGAGCATGTATGCTTCTGCTACTTGTTCTACATCAGACTTCTTCCGCAAACGGCGAAACGCTTTGACTCGGTGAGTTTCGCGGCATTCCGACTTCGATGCCCCGGTTGCCGAAATTCAGTTGCCTTTGAATTTCGGGTGATCCCTCTTGAGCATGTATGCTTCTGCTACTTGTTCTACATCAGACTTCTTCCGCAAACGGCGAAACGCTTTGACTCGGTGAGTTTCGCGGCATTCCGACTTCGATGCCCCGGTTGCCGAAATTCAGTTGCCTTTGAATTTCGGGTGATCCCTCTTGAGCATGTATGCTTCTGCTACTTGTTCTACATCAGACTTCCTTCCGCAAACGGCGAAACGCTTTGACTCGGTGAGTTTCGCGGCATTCCGACTTCGATGCCCGGTTGCCGAAATTCAGTTGCCTTTGAATTTCGGGTGATCCCTCTTGAGCATGTATGCTTCTGCTACTTGTTCTACATCAGACTTCTTCCGCAAACGGCGAAACGCTTTGACTCGGTGAGTTTCGCGGCATTCCGACTTCGATGCCCCGGTTGCCGAAATTCAGTTGCCTTTGAATTTCGGGTGATCCCTCTTGAGCATGTATGCTTCTGCTACTTGTTCTACATCAGACTTCTTCCGCAAACGGCGAAACGCTTTGACTCGGTGAGTTTCGCGGCATTCCGACTTCGATGCCCCGGTTGCCGAAATTCAGTTGCCTTTGAATTTCGGGTGATCCCTCTTGAGCATGTATGCTTCTGCTACTTGTTCTACATCAGACTTCTTCCGCAAACGGCGAAACGCTTTGACTCGGTGAGTTTCGCGGCATTCCGACTTCGATGCCCCGGTTGCCGAAATTCAGTTGCCTTTGAATTTCGGGTGATCCCTCTTGAGCATGTATGCTTCTGCTACTTGTTCTACATCAGACTTCTTCCGCAAACGGCGAAACGCTTTGACTCGGTGAGTTTCGCGGCATTCCGACTTCGATGCCCCGGTTGCCGAAATTCAGTTGCCTTTGAATTTCGGGTGATCCCTCTTGAGCATGTATGCTTCTGCTACTTGTTCTACATCAGACTTCTTCCGCAAACGGCGAAACGCTTTGACTCGGTGAGTTTCGCGGCATTCCGACTTCGATGCCCCGGTTGCCGAAATTCAGTTGCCTTTGAATTTCGGGTGATCCCTCTTGAGCATGTATGCTTCTGCTACTTGTTCTACATCAGACTTCTTCCGCAAACGGCGAAACGCTTTGACTCGGTGAGTTTCGCGGCATTCCGACTTCGATGCCCCGGTTGCCGAAATTCAGTTGCCTTTGAATTTCGGGTGATCCCTCTTGAGCATGTATGCTTCTGCTACTTGTTCTACATCAGACTTCTTCCGCAAACGGCGAAACGCTTTGACTCGGTGAGTTTCGCGGCATTCCGACTTCGATGCCCCGGTTGCCGAAATTCAGTTGCCTTTGAATTTCGGGTGATCCCTCTTGAGCATGTATGCTTCTGCTACTTGTTCTACATCAGACTTCTTCCGCAAACGGCGAAACGCTTTGACTCGGTGAGTTTCGCGGCATTCCGACTTCGATGCCCCGGTTGCCGAAATTCAGTTGCCTTTGAATTTCGGGTGATCCCTCTTGAGCATGTATGCTTCTGCTACTTGTTCTACATCAGACTTCTTCCGCAAACGGCGAAACGCTTTGACTCGGTGAGTTTCGCGGCATTCCGACTTCGATGCCCCGGTTGCCGAAATTCAGTTGCCTTTGAATTTCGGGTGATCCCTCTTGAGCATGTATGCTTCTGCTACTTGTTCTACATCAGACTTCTTCCGCAAACGGCGAAACGCTTTGACTCGGTGAGTTTCGCGGCATTCCGACTTCGATGCCCCGGTTGCCGAAATTCAGTTGCCTTTGAATTTCGGGTGATCCCTCTTGAGCATGTATGCTTCTGCTACTTGTTCTACATCAGACTTTCTTCCGCAAACGGCGAAACGCTTTGACTCGGTGAGTTTCGCGGCATTCCGACTTCGATGCCCGGTTGCCGAAATTCAGTTGCCTTTGAATTTCGGGTGATCCCTCTTGAGCATGTATGCTTCTGCTACTTGTTCTACATCAGACTTCTTCCGCAAACGGCGAAACGCTTTGACTCGGTGAGTTTCGCGGCATTCCGACTTCGATGCCCCGGTTGCCGAAATTCAGTTGCCTTTGAATTTCGGGTGATCCCTCTTGAGCATGTATGCTTCTGCTACTTGTTCTACATCAGACTTCTTCCGCAAACGGCGAAACGCTTTGACTCGGTGAGTTTCGCGGCATTCCGACTTCGATGCCCCGGTTGCCGAAATTCAGTTGCCTTTGAATTTCGGGTGATCCCTCTTGAGCATGTATGCTTCTGCTACTTGTTCTACATCAGACTTCTTCCGCAAACGGCGAAACGCTTTGACTCGGTGAGTTTCGCGGCATTCCGACTTCGATGCCCCGGTTGCCGAAATTCAGTTGCCTTTGAATTTCGGGTGATCCCTCTTGAGCATGTATGCTTCTGCTACTTGTTCTACATCAGACTTCTTCCGCAAACGGCGAAACGCTTTGACTCGGTGAGTTTCGCGGCATTCCGACTTCGATGCCCCGGTTGCCGAAATTCAGTTGCCTTTGAATTTCGGGTGATCCCTCTTGAGCATGTATGCTTCTGCTACTTGTTCTACATCAGACTTCTTCCGCAAACGGCGAAACGCTTTGACTCGGTGAGTTTCGCGGCATTCCGACTTCGATGCCCCGGTTGCCGAAATTCAGTTGCCTTTGAATTTCGGGTGATCCCTCTTGAGCATGTATGCTTCTGCTACTTGTTCTACATCAGACTTCTTCCGCAAACGGCGAAACGCTTTGACTCGGTGAGTTTCGCGGCATTCCGACTTCGATGCCCCGGTTGCCGAAATTCAGTTGCCTTTGAATTTCGGGTGATCCCTCTTGAGCATGTATGCTTCTGCTACTTGTTCTACATCAGACTTCTTCCGCAAACGGCGAAACGCTTTGACTCGGTGAGTTTCGCGGCATTCCGACTTCGATGCCCCGGTTGCCGAAATTCAGTTGCCTTTGAATTTCGGGTGATCCCTCTTGAGCATGTATGCTTCTGCTACTTGTTCTACATCAGACTTCTTCCGCAAACGGCGAAACGCTTTGACTCGGTGAGTTTCGCGGCATTCCGACTTCGATGCCCCGGTTGCCGAAATTCAGTTGCCTTTGAATTTCGGGTGATCCCTCTTGAGCATGTATGCTTCTGCTACTTGTTCTACATCAGACTTCTTCCGCAAACGGCGAAACGCTTTGACTCGGTGAGTTTCGCGGCATTCCGACTTCGATGCCCCGGTTGCCGAAATTCAGTTGCCTTTGAATTTCGGGTGATCCCTCTTGAGCATGTATGCTTCTGCTACTTGTTCTACATCAGACTTCTTCCGCAAACGGCGAAACGCTTTGACTCGGTGAGTTTCGCGGCATTCCGACTTCGATGCCCCGGTTGCCGAAATTCAGTTGCCTTTGAATTTCGGGTGATCCCTCTTGAGCATGTATGCTTCTGCTACTTGTTCTACATCAGACTTCTTCCGCAAACGGCGAAACGCTTTGACTCGGTGAGTTTCGCGGCATTCCGACTTCGATGCCCCGGTTGCCGAAATTCAGTTGCCTTTGAATTTCGGGTGATCCCTCTTGAGCATGTATGCTTCTGCTACTTGTTCTACATCAGACTTCTTCCGCAAACGGCGAAACGCTTTGACTCGGTGAGTTTCGCGGCATTCCGACTTCGATGCCCCGGTTGCCGAAATTCAGTTGCCTTTGAATTTCGGGTGATCCCTCTTGAGCATGTATGCTTCTGCTACTTGTTCTACATCAGACTTTCTTCCGCAAACGGCGAAACGCTTTGACTCGGTGAGTTTCGCGGCATTCCGACTTCGATGCCCCGGTTGCCGAAATTCAGTTGCCTTTGAATTTCGGGTGATCCCTCTTGAGCATGTATGCTTCTGCTACTTGTTCTACATCAGACTTCTTCCGCAAACGGCGAAACGCTTTGACTCGGTGAGTTTCGCGGCATTCCGACTTCGATGCCCCGGTTGCCGAAATTCAGTTGCCTTTGAATTTCGGGTGATCCCTCTTGAGCATGTATGCTTCTGCTACTTGTTCTACATCAGACTTCTTCCGCAAACGGCGAAACGCTTTGACTCGGTGAGTTTCGCGGCATTCCGACTTCGATGCCCCGGTTGCCGAAATTCAGTTGCCTTTGAATTTCGGGTGATCCCTCTTGAGCATGTATGCTTCTGCTACTTGTTCTACATCAGACTTCTTCCGCAAACGGCGAAACGCTTTGACTCGGTGAGTTTCGCGGCATTCCGACTTCGATGCCCCGGTTGCCGAAATTCAGTTGCCTTTGAATTTCGGGTGATCCCTCTTGAGCATGTATGCTTCTGCTACTTGTTCTACATCAGACTTCTTCCGCAAACGGCGAAACGCTTTGACTCGGTGAGTTTCGCGGCATTCCGACTTCGATGCCCCGGTTGCCGAAATTCAGTTGCCTTTGAATTTCGGGTGATCCCTCTTGAGCATGTATGCTTCTGCTACTTGTTCTACATCAGACTTCTTCCGCAAACGGCGAAACGCTTTGACTCGGTGAGTTTCGCGGCATTCCGACTTCGATGCCCCGGTTGCCGAAATTCAGTTGCCTTTGAATTTCGGGTGATCCCTCTTGAGCATGTATGCTTCTGCTACTTGTTCTACATCAGACTTCTTCCGCAAACGGCGAAACGCTTTGACTCGGTGAGTTTCGCGGCATTCCGACTTCGATGCCCCGGTTGCCGAAATTCAGTTGCCTTTGAATTTCGGGTGATCCCTCTTGAGCATGTATGCTTCTGCTACTTGTTCTACATCAGACTTCCTTCCGCAAACGGCGAAACGCTTTGACTCGGTGAGTTTCGCGGCATTCCGACTTCGATGCCCCGGTTGCCGAAATTCAGTTGCCTTTGAATTTCGGGTGATCCCTCTTGAGCATGTATGCTTCTGCTACTTGTTCTACATCAGACTTCTTCCGCAAACGGCGAAACGCTTTGACTCGGTGAGTTTCGCGGCATTCCGACTTCGATGCCCCGGTTGCCGAAATTCAGTTGCCTTTGAATTTCGGGTGATCCCTCTTGAGCATGTATGCTTCTGCTACTTGTTCTACATCAGACTTCTTCCGCAAACGGCGAAACGCTTTGACTCGGTGAGTTTCGCGGCATTCCGACTTCGATGCCCCGGTTGCCGAAATTCAGTTGCCTTTGAATTTCGGGTGATCCCTCTTGAGCATGTATGCTTCTGCTACTTGTTCTACATCAGACTTCTTCCGCAAACGGCGAAACGCTTTGACTCGGTGAGTTTCGCGGCATTCCGACTTCGATGCCCGGTTGCCGAAATTCAGTTGCCTTTGAATTTCGGGTGATCCCTCTTGAGCATGTATGCTTCTGCTACTTGTTCTACATCAGACTTCTTCCGCAAACGGCGAAACGCTTTGACTCGGTGAGTTTCGCGGCATTCCGACTTCGATGCCCCGGTTGCCGAAATTCAGTTGCCTTTGAATTTCGGGTGATCCCTCTTGAGCATGTATGCTTCTGCTACTTGTTCTACATCAGACTTCTTCCGCAAACGGCGAAACGCTTTGACTCGGTGAGTTTCGCGGCATTCCGACTTCGATGCCCCGGTTGCCGAAATTCAGTTGCCTTTGAATTTCGGGTGATCCCTCTTGAGCATGTATGCTTCTGCTACTTGTTCTACATCAGACTTCTTCCGCAAACGGCGAAACGCTTTGACTCGGTGAGTTTCGCGGCATTCCGACTTCGATGCCCCGGTTGCCGAAATTCAGTTGCCTTTGAATTTCGGGTGATCCCTCTTGAGCATGTATGCTTCTGCTACTTGTTCTACATCAGACTTCTTCCGCAAACGGCGAAACGCTTTGACTCGGTGAGTTTCGCGGCATTCCGACTTCGATGCCCCGGTTGCCGAAATTCAGTTGCCTTTGAATTTCGGGTGATCCCTCTTGAGCATGTATGCTTCTGCTACTTGTTCTACATCAGACTTCTTCCGCAAACGGCGAAACGCTTTGACTCGGTGAGTTTCGCGGCATTCCGACTTCGATGCCCCGGTTGCCGAAATTCAGTTGCCTTTGAATTTCGGGTGATCCCTCTTGAGCATGTATGCTTCTGCTACTTGTTCTACATCAGACTTCTTCCGCAAACGGCGAAACGCTTTGACTCGGTGAGTTTCGCGGCATTCCGACTTCGATGCCCCGGTTGCCGAAATTCAGTTGCCTTTGAATTTCGGGTGATCCCTCTTGAGCATGTATGCTTCTGCTACTTGTTCTACATCAGACTTCTTCCGCAAACGGCGAAACGCTTTGACTCGGTGAGTTTCGCGGCATTCCGACTTCGATGCCCCGGTTGCCGAAATTCAGTTGCCTTTGAATTTCGGGTGATCCCTCTTGAGCATGTATGCTTCTGCTACTTGTTCTACATCAGACTTCTTCCGCAAACGGCGAAACGCTTTGACTCGGTGAGTTTCGCGGCATTCCGACTTCGATGCCCCGGTTGCCGAAATTCAGTTGCCTTTGAATTTCGGGTGATCCCTCTTGAGCATGTATGCTTCTGCTACTTGTTCTACATCAGACTTCTTCCGCAAACGGCGAAACGCTTTGACTCGGTGAGTTTCGCGGCATTCCGACTTCGATGCCCCGGTTGCCGAAATTCAGTTGCCTTTGAATTTCGGGTGATCCCTCTTGAGCATGTATGCTTCTGCTACTTGTTCTACATCAGACTTCTTCCGCAAACGGCGAAACGCTTTGACTCGGTGAGTTTCGCGGCATTCCGACTTCGATGCCCCGGTTGCCGAAATTCAGTTGCCTTTGAATTTCGGGTGATCCCTCTTGAGCATGTATGCTTCTGCTACTTGTTCTACATCAGACTTCTTCCGCAAACGGCGAAACGCTTTGACTCGGTGAGTTTCGCGGCATTCCGACTTCGATGCCCCGGTTGCCGAAATTCAGTTGCCTTTGAATTTCGGGTGATCCCTCTTGAGCATGTATGCTTCTGCTACTTGTTCTACATCAGACTTCTTCCGCAAACGGCGAAACGCTTTGACTCGGTGAGTTTCGCGGCATTCCGACTTCGATGCCCCGGTTGCCGAAATTCAGTTGCCTTTGAATTTCGGGTGATCCCTCTTGAGCATGTATGCTTCTGCTACTTGTTCTACATCAGACTTCTTCCGCAAACGGCGAAACGCTTTGACTCGGTGAGTTTCGCGGCATTCCGACTTCGATGCCCCGGTTGCCGAAATTCAGTTGCCTTTGAATTTCGGGTGATCCCTCTTGAGCATGTATGCTTCTGCTACTTGTTCTACATCAGACTTCTTCCGCAAACGGCGAAACGCTTTGACTCGGTGAGTTTCGCGGCATTCCGACTTCGATGCCCCGGTTGCCGAAATTCAGTTGCCTTTGAATTTCGGGTGATCCCTCTTGAGCATGTATGCTTCTGCTACTTGTTCTACATCAGACTTCTTCCGCAAACGGCGAAACGCTTTGACTCGGTGAGTTTCGCGGCATTCCGACTTCGATGCCCCGGTTGCCGAAATTCAGTTGCCTTTGAATTTCGGGTGATCCCTCTTGAGCATGTATGCTTCTGCTACTTGTTCTACATCAGACTTCTTCCGCAAACGGCGAAACGCTTTGACTCGGTGAGTTTCGCGGCATTCCGACTTCGATGCCCCGGTTGCCGAAATTCAGTTGCCTTTGAATTTCGGGTGATCCCTCTTGAGCATGTATGCTTCTGCTACTTGTTCTACATCAGACTTCTTCCGCAAACGGCGAAACGCTTTGACTCGGTGAGTTTCGCGGCATTCCGACTTCGATGCCCCGGTTGCCGAAATTCAGTTGCCTTTGAATTTCGGGTGATCCCTCTTGAGCATGTATGCTTCTGCTACTTGTTCTACATCAGACTTCCTTCCGCAAACGGCGAAACGCTTTGACTCGGTGAGTTTCGCGGCATTCCGACTTCGATGCCCCGGTTGCCGAAATTCAGTTGCCTTTGAATTTCGGGTGATCCCTCTTGAGCATGTATGCTTCTGCTACTTGTTCTACATCAGACTTCTTCCGCAAACGGCGAAACGCTTTGACTCGGTGAGTTTCGCGGCATTCCGACTTCGATGCCCCGGTTGCCGAAATTCAGTTGCCTTTGAATTTCGGGTGATCCCTCTTGAGCATGTATGCTTCTGCTACTTGTTCTACATCAGACTTCTTCCGCAAACGGCGAAACGCTTTGACTCGGTGAGTTTCGCGGCATTCCGACTTCGATGCCCCGGTTGCCGAAATTCAGTTGCCTTTGAATTTCGGGTGATCCCTCTTGAGCATGTATGCTTCTGCTACTTGTTCTACATCAGACTTCTTCCGCAAACGGCGAAACGCTTTGACTCGGTGAGTTTCGCGGCATTCCGACTTCGATGCCCCGGTTGCCGAAATTCAGTTGCCTTTGAATTTCGGGTGATCCCTCTTGAGCATGTATGCTTCTGCTACTTGTTCTACATCAGACTTCTTCCGCAAACGGCGAAACGCTTTGACTCGGTGAGTTTCGCGGCATTCCGACTTCGATGCCCCGGTTGCCGAAATTCAGTTGCCTTTGAATTTCGGGTGATCCCTCTTGAGCATGTATGCTTCTGCTACTTGTTCTACATCAGACTTCTTCCGCAAACGGCGAAACGCTTTGACTCGGTGAGTTTCGCGGCATTCCGACTTCGATGCCCGGTTGCCGAAATTCAGTTGCCTTTGAATTTCGGGTGATCCCTCTTGAGCATGTATGCTTCTGCTACTTGTTCTACATCAGACTTCTTCCGCAAACGGCGAAACGCTTTGACTCGGTGAGTTTCGCGGCATTCCGACTTCGATGCCCCGGTTGCCGAAATTCAGTTGCCTTTGAATTTCGGGTGATCCCTCTTGAGCATGTATGCTTCTGCTACTTGTTCTACATCAGACTTCCTTCCGCAAACGGCGAAACGCTTTGACTCGGTGAGTTTCGCGGCATTCCGACTTCGATGCCCCGGTTGCCGAAATTCAGTTGCCTTTGAATTTCGGGTGATCCCTCTTGAGCATGTATGCTTCTGCTACTTGTTCTACATCAGACTTCTTCCGCAAACGGCGAAACGCTTTGACTCGGTGAGTTTCGCGGCATTCCGACTTCGATGCCCCGGTTGCCGAAATTCAGTTGCCTTTGAATTTCGGGTGATCCCTCTTGAGCATGTATGCTTCTGCTACTTGTTCTACATCAGACTTCTTCCGCAAACGGCGAAACGCTTTGACTCGGTGAGTTTCGCGGCATTCCGACTTCGATGCCCCGGTTGCCGAAATTCAGTTGCCTTTGAATTTCGGGTGATCCCTCTTGAGCATGTATGCTTCTGCTACTTGTTCTACATCAGACTTCTTCCGCAAACGGCGAAACGCTTTGACTCGGTGAGTTTCGCGGCATTCCGACTTCGATGCCCCGGTTGCCGAAATTCAGTTGCCTTTGAATTTCGGGTGATCCCTCTTGAGCATGTATGCTTCTGCTACTTGTTCTACATCAGACTTCTTCCGCAAACGGCGAAACGCTTTGACTCGGTGAGTTTCGCGGCATTCCGACTTCGATGCCCCGGTTGCCGAAATTCAGTTGCCTTTGAATTTCGGGTGATCCCTCTTGAGCATGTATGCTTCTGCTACTTGTTCTACATCAGACTTTCTTCCGCAAACGGCGAAACGCTTTGACTCGGTGAGTTTCGCGGCATTCCGACTTCGATGCCCCGGTTGCCGAAATTCAGTTGCCTTTGAATTTCGGGTGATCCCTCTTGAGCATGTATGCTTCTGCTACTTGTTCTACATCAGACTTCTTCCGCAAACGGCGAAACGCTTTGACTCGGTGAGTTTCGCGGCATTCCGACTTCGATGCCCCGGTTGCCGAAATTCAGTTGCCTTTGAATTTCGGGTGATCCCTCTTGAGCATGTATGCTTCTGCTACTTGTTCTACATCAGACTTCTTCCGCAAACGGCGAAACGCTTTGACTCGGTGAGTTTCGCGGCATTCCGACTTCGATGCCCCGGTTGCCGAAATTCAGTTGCCTTTGAATTTCGGGTGATCCCTCTTGAGCATGTATGCTTCTGCTACTTGTTCTACATCAGACTTCTTCCGCAAACGGCGAAACGCTTTGACTCGGTGAGTTTCGCGGCATTCCGACTTCGATGCCCCGGTTGCCGAAATTCAGTTGCCTTTGAATTTCGGGTGATCCCTCTTGAGCATGTATGCTTCTGCTACTTGTTCTACATCAGACTTCTTCCGCAAACGGCGAAACGCTTTGACTCGGTGAGTTTCGCGGCATTCCGACTTCGATGCCCCGGTTGCCGAAATTCAGTTGCCTTTGAATTTCGGGTGATCCCTCTTGAGCATGTATGCTTCTGCTACTTGTTCTACATCAGACTTCTTCCGCAAACGGCGAAACGCTTTGACTCGGTGAGTTTCGCGGCATTCCGACTTCGATGCCCCGGTTGCCGAAATTCAGTTGCCTTTGAATTTCGGGTGATCCCTCTTGAGCATGTATGCTTCTGCTACTTGTTCTACATCAGACTTCTTCCGCAAACGGCGAAACGCTTTGACTCGGTGAGTTTCGCGGCATTCCGACTTCGATGCCCCGGTTGCCGAAATTCAGTTGCCTTTGAATTTCGGGTGATCCCTCTTGAGCATGTATGCTTCTGCTACTTGTTCTACATCAGACTTCTTCCGCAAACGGCGAAACGCTTTGACTCGGTGAGTTTCGCGGCATTCCGACTTCGATGCCCCGGTTGCCGAAATTCAGTTGCCTTTGAATTTCGGGTGATCCCTCTTGAGCATGTATGCTTCTGCTACTTGTTCTACATCAGACTTTCTTCCGCAAACGGCGAAACGCTTTGACTCGGTGAGTTTCGCGGCATTCCGACTTCGATGCCCCGGTTGCCGAAATTCAGTTGCCTTTGAATTTCGGGTGATCCCTCTTGAGCATGTATGCTTCTGCTACTTGTTCTACATCAGACTTCTTCCGCAAACGGCGAAACGCTTTGACTCGGTGAGTTTCGCGGCATTCCGACTTCGATGCCCCGGTTGCCGAAATTCAGTTGCCTTTGAATTTCGGGTGATCCCTCTTGAGCATGTATGCTTCTGCTACTTGTTCTACATCAGACTTCCTTCCGCAAACGGCGAAACGCTTTGACTCGGTGAGTTTCGCGGCATTCCGACTTCGATGCCCCGGTTGCCGAAATTCAGTTGCCTTTGAATTTCGGGTGATCCCTCTTGAGCATGTATGCTTCTGCTACTTGTTCTACATCAGACTTCTTCCGCAAACGGCGAAACGCTTTGACTCGGTGAGTTTCGCGGCATTCCGACTTCGATGCCCCGGTTGCCGAAATTCAGTTGCCTTTGAATTTCGGGTGATCCCTCTTGAGCATGTATGCTTCTGCTACTTGTTCTACATCAGACTTCTTCCGCAAACGGCGAAACGCTTTGACTCGGTGAGTTTCGCGGCATTCCGACTTCGATGCCCCGGTTGCCGAAATTCAGTTGCCTTTGAATTTCGGGTGATCCCTCTTGAGCATGTATGCTTCTGCTACTTGTTCTACATCAGACTTCTTCCGCAAACGGCGAAACGCTTTGACTCGGTGAGTTTCGCGGCATTCCGACTTCGATGCCCCGGTTGCCGAAATTCAGTTGCCTTTGAATTTCGGGTGATCCCTCTTGAGCATGTATGCTTCTGCTACTTGTTCTACATCAGACTTCTTCCGCAAACGGCGAAACGCTTTGACTCGGTGAGTTTCGCGGCATTCCGACTTCGATGCCCCGGTTGCCGAAATTCAGTTGCCTTTGAATTTCGGGTGATCCCTCTTGAGCATGTATGCTTCTGCTACTTGTTCTACATCAGACTTCTTCCGCAAACGGCGAAACGCTTTGACTCGGTGAGTTTCGCGGCATTCCGACTTCGATGCCCCGGTTGCCGAAATTCAGTTGCCTTTGAATTTCGGGTGATCCCTCTTGAGCATGTATGCTTCTGCTACTTGTTCTACATCAGACTTCCTTCCGCAAACGGCGAAACGCTTTGACTCGGTGAGTTTCGCGGCATTCCGACTTCGATGCCCCGGTTGCCGAAATTCAGTTGCCTTTGAATTTCGGGTGATCCCTCTTGAGCATGTATGCTTCTGCTACTTGTTCTACATCAGACTTCTTCCGCAAACGGCGAAACGCTTTGACTCGGTGAGTTTCGCGGCATTCCGACTTCGATGCCCCGGTTGCCGAAATTCAGTTGCCTTTGAATTTCGGGTGATCCCTCTTGAGCATGTATGCTTCTGCTACTTGTTCTACATCAGACTTCCTTCCGCAAACGGCGAAACGCTTTGACTCGGTGAGTTTCGCGGCATTCCGACTTCGATGCCCCGGTTGCCGAAATTCAGTTGCCTTTGAATTTCGGGTGATCCCTCTTGAGCATGTATGCTTCTGCTACTTGTTCTACATCAGACTTCTTCCGCAAACGGCGAAACGCTTTGACTCGGTGAGTTTCGCGGCATTCCGACTTCGATGCCCCGGTTGCCGAAATTCAGTTGCCTTTGAATTTCGGGTGATCCCTCTTGAGCATGTATGCTTCTGCTACTTGTTCTACATCAGACTTCTTCCGCAAACGGCGAAACGCTTTGACTCGGTGAGTTTCGCGGCATTCCGACTTCGATGCCCCGGTTGCCGAAATTCAGTTGCCTTTGAATTTCGGGTGATCCCTCTTGAGCATGTATGCTTCTGCTACTTGTTCTACATCAGACTTCTTCCGCAAACGGCGAAACGCTTTGACTCGGTGAGTTTCGCGGCATTCCGACTTCGATGCCCCGGTTGCCGAAATTCAGTTGCCTTTGAATTTCGGGTGATCCCTCTTGAGCATGTATGCTTCTGCTACTTGTTCTACATCAGACTTCTTCCGCAAACGGCGAAACGCTTTGACTCGGTGAGTTTCGCGGCATTCCGACTTCGATGCCCCGGTTGCCGAAATTCAGTTGCCTTTGAATTTCGGGTGATCCCTCTTGAGCATGTATGCTTCTGCTACTTGTTCTACATCAGACTTCTTCCGCAAACGGCGAAACGCTTTGACTCGGTGAGTTTCGCGGCATTCCGACTTCGATGCCCCGGTTGCCGAAATTCAGTTGCCTTTGAATTTCGGGTGATCCCTCTTGAGCATGTATGCTTCTGCTACTTGTTCTACATCAGACTTCTTCCGCAAACGGCGAAACGCTTTGACTCGGTGAGTTTCGCGGCATTCCGACTTCGATGCCCCGGTTGCCGAAATTCAGTTGCCTTTGAATTTCGGGTGATCCCTCTTGAGCATGTATGCTTCTGCTACTTGTTCTACATCAGACTTCTTCCGCAAACGGCGAAACGCTTTGACTCGGTGAGTTTCGCGGCATTCCGACTTCGATGCCCCGGTTGCCGAAATTCAGTTGCCTTTGAATTTCGGGTGATCCCTCTTGAGCATGTATGCTTCTGCTACTTGTTCTACATCAGACTTCTTCCGCAAACGGCGAAACGCTTTGACTCGGTGAGTTTCGCGGCATTCCGACTTCGATGCCCCGGTTGCCGAAATTCAGTTGCCTTTGAATTTCGGGTGATCCCTCTTGAGCATGTATGCTTCTGCTACTTGTTCTACATCAGACTTCCTTCCGCAAACGGCGAAACGCTTTGACTCGGTGAGTTTCGCGGCATTCCGACTTCGATGCCCCGGTTGCCGAAATTCAGTTGCCTTTGAATTTCGGGTGATCCCTCTTGAGCATGTATGCTTCTGCTACTTGTTCTACATCAGACTTCTTCCGCAAACGGCGAAACGCTTTGACTCGGTGAGTTTCGCGGCATTCCGACTTCGATGCCCCGGTTGCCGAAATTCAGTTGCCTTTGAATTTCGGGTGATCCCTCTTGAGCATGTATGCTTCTGCTACTTGTTCTACATCAGACTTCTTCCGCAAACGGCGAAACGCTTTGACTCGGTGAGTTTCGCGGCATTCCGACTTCGATGCCCCGGTTGCCGAAATTCAGTTGCCTTTGAATTTCGGGTGATCCCTCTTGAGCATGTATGCTTCTGCTACTTGTTCTACATCAGACTTCCTTCCGCAAACGGCGAAACGCTTTGACTCGGTGAGTTTCGCGGCATTCCGACTTCGATGCCCCGGTTGCCGAAATTCAGTTGCCTTTGAATTTCGGGTGATCCCTCTTGAGCATGTATGCTTCTGCTACTTGTTCTACATCAGACTTCTTCCGCAAACGGCGAAACGCTTTGACTCGGTGAGTTTCGCGGCATTCCGACTTCGATGCCCCGGTTGCCGAAATTCAGTTGCCTTTGAATTTCGGGTGATCCCTCTTGAGCATGTATGCTTCTGCTACTTGTTCTACATCAGACTTTCTTCCGCAAACGGCGAAACGCTTTGACTCGGTGAGTTTCGCGGCATTCCGACTTCGATGCCCCGGTTGCCGAAATTCAGTTGCCTTTGAATTTCGGGTGATCCCTCTTGAGCATGTATGCTTCTGCTACTTGTTCTACATCAGACTTCTTCCGCAAACGGCGAAACGCTTTGACTCGGTGAGTTTCGCGGCATTCCGACTTCGATGCCCCGGTTGCCGAAATTCAGTTGCCTTTGAATTTCGGGTGATCCCTCTTGAGCATGTATGCTTCTGCTACTTGTTCTACATCAGACTTCTTCCGCAAACGGCGAAACGCTTTGACTCGGTGAGTTTCGCGGCATTCCGACTTCGATGCCCCGGTTGCCGAAATTCAGTTGCCTTTGAATTTCGGGTGATCCCTCTTGAGCATGTATGCTTCTGCTACTTGTTCTACATCAGACTTCTTCCGCAAACGGCGAAACGCTTTGACTCGGTGAGTTTCGCGGCATTCCGACTTCGATGCCCCGGTTGCCGAAATTCAGTTGCCTTTGAATTTCGGGTGATCCCTCTTGAGCATGTATGCTTCTGCTACTTGTTCTACATCAGACTTCTTCCGCAAACGGCGAAACGCTTTGACTCGGTGAGTTTCGCGGCATTCCGACTTCGATGCCCCGGTTGCCGAAATTCAGTTGCCTTTGAATTTCGGGTGATCCCTCTTGAGCATGTATGCTTCTGCTACTTGTTCTACATCAGACTTCTTCCGCAAACGGCGAAACGCTTTGACTCGGTGAGTTTCGCGGCATTCCGACTTCGATGCCCCGGTTGCCGAAATTCAGTTGCCTTTGAATTTCGGGTGATCCCTCTTGAGCATGTATGCTTCTGCTACTTGTTCTACATCAGACTTCCTTCCGCAAACGGCGAAACGCTTTGACTCGGTGAGTTTCGCGGCATTCCGACTTCGATGCCCCGGTTGCCGAAATTCAGTTGCCTTTGAATTTCGGGTGATCCCTCTTGAGCATGTATGCTTCTGCTACTTGTTCTACATCAGACTTCTTCCGCAAACGGCGAAACGCTTTGACTCGGTGAGTTTCGCGGCATTCCGACTTCGATGCCCCGGTTGCCGAAATTCAGTTGCCTTTGAATTTCGGGTGATCCCTCTTGAGCATGTATGCTTCTGCTACTTGTTCTACATCAGACTTCCTTCCGCAAACGGCGAAACGCTTTGACTCGGTGAGTTTCGCGGCATTCCGACTTCGATGCCCCGGTTGCCGAAATTCAGTTGCCTTTGAATTTCGGGTGATCCCTCTTGAGCATGTATGCTTCTGCTACTTGTTCTACATCAGACTTCCTTCCGCAAACGGCGAAACGCTTTGACTCGGTGAGTTTCGCGGCATTCCGACTTCGATGCCCCGGTTGCCGAAATTCAGTTGCCTTTGAATTTCGGGTGATCCCTCTTGAGCATGTATGCTTCTGCTACTTGTTCTACATCAGACTTCTTCCGCAAACGGCGAAACGCTTTGACTCGGTGAGTTTCGCGGCATTCCGACTTCGATGCCCCGGTTGCCGAAATTCAGTTGCCTTTGAATTTCGGGTGATCCCTCTTGAGCATGTATGCTTCTGCTACTTGTTCTACATCAGACTTCTTCCGCAAACGGCGAAACGCTTTGACTCGGTGAGTTTCGCGGCATTCCGACTTCGATGCCCGGTTGCCGAAATTCAGTTGCCTTTGAATTTCGGGTGATCCCTCTTGAGCATGTATGCTTCTGCTACTTGTTCTACATCAGACTTTCTTCCGCAAACGGCGAAACGCTTTGACTCGGTGAGTTTCGCGGCATTCCGACTTCGATGCCCCGGTTGCCGAAATTCAGTTGCCTTTGAATTTCGGGTGATCCCTCTTGAGCATGTATGCTTCTGCTACTTGTTCTACATCAGACTTCTTCCGCAAACGGCGAAACGCTTTGACTCGGTGAGTTTCGCGGCATTCCGACTTCGATGCCCCGGTTGCCGAAATTCAGTTGCCTTTGAATTTCGGGTGATCCCTCTTGAGCATGTATGCTTCTGCTACTTGTTCTACATCAGACTTCCTTCCGCAAACGGCGAAACGCTTTGACTCGGTGAGTTTCGCGGCATTCCGACTTCGATGCCCCGGTTGCCGAAATTCAGTTGCCTTTGAATTTCGGGTGATCCCTCTTGAGCATGTATGCTTCTGCTACTTGTTCTACATCAGACTTCCTTCCGCAAACGGCGAAACGCTTTGACTCGGTGAGTTTCGCGGCATTCCGACTTCGATGCCCCGGTTGCCGAAATTCAGTTGCCTTTGAATTTCGGGTGATCCCTCTTGAGCATGTATGCTTCTGCTACTTGTTCTACATCAGACTTCCTTCCGCAAACGGCGAAACGCTTTGACTCGGTGAGTTTCGCGGCATTCCGACTTCGATGCCCCGGTTGCCGAAATTCAGTTGCCTTTGAATTTCGGGTGATCCCTCTTGAGCATGTATGCTTCTGCTACTTGTTCTACATCAGACTTCCTTCCGCAAACGGCGAAACGCTTTGACTCGGTGAGTTTCGCGGCATTCCGACTTCGATGCCCCGGTTGCCGAAATTCAGTTGCCTTTGAATTTCGGGTGATCCCTCTTGAGCATGTATGCTTCTGCTACTTGTTCTACATCAGACTTCTTCCGCAAACGGCGAAACGCTTTGACTCGGTGAGTTTCGCGGCATTCCGACTTCGATGCCCCGGTTGCCGAAATTCAGTTGCCTTTGAATTTCGGGTGATCCCTCTTGAGCATGTATGCTTCTGCTACTTGTTCTACATCAGACTTCTTCCGCAAACGGCGAAACGCTTTGACTCGGTGAGTTTCGCGGCATTCCGACTTCGATGCCCCGGTTGCCGAAATTCAGTTGCCTTTGAATTTCGGGTGATCCCTCTTGAGCATGTATGCTTCTGCTACTTGTTCTACATCAGACTTCTTCCGCAAACGGCGAAACGCTTTGACTCGGTGAGTTTCGCGGCATTCCGACTTCGATGCCCCGGTTGCCGAAATTCAGTTGCCTTTGAATTTCGGGTGATCCCTCTTGAGCATGTATGCTTCTGCTACTTGTTCTACATCAGACTTCCTTCCGCAAACGGCGAAACGCTTTGACTCGGTGAGTTTCGCGGCATTCCGACTTCGATGCCCCGGTTGCCGAAATTCAGTTGCCTTTGAATTTCGGGTGATCCCTCTTGAGCATGTATGCTTCTGCTACTTGTTCTACATCAGACTTCCTTCCGCAAACGGCGAAACGCTTTGACTCGGTGAGTTTCGCGGCATTCCGACTTCGATGCCCCGGTTGCCGAAATTCAGTTGCCTTTGAATTTCGGGTGATCCCTCTTGAGCATGTATGCTTCTGCTACTTGTTCTACATCAGACTTCCTTCCGCAAACGGCGAAACGCTTTGACTCGGTGAGTTTCGCGGCATTCCGACTTCGATGCCCCGGTTGCCGAAATTCAGTTGCCTTTGAATTTCGGGTGATCCCTCTTGAGCATGTATGCTTCTGCTACTTGTTCTACATCAGACTTCTTCCGCAAACGGCGAAACGCTTTGACTCGGTGAGTTTCGCGGCATTCCGACTTCGATGCCCCGGTTGCCGAAATTCAGTTGCCTTTGAATTTCGGGTGATCCCTCTTGAGCATGTATGCTTCTGCTACTTGTTCTACATCAGACTTCCTTCCGCAAACGGCGAAACGCTTTGACTCGGTGAGTTTCGCGGCATTCCGACTTCGATGCCCCGGTTGCCGAAATTCAGTTGCCTTTGAATTTCGGGTGATCCCTCTTGAGCATGTATGCTTCTGCTACTTGTTCTACATCAGACTTCTTCCGCAAACGGCGAAACGCTTTGACTCGGTGAGTTTCGCGGCATTCCGACTTCGATGCCCCGGTTGCCGAAATTCAGTTGCCTTTGAATTTCGGGTGATCCCTCTTGAGCATGTATGCTTCTGCTACTTGTTCTACATCAGACTTCTTCCGCAAACGGCGAAACGCTTTGACTCGGTGAGTTTCGCGGCATTCCGACTTCGATGCCCCGGTTGCCGAAATTCAGTTGCCTTTGAATTTCGGGTGATCCCTCTTGAGCATGTATGCTTCTGCTACTTGTTCTACATCAGACTTCTTCCGCAAACGGCGAAACGCTTTGACTCGGTGAGTTTCGCGGCATTCCGACTTCGATGCCCCGGTTGCCGAAATTCAGTTGCCTTTGAATTTCGGGTGATCCCTCTTGAGCATGTATGCTTCTGCTACTTGTTCTACATCAGACTTCTTCCGCAAACGGCGAAACGCTTTGACTCGGTGAGTTTCGCGGCATTCCGACTTCGATGCCCCGGTTGCCGAAATTCAGTTGCCTTTGAATTTCGGGTGATCCCTCTTGAGCATGTATGCTTCTGCTACTTGTTCTACATCAGACTTCCTTCCGCAAACGGCGAAACGCTTTGACTCGGTGAGTTTCGCGGCATTCCGACTTCGATGCCCGGTTGCCGAAATTCAGTTGCCTTTGAATTTCGGGTGATCCCTCTTGAGCATGTATGCTTCTGCTACTTGTTCTACATCAGACTTCTTCCGCAAACGGCGAAACGCTTTGACTCGGTGAGTTTCGCGGCATTCCGACTTCGATGCCCCGGTTGCCGAAATTCAGTTGCCTTTGAATTTCGGGTGATCCCTCTTGAGCATGTATGCTTCTGCTACTTGTTCTACATCAGACTTCTTCCGCAAACGGCGAAACGCTTTGACTCGGTGAGTTTCGCGGCATTCCGACTTCGATGCCCCGGTTGCCGAAATTCAGTTGCCTTTGAATTTCGGGTGATCCCTCTTGAGCATGTATGCTTCTGCTACTTGTTCTACATCAGACTTCCTTCCGCAAACGGCGAAACGCTTTGACTCGGTGAGTTTCGCGGCATTCCGACTTCGATGCCCCGGTTGCCGAAATTCAGTTGCCTTTGAATTTCGGGTGATCCCTCTTGAGCATGTATGCTTCTGCTACTTGTTCTACATCAGACTTCTTCCGCAAACGGCGAAACGCTTTGACTCGGTGAGTTTCGCGGCATTCCGACTTCGATGCCCCGGTTGCCGAAATTCAGTTGCCTTTGAATTTCGGGTGATCCCTCTTGAGCATGTATGCTTCTGCTACTTGTTCTACATCAGACTTCTTCCGCAAACGGCGAAACGCTTTGACTCGGTGAGTTTCGCGGCATTCCGACTTCGATGCCCCGGTTGCCGAAATTCAGTTGCCTTTGAATTTCGGGTGATCCCTCTTGAGCATGTATGCTTCTGCTACTTGTTCTACATCAGACTTCCTTCCGCAAACGGCGAAACGCTTTGACTCGGTGAGTTTCGCGGCATTCCGACTTCGATGCCCCGGTTGCCGAAATTCAGTTGCCTTTGAATTTCGGGTGATCCCTCTTGAGCATGTATGCTTCTGCTACTTGTTCTACATCAGACTTCCTTCCGCAAACGGCGAAACGCTTTGACTCGGTGAGTTTCGCGGCATTCCGACTTCGATGCCCCGGTTGCCGAAATTCAGTTGCCTTTGAATTTCGGGTGATCCCTCTTGAGCATGTATGCTTCTGCTACTTGTTCTACATCAGACTTCTTCCGCAAACGGCGAAACGCTTTGACTCGGTGAGTTTCGCGGCATTCCGACTTCGATGCCCCGGTTGCCGAAATTCAGTTGCCTTTGAATTTCGGGTGATCCCTCTTGAGCATGTATGCTTCTGCTACTTGTTCTACATCAGACTTCCTTCCGCAAACGGCGAAACGCTTTGACTCGGTGAGTTTCGCGGCATTCCGACTTCGATGCCCCGGTTGCCGAAATTCAGTTGCCTTTGAATTTCGGGTGATCCCTCTTGAGCATGTATGCTTCTGCTACTTGTTCTACATCAGACTTCTTCCGCAAACGGCGAAACGCTTTGACTCGGTGAGTTTCGCGGCATTCCGACTTCGATGCCCCGGTTGCCGAAATTCAGTTGCCTTTGAATTTCGGGTGATCCCTCTTGAGCATGTATGCTTCTGCTACTTGTTCTACATCAGACTTCTTCCGCAAACGGCGAAACGCTTTGACTCGGTGAGTTTCGCGGCATTCCGACTTCGATGCCCCGGTTGCCGAAATTCAGTTGCCTTTGAATTTCGGGTGATCCCTCTTGAGCATGTATGCTTCTGCTACTTGTTCTACATCAGACTTCCTTCCGCAAACGGCGAAACGCTTTGACTCGGTGAGTTTCGCGGCATTCCGACTTCGATGCCCCGGTTGCCGAAATTCAGTTGCCTTTGAATTTCGGGTGATCCCTCTTGAGCATGTATGCTTCTGCTACTTGTTCTACATCAGACTTCTTCCGCAAACGGCGAAACGCTTTGACTCGGTGAGTTTCGCGGCATTCCGACTTCGATGCCCCGGTTGCCGAAATTCAGTTGCCTTTGAATTTCGGGTGATCCCTCTTGAGCATGTATGCTTCTGCTACTTGTTCTACATCAGACTTCCTTCCGCAAACGGCGAAACGCTTTGACTCGGTGAGTTTCGCGGCATTCCGACTTCGATGCCCCGGTTGCCGAAATTCAGTTGCCTTTGAATTTCGGGTGATCCCTCTTGAGCATGTATGCTTCTGCTACTTGTTCTACATCAGACTTCTTCCGCAAACGGCGAAACGCTTTGACTCGGTGAGTTTCGCGGCATTCCGACTTCGATGCCCCGGTTGCCGAAATTCAGTTGCCTTTGAATTTCGGGTGATCCCTCTTGAGCATGTATGCTTCTGCTACTTGTTCTACATCAGACTTCTTCCGCAAACGGCGAAACGCTTTGACTCGGTGAGTTTCGCGGCATTCCGACTTCGATGCCCCGGTTGCCGAAATTCAGTTGCCTTTGAATTTCGGGTGATCCCTCTTGAGCATGTATGCTTCTGCTACTTGTTCTACATCAGACTTCCTTCCGCAAACGGCGAAACGCTTTGACTCGGTGAGTTTCGCGGCATTCCGACTTCGATGCCCCGGTTGCCGAAATTCAGTTGCCTTTGAATTTCGGGTGATCCCTCTTGAGCATGTATGCTTCTGCTACTTGTTCTACATCAGACTTCTTCCGCAAACGGCGAAACGCTTTGACTCGGTGAGTTTCGCGGCATTCCGACTTCGATGCCCCGGTTGCCGAAATTCAGTTGCCTTTGAATTTCGGGTGATCCCTCTTGAGCATGTATGCTTCTGCTACTTGTTCTACATCACACTTCCTTCCGCAAACGGCGAAACGCTTTGACTCGGTGAGTTTCGCGGCATTCCGACTTCGATGCCCCGGTTGCCGAAATTCAGTTGCCTTTGAATTTCGGGTGATCCCTCTTGAGCATGTATGCTTCTGCTACTTGTTCTACATCAGACTTCTTCCGCAAACGGCGAAACGCTTTGACTCGGTGAGTTTCGCGGCATTCCGACTTCGATGCCCCGGTTGCCGAAATTCAGTTGCCTTTGAATTTCGGGTGATCCCTCTTGAGCATGTATGCTTCTGCTACTTGTTCTACATCAGACTTCCTTCCGCAAACGGCGAAACGCTTTGACTCGGTGAGTTTCGCGGCATTCCGACTTCGATGCCCCGGTTGCCGAAATTCAGTTGCCTTTGAATTTCGGGTGATCCCTCTTGAGCATGTATGCTTCTGCTACTTGTTCTACATCAGACTTCTTCCGCAAACGGCGAAACGCTTTGACTCGGTGAGTTTCGCGGCATTCCGACTTCGATGCCCCGGTTGCCGAAATTCAGTTGCCTTTGAATTTCGGGTGATCCCTCTTGAGCATGTATGCTTCTGCTACTTGTTCTACATCAGACTTCTTCCGCAAACGGCGAAACGCTTTGACTCGGTGAGTTTCGCGGCATTCCGACTTCGATGCCCCGGTTGCCGAAATTCAGTTGCCTTTGAATTTCGGGTGATCCCTCTTGAGCATGTATGCTTCTGCTACTTGTTCTACATCAGACTTCCTTCCGCAAACGGCGAAACGCTTTGACTCGGTGAGTTTCGCGGCATTCCGACTTCGATGCCCCGGTTGCCGAAATTCAGTTGCCTTTGAATTTCGGGTGATCCCTCTTGAGCATGTATGCTTCTGCTACTTGTTCTACATCAGACTTCTTCCGCAAACGGCGAAACGCTTTGACTCGGTGAGTTTCGCGGCATTCCGACTTCGATGCCCCGGTTGCCGAAATTCAGTTGCCTTTGAATTTCGGGTGATCCCTCTTGAGCATGTATGCTTCTGCTACTTGTTCTACATCAGACTTCCTTCCGCAAACGGCGAAACGCTTTGACTCGGTGAGTTTCGCGGCATTCCGACTTCGATGCCCCGGTTGCCGAAATTCAGTTGCCTTTGAATTTCGGGTGATCCCTCTTGAGCATGTATGCTTCTGCTACTTGTTCTACATCAGACTTCCTTCCGCAAACGGCGAAACGCTTTGACTCGGTGAGTTTCGCGGCATTCCGACTTCGATGCCCCGGTTGCCGAAATTCAGTTGCCTTTGAATTTCGGGTGATCCCTCTTGAGCATGTATGCTTCTGCTACTTGTTCTACATCAGACTTCCTTCCGCAAACGGCGAAACGCTTTGACTCGGTGAGTTTCGCGGCATTCCGACTTCGATGCCCCGGTTGCCGAAATTCAGTTGCCTTTGAATTTCGGGTGATCCCTCTTGAGCATGTATGCTTCTGCTACTTGTTCTACATCAGACTTCCTTCCGCAAACGGCGAAACGCTTTGACTCGGTGAGTTTCGCGGCATTCCGACTTCGATGCCCCGGTTGCCGAAATTCAGTTGCCTTTGAATTTCGGGTGATCCCTCTTGAGCATGTATGCTTCTGCTACTTGTTCTACATCAGACTTCCTTCCGCAAACGGCGAAACGCTTTGACTCGGTGAGTTTCGCGGCATTCCGACTTCGATGCCCCGGTTGCCGAAATTCAGTTGCCTTTGAATTTCGGGTGATCCCTCTTGAGCATGTATGCTTCTGCTACTTGTTCTACATCAGACTTCTTCCGCAAACGGCGAAACGCTTTGACTCGGTGAGTTTCGCGGCATTCCGACTTCGATGCCCCGGTTGCCGAAATTCAGTTGCCTTTGAATTTCGGGTGATCCCTCTTGAGCATGTATGCTTCTGCTACTTGTTCTACATCAGACTTCTTCCGCAAACGGCGAAACGCTTTGACTCGGTGAGTTTCGCGGCATTCCGACTTCGATGCCCCGGTTGCCGAAATTCAGTTGCCTTTGAATTTCGGGTGATCCCTCTTGAGCATGTATGCTTCTGCTACTTGTTCTACATCAGACTTCCTTCCGCAAACGGCGAAACGCTTTGACTCGGTGAGTTTCGCGGCATTCCGACTTCGATGCCCCGGTTGCCGAAATTCAGTTGCCTTTGAATTTCGGGTGATCCCTCTTGAGCATGTATGCTTCTGCTACTTGTTCTACATCAGACTTCCTTCCGCAAACGGCGAAACGCTTTGACTCGGTGAGTTTCGCGGCATTCCGACTTCGATGCCCCGGTTGCCGAAATTCAGTTGCCTTTGAATTTCGGGTGATCCCTCTTGAGCATGTATGCTTCTGCTACTTGTTCTACATCAGACTTCTTCCGCAAACGGCGAAACGCTTTGACTCGGTGAGTTTCGCGGCATTCCGACTTCGATGCCCGGTTGCCGAAATTCAGTTGCCTTTGAATTTCGGGTGATCCCTCTTGAGCATGTATGCTTCTGCTACTTGTTCTACATCAGACTTCCTTCCGCAAACGGCGAAACGCTTTGACTCGGTGAGTTTCGCGGCATTCCGACTTCGATGCCCCGGTTGCCGAAATTCAGTTGCCTTTGAATTTCGGGTGATCCCTCTTGAGCATGTATGCTTCTGCTACTTGTTCTACATCAGACTTCCTTCCGCAAACGGCGAAACGCTTTGACTCGGTGAGTTTCGCGGCATTCCGACTTCGATGCCCCGGTTGCCGAAATTCAGTTGCCTTTGAATTTCGGGTGATCCCTCTTGAGCATGTATGCTTCTGCTACTTGTTCTACATCAGACTTCTTCCGCAAACGGCGAAACGCTTTGACTCGGTGAGTTTCGCGGCATTCCGACTTCGATGCCCCGGTTGCCGAAATTCAGTTGCCTTTGAATTTCGGGTGATCCCTCTTGAGCATGTATGCTTCTGCTACTTGTTCTACATCAGACTTCTTCCGCAAACGGCGAAACGCTTTGACTCGGTGAGTTTCGCGGCATTCCGACTTCGATGCCCCGGTTGCCGAAATTCAGTTGCCTTTGAATTTCGGGTGATCCCTCTTGAGCATGTATGCTTCTGCTACTTGTTCTACATCAGACTTCTTCCGCAAACGGCGAAACGCTTTGACTCGGTGAGTTTCGCGGCATTCCGACTTCGATGCCCCGGTTGCCGAAATTCAGTTGCCTTTGAATTTCGGGTGATCCCTCTTGAGCATGTATGCTTCTGCTACTTGTTCTACATCAGACTTCCTTCCGCAAACGGCGAAACGCTTTGACTCGGTGAGTTTCGCGGCATTCCGACTTCGATGCCCCGGTTGCCGAAATTCAGTTGCCTTTGAATTTCGGGTGATCCCTCTTGAGCATGTATGCTTCTGCTACTTGTTCTACATCAGACTTCTTCCGCAAACGGCGAAACGCTTTGACTCGGTGAGTTTCGCGGCATTCCGACTTCGATGCCCCGGTTGCCGAAATTCAGTTGCCTTTGAATTTCGGGTGATCCCTCTTGAGCATGTATGCTTCTGCTACTTGTTCTACATCAGACTTCTTCCGCAAACGGCGAAACGCTTTGACTCGGTGAGTTTCGCGGCATTCCGACTTCGATGCCCCGGTTGCCGAAATTCAGTTGCCTTTGAATTTCGGGTGATCCCTCTTGAGCATGTATGCTTCTGCTACTTGTTCTACATCAGACTTCTTCCGCAAACGGCGAAACGCTTTGACTCGGTGAGTTTCGCGGCATTCCGACTTCGATGCCCCGGTTGCCGAAATTCAGTTGCCTTTGAATTTCGGGTGATCCCTCTTGAGCATGTATGCTTCTGCTACTTGTTCTACATCAGACTTCCTTCCGCAAACGGCGAAACGCTTTGACTCGGTGAGTTTCGCGGCATTCCGACTTCGATGCCCCGGTTGCCGAAATTCAGTTGCCTTTGAATTTCGGGTGATCCCTCTTGAGCATGTATGCTTCTGCTACTTGTTCTACATCAGACTTCTTCCGCAAACGGCGAAACGCTTTGACTCGGTGAGTTTCGCGGCATTCCGACTTCGATGCCCCGGTTGCCGAAATTCAGTTGCCTTTGAATTTCGGGTGATCCCTCTTGAGCATGTATGCTTCTGCTACTTGTTCTACATCAGACTTCTTCCGCAAACGGCGAAACGCTTTGACTCGGTGAGTTTCGCGGCATTCCGACTTCGATGCCCCGGTTGCCGAAATTCAGTTGCCTTTGAATTTCGGGTGATCCCTCTTGAGCATGTATGCTTCTGCTACTTGTTCTACATCAGACTTCCTTCCGCAAACGGCGAAACGCTTTGACTCGGTGAGTTTCGCGGCATTCCGACTTCGATGCCCCGGTTGCCGAAATTCAGTTGCCTTTGAATTTCGGGTGATCCCTCTTGAGCATGTATGCTTCTGCTACTTGTTCTACATCAGACTTCTTCCGCAAACGGCGAAACGCTTTGACTCGGTGAGTTTCGCGGCATTCCGACTTCGATGCCCCGGTTGCCGAAATTCAGTTGCCTTTGAATTTCGGGTGATCCCTCTTGAGCATGTATGCTTCTGCTACTTGTTCTACATCACACTTCCTTCCGCAAACGGCGAAACGCTTTGACTCGGTGAGTTTCGCGGCATTCCGACTTCGATGCCCCGGTTGCCGAAATTCAGTTGCCTTTGAATTTCGGGTGATCCCTCTTGAGCATGTATGCTTCTGCTACTTGTTCTACATCAGACTTCTTCCGCAAACGGCGAAACGCTTTGACTCGGTGAGTTTCGCGGCATTCCGACTTCGATGCCCCGGTTGCCGAAATTCAGTTGCCTTTGAATTTCGGGTGATCCCTCTTGAGCATGTATGCTTCTGCTACTTGTTCTACATCAGACTTCTTCCGCAAACGGCGAAACGCTTTGACTCGGTGAGTTTCGCGGCATTCCGACTTCGATGCCCCGGTTGCCGAAATTCAGTTGCCTTTGAATTTCGGGTGATCCCTCTTGAGCATGTATGCTTCTGCTACTTGTTCTACATCAGACTTCCTTCCGCAAACGGCGAAACGCTTTGACTCGGTGAGTTTCGCGGCATTCCGACTTCGATGCCCGGTTGCCGAAATTCAGTTGCCTTTGAATTTCGGGTGATCCCTCTTGAGCATGTATGCTTCTGCTACTTGTTCTACATCACACTTCTTCCGCAAACGGCGAAACGCTTTGACTCGGTGAGTTTCGCGGCATTCCGACTTCGATGCCCCGGTTGCCGAAATTCAGTTGCCTTTGAATTTCGGGTGATCCCTCTTGAGCATGTATGCTTCTGCTACTTGTTCTACATCAGACTTTCTTCCGCAAACGGCGAAACGCTTTGACTCGGTGAGTTTCGCGGCATTCCGACTTCGATGCCCCGGTTGCCGAAATTCAGTTGCCTTTGAATTTCGGGTGATCCCTCTTGAGCATGTATGCTTCTGCTACTTGTTCTACATCAGACTTCCTTCCGCAAACGGCGAAACGCTTTGACTCGGTGAGTTTCGCGGCATTCCGACTTCGATGCCCCGGTTGCCGAAATTCAGTTGCCTTTGAATTTCGGGTGATCCCTCTTGAGCATGTATGCTTCTGCTACTTGTTCTACATCAGACTTCTTCCGCAAACGGCGAAACGCTTTGACTCGGTGAGTTTCGCGGCATTCCGACTTCGATGCCCCGGTTGCCGAAATTCAGTTGCCTTTGAATTTCGGGTGATCCCTCTTGAGCATGTATGCTTCTGCTACTTGTTCTACATCAGACTTCTTCCGCAAACGGCGAAACGCTTTGACTCGGTGAGTTTCGCGGCATTCCGACTTCGATGCCCCGGTTGCCGAAATTCAGTTGCCTTTGAATTTCGGGTGATCCCTCTTGAGCATGTATGCTTCTGCTACTTGTTCTACATCAGACTTCCTTCCGCAAACGGCGAAACGCTTTGACTCGGTGAGTTTCGCGGCATTCCGACTTCGATGCCCCGGTTGCCGAAATTCAGTTGCCTTTGAATTTCGGGTGATCCCTCTTGAGCATGTATGCTTCTGCTACTTGTTCTACATCAGACTTCTTCCGCAAACGGCGAAACGCTTTGACTCGGTGAGTTTCGCGGCATTCCGACTTCGATGCCCCGGTTGCCGAAATTCAGTTGCCTTTGAATTTCGGGTGATCCCTCTTGAGCATGTATGCTTCTGCTACTTGTTCTACATCAGACTTCCTTCCGCAAACGGCGAAACGCTTTGACTCGGTGAGTTTCGCGGCATTCCGACTTCGATGCCCCGGTTGCCGAAATTCAGTTGCCTTTGAATTTCGGGTGATCCCTCTTGAGCATGTATGCTTCTGCTACTTGTTCTACATCAGACTTCCTTCCGCAAACGGCGAAACGCTTTGACTCGGTGAGTTTCGCGGCATTCCGACTTCGATGCCCCGGTTGCCGAAATTCAGTTGCCTTTGAATTTCGGGTGATCCCTCTTGAGCATGTATGCTTCTGCTACTTGTTCTACATCAGACTTCTTCCGCAAACGGCGAAACGCTTTGACTCGGTGAGTTTCGCGGCATTCCGACTTCGATGCCCCGGTTGCCGAAATTCAGTTGCCTTTGAATTTCGGGTGATCCCTCTTGAGCATGTATGCTTCTGCTACTTGTTCTACATCACACTTCTTCCGCAAACGGCGAAACGCTTTGACTCGGTGAGTTTCGCGGCATTCCGACTTCGATGCCCCGGTTGCCGAAATTCAGTTGCCTTTGAATTTCGGGTGATCCCTCTTGAGCATGTATGCTTCTGCTACTTGTTCTACATCAGACTTCCTTCCGCAAACGGCGAAACGCTTTGACTCGGTGAGTTTCGCGGCATTCCGACTTCGATGCCCCGGTTGCCGAAATTCAGTTGCCTTTGAATTTCGGGTGATCCCTCTTGAGCATGTATGCTTCTGCTACTTGTTCTACATCACACTTCCTTCCGCAAACGGCGAAACGCTTTGACTCGGTGAGTTTCGCGGCATTCCGACTTCGATGCCCGGTTGCCGAAATTCAGTTGCCTTTGAATTTCGGGTGATCCCTCTTGAGCATGTATGCTTCTGCTACTTGTTCTACATCAGACTTCCTTCCGCAAACGGCGAAACGCTTTGACTCGGTGAGTTTCGCGGCATTCCGACTTCGATGCCCCGGTTGCCGAAATTCAGTTGCCTTTGAATTTCGGGTGATCCCTCTTGAGCATGTATGCTTCTGCTACTTGTTCTACATCAGACTTCTTCCGCAAACGGCGAAACGCTTTGACTCGGTGAGTTTCGCGGCATTCCGACTTCGATGCCCCGGTTGCCGAAATTCAGTTGCCTTTGAATTTCGGGTGATCCCTCTTGAGCATGTATGCTTCTGCTACTTGTTCTACATCAGACTTCCTTCCGCAAACGGCGAAACGCTTTGACTCGGTGAGTTTCGCGGCATTCCGACTTCGATGCCCCGGTTGCCGAAATTCAGTTGCCTTTGAATTTCGGGTGATCCCTCTTGAGCATGTATGCTTCTGCTACTTGTTCTACATCAGACTTCTTCCGCAAACGGCGAAACGCTTTGACTCGGTGAGTTTCGCGGCATTCCGACTTCGATGCCCCGGTTGCCGAAATTCAGTTGCCTTTGAATTTCGGGTGATCCCTCTTGAGCATGTATGCTTCTGCTACTTGTTCTACATCAGACTTCCTTCCGCAAACGGCGAAACGCTTTGACTCGGTGAGTTTCGCGGCATTCCGACTTCGATGCCCCGGTTGCCGAAATTCAGTTGCCTTTGAATTTCGGGTGATCCCTCTTGAGCATGTATGCTTCTGCTACTTGTTCTACATCAGACTTCCTTCCGCAAACGGCGAAACGCTTTGACTCGGTGAGTTTCGCGGCATTCCGACTTCGATGCCCCGGTTGCCGAAATTCAGTTGCCTTTGAATTTCGGGTGATCCCTCTTGAGCATGTATGCTTCTGCTACTTGTTCTACATCAGACTTCCTTCCGCAAACGGCGAAACGCTTTGACTCGGTGAGTTTCGCGGCATTCCGACTTCGATGCCCCGGTTGCCGAAATTCAGTTGCCTTTGAATTTCGGGTGATCCCTCTTGAGCATGTATGCTTCTGCTACTTGTTCTACATCAGACTTCCTTCCGCAAACGGCGAAACGCTTTGACTCGGTGAGTTTCGCGGCATTCCGACTTCGATGCCCCGGTTGCCGAAATTCAGTTGCCTTTGAATTTCGGGTGATCCCTCTTGAGCATGTATGCTTCTGCTACTTGTTCTACATCACACTCCTTCCGCAAACGGCGAAACGCTTTGACTCGGTGAGTTTCGCGGCATTCCGACTTCGATGCCCCGGTTGCCGAAATTCAGTTGCCTTTGAATTTCGGGTGATCCCTCTTGAGCATGTATGCTTCTGCTACTTGTTCTACATCAGACTTCTTCCGCAAACGGCGAAACGCTTTGACTCGGTGAGTTTCGCGGCATTCCGACTTCGATGCCCCGGTTGCCGAAATTCAGTTGCCTTTGAATTTCGGGTGATCCCTCTTGAGCATGTATGCTTCTGCTACTTGTTCTACATCACACTTCCTTCCGCAAAAGGCGAAACGCTTTGACTCGGTGAGTTTCGCGGCATTCCGACTTCGATGCCCCGGTTGCCGAAATTCAGTTGCCTTTGAATTTCGGGTGATCCCTCTTGAGCATGTATGCTTCTGCTACTTGTTCTACATCACACTTCTTCCGCAAACGGCGAAACGCTTTGACTCGGTGAGTTTCGCGGCATTCCGACTTCGATGCCCCGGTTGCCGAAATTCAGTTGCCTTTGAATTTCGGGTGATCCCTCTTGAGCATGGATGCTTCTACTACTTGTTCTACATCACACTTCCTTCCGCAAACGGCGAAACGCATTGACTCGGTGAGTTTCACGGCATTCCGACTTAGATGCCCCGGTTGCCGAAATTCAGTTGCCTTTGAATTTCGGGTGATCCCTCTTGAGCATGTATGCTTCTGCTACTTGTTCTACATCACACTTCTTCCGCAAACGGCGAAACGCTTTGACTCGGTGAGTTTCGCGGTATTCCGACTTCGATGCCCCGGTTGCCGAAATTCAGTTGCCTTTGAATTTCGGGTGATCCCTCTTGAGCATGTATGCTTCTGCTACTTGTTCTACATCACACTTCCTTCCGCAAACACCAAAACGCTTTGACTCGGTGAGTTTCGCGGCATTCCGACTTCGATGCCCAGGTTGCCGAAATTCAGTTGCCTTTGAATTTCGGGTGATCCCTCTTGAGCATGTATGCTTCTGCTACTTGTTCTACTTCACACTTCCTTCCGCAAACTACGAAAGCTTTGACTCGGTGAGTTTCGCGGCATTCCGACTTCGATGCCAGGTTGGCCAAATTCAGTTGCCTTTGAATTTCGTGTGATCCCTCTTGAGCATGTATGCTTCTGCTACTTGTTCTACATCACACTTCCTTCCGCAAACGGCAAAACAATTTGACTCGGTGAGCTTCGCGGCATTCCGACTTCGATGCCCCGGTTGCCGAAATTCATTTGCCTTTGAATTTCGGGTGATCCCTCTTGAGCATGTATGCTTCTGCTACTTGTTCTACATCACACTTCCTTCCGCAAACAACGAAACGCTTTGACTCGGTGAGTTTCGCGGCATTCCAACTTCGATGCCCCGGTTGCCGAAATTCAGTTGCCTTTGAATTTCGGGTGATCCCTCTTGAGCATGTATGCTTCTGCTACTTGTTCTACATCACACTTCCTTCCGCAAAGGCGAAACTTTGACTCGGTGAGTTTCGCGGCATTCCGACTTCGATGCCCGGTTGCCGAAATTCAGTTGCCTTTGAATTTCGGGTGATCCCTCTTGAGCATGTATGCTTCTGCTACTTGTTCTACATCAACTTCCTTCCGCAAACGGCGAAACGCTTTGACTCGGTGAGTTTCGCGGCATTCCGACTTCGATGCCCCGGTTGCCGAAATTCAGTTGCCTTTGAATTCGGGTGATCCCTCTTGAGCATGTATGCTTCTGCTACTTGTTCTACATCACACTTCCTTCCGCAAACGGCGAAACGCTTTGACTCGGTGAGTTTCGCGGCATTCCGACTTCGATGCCCGGTTGCCGAAATTCAGTTGCCTTTGAATTTCGGGTGATCCCTCTTGAGCATGTATGCTTCTGCTACTTGTTCTACATCACAGCTCCTTCCGCAAACGGCGAACGCTTTGACTCGGTGAGTTTCGCGGCATTCCGACTTCGATGCCCGGTTGCCGAAATTCAGTTGCCTTTGAATTTCGGGTGATCCCTCTTGAGCATGTATGCTTCTGCTACTTGTTCTACATCACACTTCTTCCGCAAACGGCGAAACGCTTTGACTCGGTGAGTTTCGCGGCATTCCGACTTCGATGCCCCGGTTGCCGAAATTCAGTTGCCTTTGAATTTCGGGTGATCCCTCTTGAGCATGTATGCTTCTGCTACTTGTTCTACATCACACTTCCTTCCGCAAACGGCGAAACGCTTTGACTCGGTGAGTTTCGCGGCATTCCGACTTCGATGCCCCGGTTGCCGAAATTCAGTTGCCTTTGAATTTCGGGTGATCCCTCTTGAGCATGTATGCTTCTGCTACTTGTTCTACATCACACTTCCTTCCGCAAACGGCGAAACGCTTTGACTCGGTGAGTTTCGCGGCATTCCGACTTCGATGCCCCGGTTGCCGAAATTCAGTTGCCTTTGAATTTCGGGTGATCCCTCTTGAGCATGTATGCTTCTGCTACTTGTTCTACATCACACTTCCTTCCGCAAAGCGGAAACGCTTTGACTCGGTGAGTTTCGCGGCATTCGATCTC
>CM055360.1:19149767-19190407 GCA_029228515.1 Populus alba x Populus x berolinensis | reverse complement strand
GAACAAGTAGCAGAACATACCATGCTCAAGAGGGATCACCCGAAATTCAAAGGCAACTGAATTTCGGCAACCGGGCATCGAAGTCGGAATGCCGCGAAACTCACCGAGTCAAAGCGTTTCGCCGTTTGCGGAAAGAAGTTGATGTAGAACAAGTAGCAGAAGCATACATGCTCAAGAGGGATCACCCGAAATTCAAAGGCAACTGAATTTCGGCAACCGGGGCATCGAAGTCGGAATGCCGCGAAACTCACCGAGTCAAAGCGTTTCGTTTTTGCGGAAGGAAGTGTGATGTAGAACAAGTAGCAGAAGCATACATGCTCAAGAGGGATCACCCGAAATTCAAAGGCAACTGAATTTCGGCAACCGGGGCATCGAAGTCGGAATGCCGCGAAACTCACCGAGTCAAAGCGTTTCGCCGTTTGCGGAAGAAGTGTGATGTAGAACAAGTAGCAGAAGCATACATGCTCAAGAGGGATCACCCGAAATTCAAAGGCAACTGAATTTCGGCAACCGGGGCATCAAGTCAAGTCGGAATGCCGCGAAACTCACCGAGTCAAAGCGTTTCGCCGTTTGCGGAAGGAAGTGTGATGTAGAACAAGTAGCAGAAGCATACATGCTCAAGAGGGATCACCCGAAATTCAAAGGCAACTGAATTTCGGCAACCGGGCATCGAAGTCGGAATGCCGCGAAACTCACCGAGTCAAAGCGTTTCGCCGTTTGCGGAAGAAGTGTGATGTAGAACAAGTAGCAGAAGCATACATGCTCAAGAGGGATCACCCGAAATTCAAAGGCAACTGAATTTCGGCAACCGGGCATCGAAGTCGGAATGCCGCGAAACTCACCGAGTCAAAGCGTTTCGCTTTTTGGGGAAGGAAGTGTGATGTAGAACAAGTAGCAGAAGCATACATGCTCAAGAGGGATCACCCGAAATTCAAAGGCAACTGAATTTCGGCAACCGGGGCATCGAAGTCGGAATGCCGCGAAACTCACCGAGTCAAAGCGTTTCGCTTTTTGGGGAAGGAAGTGTGATGGAGAACAAGTAGCAGAAGCATACATGTTAAAGAGGGATCACCCGAAATTCAAAGCCAACTGAATTTCGGCAACCGGGGCATCGAAGTCGGAATGCCGCGAAACTCACCGAGTCAAATGGTTTGGCCGTTTGCGGAAAGAAGTGTGATGTAGAACAAGTAGCAGAAGCATACATGCTAAAGAGGGATCACCCGAAATTCAAAGGCAACTGAATTTCGGCAACCGGGGCATCGAAGTCGGAATGCCGCGAAACTCACCGAGTCAAAGCGTTTCGCTGTTTGCGGAAGGAAGTGTGATGTAGAACAACTAGCAGAAGCATGCTCAAGAGGGATCACCCGAAATTCAAAGGCAACTAAATTTCGGCAACCGGGGCATCGAAGTCGGAATGCCGCGAAACTCACCGAGTCAAAGCGTTTCGCCGTTTGCGGAAGGAAGTTGATGTAGAACATAGTAGACAGAAAGCATACATGCTCAAGAGGGATCACCCGAAATTCAAAGGCAACTAAATTTCAGCAACCGGGGCATCGAAGTCGGAATGTCGCGAAACTCACCGAGTCAAAGGTTTTCATTGTTTGCGGAAGGAAGTGTGATGTAGAACAAGTAGATGAAGCACACATGCTCAAGAGGGATCACCCGAAATTCAAAGGCAACTGAATTTCGGCAACCGGGGCATCGAAGTCGGAATGCAGCGAAACTCACCGAGTCAAAGCGTTTCGCCGTTTGCGGAAGGAAGTGTGATGTAGAACAAGTAGCAGAAGCATACATGCTCAAGAGGGATCACCCGAAATTCAAAGGCAACTGAATTTCGGCAACCGGGCATCGAAGTCGGAATGCCGCGAAACTCACCGAGTCAAAGCGTTTCGCCGTTTGCGGAAGGAAGTGTGATGTAGAACAAGTAGCAGAAGCATACATGCTCAAGAGGGATCACCCGAAATTCAAAGGCAACTGAATTTCGGCAACCGGGGCATCGAAGTCGGAATGCCGCGAAACTCACCGAGTCAAAGCGTTTCGCCTTTGCGGAAGAAGTGTGATGTAGAACAAGTAGCAGAAGCATACATGCTCAAGAGGGATCACCCGAAATTCAAAGGCAACTGAATTTCGGCAACCGGGCATCGAAGTCGGAATGCCGCGAAACTCACCGAGAAAGCGTTTCGCTTTTGCGGAAGGAAGTGTGATGTAGAACAAGTAGCAGAAGCATACATGCTCAAGAGGGATCACCCGAAATTCAAAGGCAACTGAATTTCGGCAACCGGGGCATCGAAGTCGGAATGCCGCGAAACTCACCGAGTCAAAGCGTTTCCCTTTTGCGGAAGAAGTGTGATGTAGAACAAGTAGCAGAAGCATACATGCTCAAGAGGGATCACCCGAAATTCAAAGGCAACTGAATTTCGGCAACCGGGGCATCGAAGTCGGAATGCCGCGAAACTCACCGAGTCAAAGCGTTTCGCCGTTTGCGGAAGGAAGTGTGATGTAGAACAAGTAGCAGAAGCATACATGCTCAAGAGGGATCACCCGAAATTCAAAGGCAACTGAATTTCGGCAACCGGGCATCGAAGTCGGAATGCCGCGAAACTCACCGAGTCAAAGCGTTTCGCCGTTTGCGGAAGAAGTGTGATGTAGAACAAGTAGCAGAAGCATACATGCTCAAGAGGGATCACCCGAAATTCAAAGGCAACTGAATTTCGGCAACCGGGGCATCGAAGTCGGAATGCCGCGAAACTCACCGAGTCAAAGCGTTTCGCCGTTTGCGGAAGGAAGTGTGATGTAGAACAAGTAGCAGAAGCATACATGCTCAAGAGGGATCACCCGAAATTCAAAGGCAACTGAATTTCGGCAACCGGGGCATCGAAGTCGGAATGCCGCGAAACTCACCGAGTCAAAGCGTTTCGCCGTTTGCGGAAGGAAGTGTGATGTAGAACAAGTAGCAGAAGCATACATGCTCAAGAGGGATCACCCGAAATTCAAAGGCAACTGAATTTCGGCAACCGGGCATCGAAGTCGGAATGCCGCGAAACTCACCGAGTCAAAGCGTTTCGCCGTTTGGGAAGGAAGTGTGATGTAGAACAAGTAGCAGAAGCATACATGCTCAAGAGGGATCACCCGAAATTCAAAGGCAACTGAATTTCGGCAACCGGGGCATCGAAGTCGGAATGCCGCGAAACTCACCGAGTCAAAGCGTTTCGCCGTTTGCGGAAGGAAGTGTGATGTAGAACAAGTAGCAGAAGCATACATGCTCAAGAGGGATCACCCGAAATTCAAAGGCAACTGAATTTCGGCAACCGGGGCATCGAAGTCGGAATGCCGCGAAACTCACCGAGTCAAAGCGTTTCGCCGTTTGCGGAAGGAAGTGTGATGTAGAACAAGTAGCAGAAGCATACATGCTCAAGAGGGATCACCCGAAATTCAAAGGCAACTGAATTTCGGCAACCGGGGCATCGAAGTCGGAATGCCGCGAAACTCACCGAGTCAAAGCGTTTCGCTGTTTGCGGAAGGAAGTGTGATGTAGAACAAGTAGCAGAAGCATACATGCTCAAGAGGGATCACCCGAAATTCAAAGGCAACTGAATTTCGGCAACCGGGGCATCGAAGTCGGAATGCCGCGAAACTCACCGAGTCAAAGCGTTTCGCCGTTTGCGGAAGGAAGTGTGATGTAGAACAAGTAGCAGAAGCATACATGCTCAAGAGGGATCACCCGAAATTCAAAGGCAACTGAATTTCGGCAACCGGGGCATCGAAGTCGGAATGCCGCGAAACTCACCGAGTCAAAGCGTTTCGCCGTTTGCGGAAGAAGTGTGATGTAGAACAAGTAGCAGAAGCATACATGCTCAAGAGGGATCACCCGAAATTCAAAGGCAACTGAATTTCGGCAACCGGGGCATCGAAGTCGGAATGCCGCGAAACTCACCGAGTCAAAGCGTTTCGCCGTTTGCGGAAGAAGTGTGATGTAGAACAAGTAGCAGAAGCATACATGCTCAAGAGGGATCACCCGAAATTCAAAGGCAACTGAATTTCGGCAACCGGGGCATCGAAGTCGGAATGCCGCGAAACTCACCGAGTCAAAGCGTTTCGCCGTTTGCGGAAGGAAGTGTGATGTAGAACAAGTAGCAGAAGCATACATGCTCAAGAGGGATCACCCGAAATTCAAAGGCAACTGAATTTCGGCAACCGGGGCATCGAAGTCGGAATGCCGCGAAACTCACCGAGTCAAAGCGTTTCGCCGTTTGCGGAAGGAAGTGTGATGTAGAACAAGTAGCAGAAGCATACATGCTCAAGAGGGATCACCCGAAATTCAAAGGCAACTGAATTTCGGCAACCGGGGCATCGAAGTCGGAATGCCGCGAAACTCACCGAGTCAAAGCGTTTCGCCGTTTGCGGAAGGAAGTGTGATGTAGAACAAGTAGCAGAAGCATACATGCTCAAGAGGGATCACCCGAAATTCAAAGGCAACTGAATTTCGGCAACCGGGGCATCGAAGTCGGAATGCCGCGAAACTCACCGAGTCAAAGCGTTTCGCTGTTTGCGGAAGGAAGTGTGATGTAGAACAAGTAGCAGAAGCATACATGCTCAAGAGGGATCACCCGAAATTCAAAGGCAACTGAATTTCGGCAACCGGGGCATCGAAGTCGGAATGCCGCGAAACTCACCGAGTCAAAGCGTTTCGCCGTTTGCGGAAGGAAGTGTGATGTAGAACAAGTAGCAGAAGCATACATGCTCAAGAGGGATCACCCGAAATTCAAAGGCAACTGAATTTCGGCAACCGGGGCATCGAAGTCGGAATGCCGCGAAACTCACCGAGTCAAAGCGTTTCGCCGTTTGCGGAAGGAAGTGTGATGTAGAACAAGTAGCAGAAGCATACATGCTCAAGAGGGATCACCCGAAATTCAAAGGCAACTGAATTTCGGCAACCGGGCATCGAAGTCGGAATGCCGCGAAACTCACCGAGTCAAAGCGTTTCGCCGTTTGCGGAAGGAAGTGTGATGTAGAACAAGTAGCAGAAGCATACATGCTCAAGAGGGATCACCCGAAATTCAAAGGCAACTGAATTTCGGCAACCGGGGCATCGAAGTCGGAATGCCGCGAAACTCACCGAGTCAAAGCGTTTCGCCGTTTGCGGAAGGAAGTGTGATGTAGAACAAGTAGCAGAAGCATACATGCTCAAGAGGGATCACCCGAAATTCAAAGGCAACTGAATTTCGGCAACCGGGGCATCGAAGTCGGAATGCCGCGAAACTCACCGAGTCAAAGCGTTTCGCCGTTTGCGGAAGGAAGTGTGATGTAGAACAAGTAGCAGAAGCATACATGCTCAAGAGGGATCACCCGAAATTCAAAGGCAACTGAATTTCGGCAACCGGGGCATCGAAGTCGGAATGCCGCGAAACTCACCGAGTCAAAGCGTTTCGCCGTTTGCGGAAGAAGTGTGATGTAGAACAAGTAGCAGAAGCATACATGCTCAAGAGGGATCACCCGAAATTCAAAGGCAACTGAATTTCGGCAACCGGGCATCGAAGTCGGAATGCCGCGAAACTCACCGAGTCAAAGCGTTTCGCCGTTTGCGGAAGGAAGTGTGATGTAGAACAAGTAGCAGAAGCATACATGCTCAAGAGGGATCACCCGAAATTCAAAGGCAACTGAATTTCGGCAACCGGGGCATCGAAGTCGGAATGCCGCGAAACTCACCGAGTCAAAGCGTTTCGCCGTTTGCGGAAGAAGTGTGATGTAGAACAAGTAGCAGAAGCATACATGCTCAAGAGGGATCACCCGAAATTCAAAGGCAACTGAATTTCGGCAACCGGGGCATCGAAGTCGGAATGCCGCGAAACTCACCGAGTCAAAGCGTTTCGCCGTTTGCGGAAGGAAGTGTGATGTAGAACAAGTAGCAGAAGCATACATGCTCAAGAGGGATCACCCGAAATTCAAAGGCAACTGAATTTCGGCAACGGGGCATCGAAGTCGGAATGCCGCGAAACTCACCGAGTCAAAGCGTTTCGCCGTTTGCGGAAGAAGTGTGATGTAGAACAAGTAGCAGAAGCATACATGCTCAAGAGGGATCACCCGAAATTCAAAGGCAACTGAATTTCGGCAACCGGGGCATCGAAGTCGGAATGCCGCGAAACTCACCGAGTCAAAGCGTTTCGCCGTTTGCGGAAGGAAGTGTGATGTAGAACAAGTAGCAGAAGCATACATGCTCAAGAGGGATCACCCGAAATTCAAAGGCAACTGAATTTCGGCAACCGGGGCATCGAAGTCGGAATGCCGCGAAACTCACCGAGTCAAAGCGTTTCGCCGTTTGCGGAAGGAAGTGTGATGTAGAACAAGTAGCAGAAGCATACATGCTCAAGAGGGATCACCCGAAATTCAAAGGCAACTGAATTTCGGCAACCGGGGCATCGAAGTCGGAATGCCGCGAAACTCACCGAGTCAAAGCGTTTCGCCGTTTGCGGAAGGAAGTGTGATGTAGAACAAGTAGCAGAAGCATACATGCTCAAGAGGGATCACCCGAAATTCAAAGGCAACTGAATTTCGGCAACCGGGGCATCGAAGTCGGAATGCCGCGAAACTCACCGAGTCAAAGCGTTTCGCCGTTTGCGGAAGGAAGTGTGATGTAGAACAAGTAGCAGAAGCATACATGCTCAAGAGGGATCACCCGAAATTCAAAGGCAACTGAATTTCGGCAACCGGGGCATCGAAGTCGGAATGCCGCGAAACTCACCGAGTCAAAGCGTTTCGCCGTTTGCGGAAGAAGTGTGATGTAGAACAAGTAGCAGAAGCATACATGCTCAAGAGGGATCACCCGAAATTCAAAGGCAACTGAATTTCGGCAACCGGGGCATCGAAGTCGGAATGCCGCGAAACTCACCGAGTCAAAGCGTTTCGCCGTTTGCGGAAGGAAGTGTGATGTAGAACAAGTAGCAGAAGCATACATGCTCAAGAGGGATCACCCGAAATTCAAAGGCAACTGAATTTCGGCAACCGGGCATCGAAGTCGGAATGCCGCGAAACTCACCGAGTCAAAGCGTTTCGCCGTTTGCGGAAGGAAGTGTGATGTAGAACAAGTAGCAGAAGCATACATGCTCAAGAGGGATCACCCGAAATTCAAAGGCAACTGAATTTCGGCAACCGGGGCATCGAAGTCGGAATGCCGCGAAACTCACCGAGTCAAAGCGTTTCGCCGTTTGCGGAAGGAAGTGTGATGTAGAACAAGTAGCAGAAGCATACATGCTCAAGAGGGATCACCCGAAATTCAAAGGCAACTGAATTTCGGCAACCGGGGCATCGAAGTCGGAATGCCGCGAAACTCACCGAGTCAAAGCGTTTCGCCGTTTGCGGAAGGAAGTGTGATGTAGAACAAGTAGCAGAAGCATACATGCTCAAGAGGGATCACCCGAAATTCAAAGGCAACTGAATTTCGGCAACCGGGGCATCGAAGTCGGAATGCCGCGAAACTCACCGAGTCAAAGCGTTTCGCCGTTTGCGGAAGGAAGTGTGATGTAGAACAAGTAGCAGAAGCATACATGCTCAAGAGGGATCACCCGAAATTCAAAGGCAACTGAATTTCGGCAACCGGGCATCGAAGTCGGAATGCCGCGAAACTCACCGAGTCAAAGCGTTTCGCCGTTTGCGGAAGGAAGTGTGATGTAGAACAAGTAGCAGAAGCATACATGCTCAAGAGGGATCACCCGAAATTCAAAGGCAACTGAATTTCGGCAACCGGGGCATCGAAGTCGGAATGCCGCGAAACTCACCGAGTCAAAGCGTTTCGCCGTTTGCGGAAGAAGTGTGATGTAGAACAAGTAGCAGAAGCATACATGCTCAAGAGGGATCACCCGAAATTCAAAGGCAACTGAATTTCGGCAACCGGGGCATCGAAGTCGGAATGCCGCGAAACTCACCGAGTCAAAGCGTTTCGCCGTTTGCGGAAGGAAGTGTGATGTAGAACAAGTAGCAGAAGCATACATGCTCAAGAGGGATCACCCGAAATTCAAAGGCAACTGAATTTCGGCAACCGGGGCATCGAAGTCGGAATGCCGCGAAACTCACCGAGTCAAAGCGTTTCGCCGTTTGCGGAAGGAAGTGTGATGTAGAACAAGTAGCAGAAGCATACATGCTCAAGAGGGATCACCCGAAATTCAAAGGCAACTGAATTTCGGCAACCGGGGCATCGAAGTCGGAATGCCGCGAAACTCACCGAGTCAAAGCGTTTCGCCGTTTGCGGAAGGAAGTGTGATGTAGAACAAGTAGCAGAAGCATACATGCTCAAGAGGGATCACCCGAAATTCAAAGGCAACTGAATTTCGGCAACCGGGGCATCGAAGTCGGAATGCCGCGAAACTCACCGAGTCAAAGCGTTTCGCCGTTTGCGGAAGGAAGTGTGATGTAGAACAAGTAGCAGAAGCATACATGCTCAAGAGGGATCACCCGAAATTCAAAGGCAACTGAATTTCGGCAACCGGGGCATCGAAGTCGGAATGCCGCGAAACTCACCGAGTCAAAGCGTTTCGCCGTTTGCGGAAGAAGTGTGATGTAGAACAAGTAGCAGAAGCATACATGCTCAAGAGGGATCACCCGAAATTCAAAGGCAACTGAATTTCGGCAACCGGGGCATCGAAGTCGGAATGCCGCGAAACTCACCGAGTCAAAGCGTTTCGCCGTTTGCGGAAGGAAGTGTGATGTAGAACAAGTAGCAGAAGCATACATGCTCAAGAGGGATCACCCGAAATTCAAAGGCAACTGAATTTCGGCAACCGGGGCATCGAAGTCGGAATGCCGCGAAACTCACCGAGTCAAAGCGTTTCGCCGTTTGCGGAAGGAAGTGTGATGTAGAACAAGTAGCAGAAGCATACATGCTCAAGAGGGATCACCCGAAATTCAAAGGCAACTGAATTTCGGCAACCGGGGCATCGAAGTCGGAATGCCGCGAAACTCACCGAGTCAAAGCGTTTCGCCGTTTGCGGAAGGAAGTGTGATGTAGAACAAGTAGCAGAAGCATACATGCTCAAGAGGGATCACCCGAAATTCAAAGGCAACTGAATTTCGGCAACCGGGGCATCGAAGTCGGAATGCCGCGAAACTCACCGAGTCAAAGCGTTTCGCCGTTTGCGGAAGGAAGTGTGATGTAGAACAAGTAGCAGAAGCATACATGCTCAAGAGGGATCACCCGAAATTCAAAGGCAACTGAATTTCGGCAACCGGGGCATCGAAGTCGGAATGCCGCGAAACTCACCGAGTCAAAGCGTTTCGCCGTTTGCGGAAGGAAGTGTGATGTAGAACAAGTAGCAGAAGCATACATGCTCAAGAGGGATCACCCGAAATTCAAAGGCAACTGAATTTCGGCAACCGGGGCATCGAAGTCGGAATGCCGCGAAACTCACCGAGTCAAAGCGTTTCGCCGTTTGCGGAAGAAGTGTGATGTAGAACAAGTAGCAGAAGCATACATGCTCAAGAGGGATCACCCGAAATTCAAAGGCAACTGAATTTCGGCAACCGGGGCATCGAAGTCGGAATGCCGCGAAACTCACCGAGTCAAAGCGTTTCGCCGTTTGCGGAAGAAGTGTGATGTAGAACAAGTAGCAGAAGCATACATGCTCAAGAGGGATCACCCGAAATTCAAAGGCAACTGAATTTCGGCAACCGGGGCATCGAAGTCGGAATGCCGCGAAACTCACCGAGTCAAAGCGTTTCGCCGTTTGCGGAAGGAAGTGTGATGTAGAACAAGTAGCAGAAGCATACATGCTCAAGAGGGATCACCCGAAATTCAAAGGCAACTGAATTTCGGCAACCGGGGCATCGAAGTCGGAATGCCGCGAAACTCACCGAGTCAAAGCGTTTCGCCGTTTGCGGAAGAAGTGTGATGTAGAACAAGTAGCAGAAGCATACATGCTCAAGAGGGATCACCCGAAATTCAAAGGCAACTGAATTTCGGCAACCGGGGCATCGAAGTCGGAATGCCGCGAAACTCACCGAGTCAAAGCGTTTCGCCGTTTGCGGAAGAAGTGTGATGTAGAACAAGTAGCAGAAGCATACATGCTCAAGAGGGATCACCCGAAATTCAAAGGCAACTGAATTTCGGCAACCGGGGCATCGAAGTCGGAATGCCGCGAAACTCACCGAGTCAAAGCGTTTCGCCGTTTGCGGAAGGAAGTGTGATGTAGAACAAGTAGCAGAAGCATACATGCTCAAGAGGGATCACCCGAAATTCAAAGGCAACTGAATTTCGGCAACCGGGGCATCGAAGTCGGAATGCCGCGAAACTCACCGAGTCAAAGCGTTTCGCCGTTTGCGGAAGAAGTGTGATGTAGAACAAGTAGCAGAAGCATACATGCTCAAGAGGGATCACCCGAAATTCAAAGGCAACTGAATTTCGGCAACCGGGGCATCGAAGTCGGAATGCCGCGAAACTCACCGAGTCAAAGCGTTTCGCCGTTTGCGGAAGAAGTGTGATGTAGAACAAGTAGCAGAAGCATACATGCTCAAGAGGGATCACCCGAAATTCAAAGGCAACTGAATTTCGGCAACCGGGGCATCGAAGTCGGAATGCCGCGAAACTCACCGAGTCAAAGCGTTTCGCCGTTTGCGGAAGAAGTGTGATGTAGAACAAGTAGCAGAAGCATACATGCTCAAGAGGGATCACCCGAAATTCAAAGGCAACTGAATTTCGGCAACCGGGGCATCGAAGTCGGAATGCCGCGAAACTCACCGAGTCAAAGCGTTTCGCCGTTTGCGGAAGGAAGTGTGATGTAGAACAAGTAGCAGAAGCATACATGCTCAAGAGGGATCACCCGAAATTCAAAGGCAACTGAATTTCGGCAACCGGGGCATCGAAGTCGGAATGCCGCGAAACTCACCGAGTCAAAGCGTTTCGCCGTTTGCGGAAGGAAGTGTGATGTAGAACAAGTAGCAGAAGCATACATGCTCAAGAGGGATCACCCGAAATTCAAAGGCAACTGAATTTCGGCAACCGGGGCATCGAAGTCGGAATGCCGCGAAACTCACCGAGTCAAAGCGTTTCGCCGTTTGCGGAAGAAGTGTGATGTAGAACAAGTAGCAGAAGCATACATGCTCAAGAGGGATCACCCGAAATTCAAAGGCAACTGAATTTCGGCAACCGGGGCATCGAAGTCGGAATGCCGCGAAACTCACCGAGTCAAAGCGTTTCGCCGTTTGCGGAAGAAGTGTGATGTAGAACAAGTAGCAGAAGCATACATGCTCAAGAGGGATCACCCGAAATTCAAAGGCAACTGAATTTCGGCAACCGGGGCATCGAAGTCGGAATGCCGCGAAACTCACCGAGTCAAAGCGTTTCGCCGTTTGCGGAAGGAAGTGTGATGTAGAACAAGTAGCAGAAGCATACATGCTCAAGAGGGATCACCCGAAATTCAAAGGCAACTGAATTTCGGCAACCGGGGCATCGAAGTCGGAATGCCGCGAAACTCACCGAGTCAAAGCGTTTCGCCGTTTGCGGAAGGAAGTGTGATGTAGAACAAGTAGCAGAAGCATACATGCTCAAGAGGGATCACCCGAAATTCAAAGGCAACTGAATTTCGGCAACCGGGGCATCGAAGTCGGAATGCCGCGAAACTCACCGAGTCAAAGCGTTTCGCCGTTTGCGGAAGAAGTGTGATGTAGAACAAGTAGCAGAAGCATACATGCTCAAGAGGGATCACCCGAAATTCAAAGGCAACTGAATTTCGGCAACCGGGGCATCGAAGTCGGAATGCCGCGAAACTCACCGAGTCAAAGCGTTTCGCCGTTTGCGGAAGGAAGTGTGATGTAGAACAAGTAGCAGAAGCATACATGCTCAAGAGGGATCACCCGAAATTCAAAGGCAACTGAATTTCGGCAACCGGGGCATCGAAGTCGGAATGCCGCGAAACTCACCGAGTCAAAGCGTTTCGCCGTTTGCGGAAGGAAGTGTGATGTAGAACAAGTAGCAGAAGCATACATGCTCAAGAGGGATCACCCGAAATTCAAAGGCAACTGAATTTCGGCAACCGGGGCATCGAAGTCGGAATGCCGCGAAACTCACCGAGTCAAAGCGTTTCGCCGTTTGCGGAAGAAGTGTGATGTAGAACAAGTAGCAGAAGCATACATGCTCAAGAGGGATCACCCGAAATTCAAAGGCAACTGAATTTCGGCAACCGGGGCATCGAAGTCGGAATGCCGCGAAACTCACCGAGTCAAAGCGTTTCGCCGTTTGCGGAAGGAAGTGTGATGTAGAACAAGTAGCAGAAGCATACATGCTCAAGAGGGATCACCCGAAATTCAAAGGCAACTGAATTTCGGCAACCGGGGCATCGAAGTCGGAATGCCGCGAAACTCACCGAGTCAAAGCGTTTCGCCGTTTGCGGAAGGAAGTGTGATGTAGAACAAGTAGCAGAAGCATACATGCTCAAGAGGGATCACCCGAAATTCAAAGGCAACTGAATTTCGGCAACCGGGGCATCGAAGTCGGAATGCCGCGAAACTCACCGAGTCAAAGCGTTTCGCCGTTTGCGGAAGGAAGTGTGATGTAGAACAAGTAGCAGAAGCATACATGCTCAAGAGGGATCACCCGAAATTCAAAGGCAACTGAATTTCGGCAACCGGGGCATCGAAGTCGGAATGCCGCGAAACTCACCGAGTCAAAGCGTTTCGCCGTTTGCGGAAGGAAGTGTGATGTAGAACAAGTAGCAGAAGCATACATGCTCAAGAGGGATCACCCGAAATTCAAAGGCAACTGAATTTCGGCAACCGGGGCATCGAAGTCGGAATGCCGCGAAACTCACCGAGTCAAAGCGTTTCGCCGTTTGCGGAAGGAAGTGTGATGTAGAACAAGTAGCAGAAGCATACATGCTCAAGAGGGATCACCCGAAATTCAAAGGCAACTGAATTTCGGCAACCGGGGCATCGAAGTCGGAATGCCGCGAAACTCACCGAGTCAAAGCGTTTCGCCGTTTGCGGAAGAAGTGTGATGTAGAACAAGTAGCAGAAGCATACATGCTCAAGAGGGATCACCCGAAATTCAAAGGCAACTGAATTTCGGCAACCGGGGCATCGAAGTCGGAATGCCGCGAAACTCACCGAGTCAAAGCGTTTCGCCGTTTGCGGAAGGAAGTGTGATGTAGAACAAGTAGCAGAAGCATACATGCTCAAGAGGGATCACCCGAAATTCAAAGGCAACTGAATTTCGGCAACCGGGGCATCGAAGTCGGAATGCCGCGAAACTCACCGAGTCAAAGCGTTTCGCCGTTTGCGGAAGGAAGTGTGATGTAGAACAAGTAGCAGAAGCATACATGCTCAAGAGGGATCACCCGAAATTCAAAGGCAACTGAATTTCGGCAACCGGGGCATCGAAGTCGGAATGCCGCGAAACTCACCGAGTCAAAGCGTTTCGCCGTTTGCGGAAGGAAGTGTGATGTAGAACAAGTAGCAGAAGCATACATGCTCAAGAGGGATCACCCGAAATTCAAAGGCAACTGAATTTCGGCAACCGGGGCATCGAAGTCGGAATGCCGCGAAACTCACCGAGTCAAAGCGTTTCGCCGTTTGCGGAAGAAGTGTGATGTAGAACAAGTAGCAGAAGCATACATGCTCAAGAGGGATCACCCGAAATTCAAAGGCAACTGAATTTCGGCAACCGGGGCATCGAAGTCGGAATGCCGCGAAACTCACCGAGTCAAAGCGTTTCGCCGTTTGCGGAAGGAAGTGTGATGTAGAACAAGTAGCAGAAGCATACATGCTCAAGAGGGATCACCCGAAATTCAAAGGCAACTGAATTTCGGCAACCGGGGCATCGAAGTCGGAATGCCGCGAAACTCACCGAGTCAAAGCGTTTCGCCGTTTGCGGAAGAAGTGTGATGTAGAACAAGTAGCAGAAGCATACATGCTCAAGAGGGATCACCCGAAATTCAAAGGCAACTGAATTTCGGCAACCGGGGCATCGAAGTCGGAATGCCGCGAAACTCACCGAGTCAAAGCGTTTCGCCGTTTGCGGAAGGAAGTGTGATGTAGAACAAGTAGCAGAAGCATACATGCTCAAGAGGGATCACCCGAAATTCAAAGGCAACTGAATTTCGGCAACCGGGGCATCGAAGTCGGAATGCCGCGAAACTCACCGAGTCAAAGCGTTTCGCCGTTTGCGGAAGGAAGTGTGATGTAGAACAAGTAGCAGAAGCATACATGCTCAAGAGGGATCACCCGAAATTCAAAGGCAACTGAATTTCGGCAACCGGGGCATCGAAGTCGGAATGCCGCGAAACTCACCGAGTCAAAGCGTTTCGCCGTTTGCGGAAGAAGTGTGATGTAGAACAAGTAGCAGAAGCATACATGCTCAAGAGGGATCACCCGAAATTCAAAGGCAACTGAATTTCGGCAACCGGGGCATCGAAGTCGGAATGCCGCGAAACTCACCGAGTCAAAGCGTTTCGCCGTTTGCGGAAGGAAGTGTGATGTAGAACAAGTAGCAGAAGCATACATGCTCAAGAGGGATCACCCGAAATTCAAAGGCAACTGAATTTCGGCAACCGGGGCATCGAAGTCGGAATGCCGCGAAACTCACCGAGTCAAAGCGTTTCGCCGTTTGCGGAAGAAGTGTGATGTAGAACAAGTAGCAGAAGCATACATGCTCAAGAGGGATCACCCGAAATTCAAAGGCAACTGAATTTCGGCAACCGGGGCATCGAAGTCGGAATGCCGCGAAACTCACCGAGTCAAAGCGTTTCGCGTTTGCGGAAGGAAGTGTGATGTAGAACAAGTAGCAGAAGCATACATGCTCAAGAGGGATCACCCGAAATTCAAAGGCAACTGAATTTCGGCAACCGGGGCATCGAAGTCGGAATGCCGCGAAACTCACCGAGTCAAAGCGTTTCGCCGTTTGCGGAAGAAGTGTGATGTAGAACAAGTAGCAGAAGCATACATGCTCAAGAGGGATCACCCGAAATTCAAAGGCAACTGAATTTCGGCAACCGGGGCATCGAAGTCGGAATGCCGCGAAACTCACCGAGTCAAAGCGTTTCGCCGTTTGCGGAAGGAAGTGTGATGTAGAACAAGTAGCAGAAGCATACATGCTCAAGAGGGATCACCCGAAATTCAAAGGCAACTGAATTTCGGCAACCGGGGCATCGAAGTCGGAATGCCGCGAAACTCACCGAGTCAAAGCGTTTCGCCGTTTGCGGAAGGAAGTGTGATGTAGAACAAGTAGCAGAAGCATACATGCTCAAGAGGGATCACCCGAAATTCAAAGGCAACTGAATTTCGGCAACCGGGGCATCGAAGTCGGAATGCCGCGAAACTCACCGAGTCAAAGCGTTTCGCCGTTTGCGGAAGAAGTGTGATGTAGAACAAGTAGCAGAAGCATACATGCTCAAGAGGGATCACCCGAAATTCAAAGGCAACTGAATTTCGGCAACCGGGGCATCGAAGTCGGAATGCCGCGAAACTCACCGAGTCAAAGCGTTTCGCGTTTGCGGAAGGAAGTGTGATGTAGAACAAGTAGCAGAAGCATACATGCTCAAGAGGGATCACCCGAAATTCAAAGGCAACTGAATTTCGGCAACCGGGGCATCGAAGTCGGAATGCCGCGAAACTCACCGAGTCAAAGCGTTTCGCCGTTTGCGGAAGGAAGTGTGATGTAGAACAAGTAGCAGAAGCATACATGCTCAAGAGGGATCACCCGAAATTCAAAGGCAACTGAATTTCGGCAACCGGGGCATCGAAGTCGGAATGCCGCGAAACTCACCGAGTCAAAGCGTTTCGCCGTTTGCGGAAGGAAGTGTGATGTAGAACAAGTAGCAGAAGCATACATGCTCAAGAGGGATCACCCGAAATTCAAAGGCAACTGAATTTCGGCAACCGGGGCATCGAAGTCGGAATGCCGCGAAACTCACCGAGTCAAAGCGTTTCGCCGTTTGCGGAAGGAAGTGTGATGTAGAACAAGTAGCAGAAGCATACATGCTCAAGAGGGATCACCCGAAATTCAAAGGCAACTGAATTTCGGCAACCGGGGCATCGAAGTCGGAATGCCGCGAAACTCACCGAGTCAAAGCGTTTCGCCGTTTGCGGAAGGAAGTGTGATGTAGAACAAGTAGCAGAAGCATACATGCTCAAGAGGGATCACCCGAAATTCAAAGGCAACTGAATTTCGGCAACCGGGGCATCGAAGTCGGAATGCCGCGAAACTCACCGAGTCAAAGCGTTTCGCCGTTTGCGGAAGGAAGTGTGATGTAGAACAAGTAGCAGAAGCATACATGCTCAAGAGGGATCACCCGAAATTCAAAGGCAACTGAATTTCGGCAACCGGGGCATCGAAGTCGGAATGCCGCGAAACTCACCGAGTCAAAGCGTTTCGCCGTTTGCGGAAGGAAGTGTGATGTAGAACAAGTAGCAGAAGCATACATGCTCAAGAGGGATCACCCGAAATTCAAAGGCAACTGAATTTCGGCAACCGGGGCATCGAAGTCGGAATGCCGCGAAACTCACCGAGTCAAAGCGTTTCGCCGTTTGCGGAAGGAAGTGTGATGTAGAACAAGTAGCAGAAGCATACATGCTCAAGAGGGATCACCCGAAATTCAAAGGCAACTGAATTTCGGCAACCGGGGCATCGAAGTCGGAATGCCGCGAAACTCACCGAGTCAAAGCGTTTCGCCGTTTGCGGAAGGAAGTGTGATGTAGAACAAGTAGCAGAAGCATACATGCTCAAGAGGGATCACCCGAAATTCAAAGGCAACTGAATTTCGGCAACCGGGCATCGAAGTCGGAATGCCGCGAAACTCACCGAGTCAAAGCGTTTCGCCGTTTGCGGAAGGAAGTGTGATGTAGAACAAGTAGCAGAAGCATACATGCTCAAGAGGGATCACCCGAAATTCAAAGGCAACTGAATTTCGGCAACCGGGGCATCGAAGTCGGAATGCCGCGAAACTCACCGAGTCAAAGCGTTTCGCCGTTTGCGGAAGGAAGTGTGATGTAGAACAAGTAGCAGAAGCATACATGCTCAAGAGGGATCACCCGAAATTCAAAGGCAACTGAATTTCGGCAACCGGGCATCGAAGTCGGAATGCCGCGAAACTCACCGAGTCAAAGCGTTTCGCCGTTTGCGGAAGGAAGTGTGATGTAGAACAAGTAGCAGAAGCATACATGCTCAAGAGGGATCACCCGAAATTCAAAGGCAACTGAATTTCGGCAACCGGGGCATCGAAGTCGGAATGCCGCGAAACTCACCGAGTCAAAGCGTTTCGCCGTTTGCGGAAGGAAGTGTGATGTAGAACAAGTAGCAGAAGCATACATGCTCAAGAGGGATCACCCGAAATTCAAAGGCAACTGAATTTCGGCAACCGGGCATCGAAGTCGGAATGCCGCGAAACTCACCGAGTCAAAGCGTTTCGCCGTTTGCGGAAGGAAGTGTGATGTAGAACAAGTAGCAGAAGCATACATGCTCAAGAGGGATCACCCGAAATTCAAAGGCAACTGAATTTCGGCAACCGGGGCATCGAAGTCGGAATGCCGCGAAACTCACCGAGTCAAAGCGTTTCGCCGTTTGCGGAAGGAAGTGTGATGTAGAACAAGTAGCAGAAGCATACATGCTCAAGAGGGATCACCCGAAATTCAAAGGCAACTGAATTTCGGCAACCGGGGCATCGAAGTCGGAATGCCGCGAAACTCACCGAGTCAAAGCGTTTCGCCGTTTGCGGAAGAAGTGTGATGTAGAACAAGTAGCAGAAGCATACATGCTCAAGAGGGATCACCCGAAATTCAAAGGCAACTGAATTTCGGCAACCGGGGCATCGAAGTCGGAATGCCGCGAAACTCACCGAGTCAAAGCGTTTCGCGTTTGCGGAAGGAAGTGTGATGTAGAACAAGTAGCAGAAGCATACATGCTCAAGAGGGATCACCCGAAATTCAAAGGCAACTGAATTTCGGCAACCGGGGCATCGAAGTCGGAATGCCGCGAAACTCACCGAGTCAAAGCGTTTCGCCGTTTGCGGAAGGAAGTGTGATGTAGAACAAGTAGCAGAAGCATACATGCTCAAGAGGGATCACCCGAAATTCAAAGGCAACTGAATTTCGGCAACCGGGGCATCGAAGTCGGAATGCCGCGAAACTCACCGAGTCAAAGCGTTTCGCCGTTTGCGGAAGGAAGTGTGATGTAGAACAAGTAGCAGAAGCATACATGCTCAAGAGGGATCACCCGAAATTCAAAGGCAACTGAATTTCGGCAACCGGGGCATCGAAGTCGGAATGCCGCGAAACTCACCGAGTCAAAGCGTTTCGCCGTTTGCGGAAGGAAGTGTGATGTAGAACAAGTAGCAGAAGCATACATGCTCAAGAGGGATCACCCGAAATTCAAAGGCAACTGAATTTCGGCAACCGGGGCATCGAAGTCGGAATGCCGCGAAACTCACCGAGTCAAAGCGTTTCGCCGTTTGCGGAGGAAGTGTGATGTAGAACAAGTAGCAGAAGCATACATGCTCAAGAGGGATCACCCGAAATTCAAAGGCAACTGAATTTCGGCAACCGGGGCATCGAAGTCGGAATGCCGCGAAACTCACCGAGTCAAAGCGTTTCGCCGTTTGCGGAAGGAAGTGTGATGTAGAACAAGTAGCAGAAGCATACATGCTCAAGAGGGATCACCCGAAATTCAAAGGCAACTGAATTTCGGCAACCGGGGCATCGAAGTCGGAATGCCGCGAAACTCACCGAGTCAAAGCGTTTCGCCGTTTGCGGAGGAAGTGTGATGTAGAACAAGTAGCAGAAGCATACATGCTCAAGAGGGATCACCCGAAATTCAAAGGCAACTGAATTTCGGCAACCGGGGCATCGAAGTCGGAATGCCGCGAAACTCACCGAGTCAAAGCGTTTCGCCGTTTGCGGAAGGAAGTGTGATGTAGAACAAGTAGCAGAAGCATACATGCTCAAGAGGGATCACCCGAAATTCAAAGGCAACTGAATTTCGGCAACCGGGGCATCGAAGTCGGAATGCCGCGAAACTCACCGAGTCAAAGCGTTTCGCCGTTTGCGGAAGGAAGTGTGATGTAGAACAAGTAGCAGAAGCATACATGCTCAAGAGGGATCACCCGAAATTCAAAGGCAACTGAATTTCGGCAACCGGGGCATCGAAGTCGGAATGCCGCGAAACTCACCGAGTCAAAGCGTTTCGCCGTTTGCGGAAGGAAGTGTGATGTAGAACAAGTAGCAGAAGCATACATGCTCAAGAGGGATCACCCGAAATTCAAAGGCAACTGAATTTCGGCAACCGGGGCATCGAAGTCGGAATGCCGCGAAACTCACCGAGTCAAAGCGTTTCGCCGTTTGCGGAAGGAAGTGTGATGTAGAACAAGTAGCAGAAGCATACATGCTCAAGAGGGATCACCCGAAATTCAAAGGCAACTGAATTTCGGCAACCGGGGCATCGAAGTCGGAATGCCGCGAAACTCACCGAGTCAAAGCGTTTCGCCGTTTGCGGAAGGAAGTGTGATGTAGAACAAGTAGCAGAAGCATACATGCTCAAGAGGGATCACCCGAAATTCAAAGGCAACTGAATTTCGGCAACCGGGGCATCGAAGTCGGAATGCCGCGAAACTCACCGAGTCAAAGCGTTTCGCCGTTTGCGGAAGGAAGTGTGATGTAGAACAAGTAGCAGAAGCATACATGCTCAAGAGGGATCACCCGAAATTCAAAGGCAACTGAATTTCGGCAACCGGGGCATCGAAGTCGGAATGCCGCGAAACTCACCGAGTCAAAGCGTTTCGCCGTTTGCGGAAGAAGTGTGATGTAGAACAAGTAGCAGAAGCATACATGCTCAAGAGGGATCACCCGAAATTCAAAGGCAACTGAATTTCGGCAACCGGGGCATCGAAGTCGGAATGCCGCGAAACTCACCGAGTCAAAGCGTTTCGCCGTTTGCGGAAGGAAGTGTGATGTAGAACAAGTAGCAGAAGCATACATGCTCAAGAGGGATCACCCGAAATTCAAAGGCAACTGAATTTCGGCAACCGGGGCATCGAAGTCGGAATGCCGCGAAACTCACCGAGTCAAAGCGTTTCGCCGTTTGCGGAAGGAAGTGTGATGTAGAACAAGTAGCAGAAGCATACATGCTCAAGAGGGATCACCCGAAATTCAAAGGCAACTGAATTTCGGCAACCGGGCATCGAAGTCGGAATGCCGCGAAACTCACCGAGTCAAAGCGTTTCGCCGTTTGCGGAAGAAGTGTGATGTAGAACAAGTAGCAGAAGCATACATGCTCAAGAGGGATCACCCGAAATTCAAAGGCAACTGAATTTCGGCAACCGGGGCATCGAAGTCGGAATGCCGCGAAACTCACCGAGTCAAAGCGTTTCGCCGTTTGCGGAAGGAAGTGTGATGTAGAACAAGTAGCAGAAGCATACATGCTCAAGAGGGATCACCCGAAATTCAAAGGCAACTGAATTTCGGCAACCGGGGCATCGAAGTCGGAATGCCGCGAAACTCACCGAGTCAAAGCGTTTCGCCGTTTGCGGAAGGAAGTGTGATGTAGAACAAGTAGCAGAAGCATACATGCTCAAGAGGGATCACCCGAAATTCAAAGGCAACTGAATTTCGGCAACCGGGGCATCGAAGTCGGAATGCCGCGAAACTCACCGAGTCAAAGCGTTTCGCCGTTTGCGGAAGGAAGTGTGATGTAGAACAAGTAGCAGAAGCATACATGCTCAAGAGGGATCACCCGAAATTCAAAGGCAACTGAATTTCGGCAACCGGGGCATCGAAGTCGGAATGCCGCGAAACTCACCGAGTCAAAGCGTTTCGCCGTTTGCGGAAGGAAGTGTGATGTAGAACAAGTAGCAGAAGCATACATGCTCAAGAGGGATCACCCGAAATTCAAAGGCAACTGAATTTCGGCAACCGGGGCATCGAAGTCGGAATGCCGCGAAACTCACCGAGTCAAAGCGTTTCGCCGTTTGCGGAAGGAAGTGTGATGTAGAACAAGTAGCAGAAGCATACATGCTCAAGAGGGATCACCCGAAATTCAAAGGCAACTGAATTTCGGCAACCGGGGCATCGAAGTCGGAATGCCGCGAAACTCACCGAGTCAAAGCGTTTCGCCGTTTGCGGAAGGAAGTGTGATGTAGAACAAGTAGCAGAAGCATACATGCTCAAGAGGGATCACCCGAAATTCAAAGGCAACTGAATTTCGGCAACCGGGGCATCGAAGTCGGAATGCCGCGAAACTCACCGAGTCAAAGCGTTTCGCCGTTTGCGGAAGGAAGTGTGATGTAGAACAAGTAGCAGAAGCATACATGCTCAAGAGGGATCACCCGAAATTCAAAGGCAACTGAATTTCGGCAACCGGGGCATCGAAGTCGGAATGCCGCGAAACTCACCGAGTCAAAGCGTTTCGCCGTTTGCGGAAGGAAGTGTGATGTAGAACAAGTAGCAGAAGCATACATGCTCAAGAGGGATCACCCGAAATTCAAAGGCAACTGAATTTCGGCAACCGGGGCATCGAAGTCGGAATGCCGCGAAACTCACCGAGTCAAAGCGTTTCGCCGTTTGCGGAAGAAGTGTGATGTAGAACAAGTAGCAGAAGCATACATGCTCAAGAGGGATCACCCGAAATTCAAAGGCAACTGAATTTCGGCAACCGGGGCATCGAAGTCGGAATGCCGCGAAACTCACCGAGTCAAAGCGTTTCGCCGTTTGCGGAAGGAAGTGTGATGTAGAACAAGTAGCAGAAGCATACATGCTCAAGAGGGATCACCCGAAATTCAAAGGCAACTGAATTTCGGCAACCGGGGCATCGAAGTCGGAATGCCGCGAAACTCACCGAGTCAAAGCGTTTCGCCGTTTGCGGAAGGAAGTGTGATGTAGAACAAGTAGCAGAAGCATACATGCTCAAGAGGGATCACCCGAAATTCAAAGGCAACTGAATTTCGGCAACCGGGGCATCGAAGTCGGAATGCCGCGAAACTCACCGAGTCAAAGCGTTTCGCCGTTTGCGGAAGGAAGTGTGATGTAGAACAAGTAGCAGAAGCATACATGCTCAAGAGGGATCACCCGAAATTCAAAGGCAACTGAATTTCGGCAACCGGGGCATCGAAGTCGGAATGCCGCGAAACTCACCGAGTCAAAGCGTTTCGCCGTTTGCGGAAGGAAGTGTGATGTAGAACAAGTAGCAGAAGCATACATGCTCAAGAGGGATCACCCGAAATTCAAAGGCAACTGAATTTCGGCAACCGGGGCATCGAAGTCGGAATGCCGCGAAACTCACCGAGTCAAAGCGTTTCGCCGTTTGCGGAAGGAAGTGTGATGTAGAACAAGTAGCAGAAGCATACATGCTCAAGAGGGATCACCCGAAATTCAAAGGCAACTGAATTTCGGCAACCGGGGCATCGAAGTCGGAATGCCGCGAAACTCACCGAGTCAAAGCGTTTCGCCGTTTGCGGAAGAAGTGTGATGTAGAACAAGTAGCAGAAGCATACATGCTCAAGAGGGATCACCCGAAATTCAAAGGCAACTGAATTTCGGCAACCGGGGCATCGAAGTCGGAATGCCGCGAAACTCACCGAGTCAAAGCGTTTCGCCGTTTGCGGAAGGAAGTGTGATGTAGAACAAGTAGCAGAAGCATACATGCTCAAGAGGGATCACCCGAAATTCAAAGGCAACTGAATTTCGGCAACCGGGGCATCGAAGTCGGAATGCCGCGAAACTCACCGAGTCAAAGCGTTTCGCCGTTTGCGGAAGGAAGTGTGATGTAGAACAAGTAGCAGAAGCATACATGCTCAAGAGGGATCACCCGAAATTCAAAGGCAACTGAATTTCGGCAACCGGGGCATCGAAGTCGGAATGCCGCGAAACTCACCGAGTCAAAGCGTTTCGCCGTTTGCGGAAGGAAGTGTGATGTAGAACAAGTAGCAGAAGCATACATGCTCAAGAGGGATCACCCGAAATTCAAAGGCAACTGAATTTCGGCAACCGGGGCATCGAAGTCGGAATGCCGCGAAACTCACCGAGTCAAAGCGTTTCGCCGTTTGCGGAAGGAAGTGTGATGTAGAACAAGTAGCAGAAGCATACATGCTCAAGAGGGATCACCCGAAATTCAAAGGCAACTGAATTTCGGCAACCGGGGCATCGAAGTCGGAATGCCGCGAAACTCACCGAGTCAAAGCGTTTCGCCGTTTGCGGAAGGAAGTGTGATGTAGAACAAGTAGCAGAAGCATACATGCTCAAGAGGGATCACCCGAAATTCAAAGGCAACTGAATTTCGGCAACCGGGGCATCGAAGTCGGAATGCCGCGAAACTCACCGAGTCAAAGCGTTTCGCCGTTTGCGGAAGGAAGTGTGATGTAGAACAAGTAGCAGAAGCATACATGCTCAAGAGGGATCACCCGAAATTCAAAGGCAACTGAATTTCGGCAACCGGGGCATCGAAGTCGGAATGCCGCGAAACTCACCGAGTCAAAGCGTTTCGCCGTTTGCGGAAGGAAGTGTGATGTAGAACAAGTAGCAGAAGCATACATGCTCAAGAGGGATCACCCGAAATTCAAAGGCAACTGAATTTCGGCAACCGGGGCATCGAAGTCGGAATGCCGCGAAACTCACCGAGTCAAAGCGTTTCGCCGTTTGCGGAAGGAAGTGTGATGTAGAACAAGTAGCAGAAGCATACATGCTCAAGAGGGATCACCCGAAATTCAAAGGCAACTGAATTTCGGCAACCGGGGCATCGAAGTCGGAATGCCGCGAAACTCACCGAGTCAAAGCGTTTCGCCGTTTGCGGAAGGAAGTGTGATGTAGAACAAGTAGCAGAAGCATACATGCTCAAGAGGGATCACCCGAAATTCAAAGGCAACTGAATTTCGGCAACCGGGGCATCGAAGTCGGAATGCCGCGAAACTCACCGAGTCAAAGCGTTTCGCCGTTTGCGGAAGGAAGTGTGATGTAGAACAAGTAGCAGAAGCATACATGCTCAAGAGGGATCACCCGAAATTCAAAGGCAACTGAATTTCGGCAACCGGGGCATCGAAGTCGGAATGCCGCGAAACTCACCGAGTCAAAGCGTTTCGCCGTTTGCGGAAGGAAGTGTGATGTAGAACAAGTAGCAGAAGCATACATGCTCAAGAGGGATCACCCGAAATTCAAAGGCAACTGAATTTCGGCAACCGGGGCATCGAAGTCGGAATGCCGCGAAACTCACCGAGTCAAAGCGTTTCGCCGTTTGCGGAAGGAAGTGTGATGTAGAACAAGTAGCAGAAGCATACATGCTCAAGAGGGATCACCCGAAATTCAAAGGCAACTGAATTTCGGCAACCGGGGCATCGAAGTCGGAATGCCGCGAAACTCACCGAGTCAAAGCGTTTCGCCGTTTGCGGAAGGAAGTGTGATGTAGAACAAGTAGCAGAAGCATACATGCTCAAGAGGGATCACCCGAAATTCAAAGGCAACTGAATTTCGGCAACCGGGGCATCGAAGTCGGAATGCCGCGAAACTCACCGAGTCAAAGCGTTTCGCCGTTTGCGGAAGGAAGTGTGATGTAGAACAAGTAGCAGAAGCATACATGCTCAAGAGGGATCACCCGAAATTCAAAGGCAACTGAATTTCGGCAACCGGGGCATCGAAGTCGGAATGCCGCGAAACTCACCGAGTCAAAGCGTTTCGCCGTTTGCGGAAGGAAGTGTGATGTAGAACAAGTAGCAGAAGCATACATGCTCAAGAGGGATCACCCGAAATTCAAAGGCAACTGAATTTCGGCAACCGGGGCATCGAAGTCGGAATGCCGCGAAACTCACCGAGTCAAAGCGTTTCGCCGTTTGCGGAAGGAAGTGTGATGTAGAACAAGTAGCAGAAGCATACATGCTCAAGAGGGATCACCCGAAATTCAAAGGCAACTGAATTTCGGCAACCGGGGCATCGAAGTCGGAATGCCGCGAAACTCACCGAGTCAAAGCGTTTCGCCGTTTGCGGAAGGAAGTGTGATGTAGAACAAGTAGCAGAAGCATACATGCTCAAGAGGGATCACCCGAAATTCAAAGGCAACTGAATTTCGGCAACCGGGGCATCGAAGTCGGAATGCCGCGAAACTCACCGAGTCAAAGCGTTTCGCCGTTTGCGGAAGGAAGTGTGATGTAGAACAAGTAGCAGAAGCATACATGCTCAAGAGGGATCACCCGAAATTCAAAGGCAACTGAATTTCGGCAACCGGGGCATCGAAGTCGGAATGCCGCGAAACTCACCGAGTCAAAGCGTTTCGCCGTTTGCGGAAGGAAGTGTGATGTAGAACAAGTAGCAGAAGCATACATGCTCAAGAGGGATCACCCGAAATTCAAAGGCAACTGAATTTCGGCAACCGGGGCATCGAAGTCGGAATGCCGCGAAACTCACCGAGTCAAAGCGTTTCGCCGTTTGCGGAAGAAGTGTGATGTAGAACAAGTAGCAGAAGCATACATGCTCAAGAGGGATCACCCGAAATTCAAAGGCAACTGAATTTCGGCAACCGGGGCATCGAAGTCGGAATGCCGCGAAACTCACCGAGTCAAAGCGTTTCGCCGTTTGCGGAAGGAAGTGTGATGTAGAACAAGTAGCAGAAGCATACATGCTCAAGAGGGATCACCCGAAATTCAAAGGCAACTGAATTTCGGCAACCGGGGCATCGAAGTCGGAATGCCGCGAAACTCACCGAGTCAAAGCGTTTCGCCGTTTGCGGAAGGAAGTGTGATGTAGAACAAGTAGCAGAAGCATACATGCTCAAGAGGGATCACCCGAAATTCAAAGGCAACTGAATTTCGGCAACCGGGGCATCGAAGTCGGAATGCCGCGAAACTCACCGAGTCAAAGCGTTTCGCCGTTTGCGGAAGGAAGTGTGATGTAGAACAAGTAGCAGAAGCATACATGCTCAAGAGGGATCACCCGAAATTCAAAGGCAACTGAATTTCGGCAACCGGGGCATCGAAGTCGGAATGCCGCGAAACTCACCGAGTCAAAGCGTTTCGCCGTTTGCGGAAGGAAGTGTGATGTAGAACAAGTAGCAGAAGCATACATGCTCAAGAGGGATCACCCGAAATTCAAAGGCAACTGAATTTCGGCAACCGGGGCATCGAAGTCGGAATGCCGCGAAACTCACCGAGTCAAAGCGTTTCGCCGTTTGCGGAAGAAGTGTGATGTAGAACAAGTAGCAGAAGCATACATGCTCAAGAGGGATCACCCGAAATTCAAAGGCAACTGAATTTCGGCAACCGGGGCATCGAAGTCGGAATGCCGCGAAACTCACCGAGTCAAAGCGTTTCGCCGTTTGCGGAAGGAAGTGTGATGTAGAACAAGTAGCAGAAGCATACATGCTCAAGAGGGATCACCCGAAATTCAAAGGCAACTGAATTTCGGCAACCGGGGCATCGAAGTCGGAATGCCGCGAAACTCACCGAGTCAAAGCGTTTCGCCGTTTGCGGAAGGAAGTGTGATGTAGAACAAGTAGCAGAAGCATACATGCTCAAGAGGGATCACCCGAAATTCAAAGGCAACTGAATTTCGGCAACCGGGGCATCGAAGTCGGAATGCCGCGAAACTCACCGAGTCAAAGCGTTTCGCCGTTTGCGGAAGGAAGTGTGATGTAGAACAAGTAGCAGAAGCATACATGCTCAAGAGGGATCACCCGAAATTCAAAGGCAACTGAATTTCGGCAACCGGGGCATCGAAGTCGGAATGCCGCGAAACTCACCGAGTCAAAGCGTTTCGCCGTTTGCGGAAGGAAGTGTGATGTAGAACAAGTAGCAGAAGCATACATGCTCAAGAGGGATCACCCGAAATTCAAAGGCAACTGAATTTCGGCAACCGGGGCATCGAAGTCGGAATGCCGCGAAACTCACCGAGTCAAAGCGTTTCGCCGTTTGCGGAAGGAAGTGTGATGTAGAACAAGTAGCAGAAGCATACATGCTCAAGAGGGATCACCCGAAATTCAAAGGCAACTGAATTTCGGCAACCGGGGCATCGAAGTCGGAATGCCGCGAAACTCACCGAGTCAAAGCGTTTCGCCGTTTGCGGAAGGAAGTGTGATGTAGAACAAGTAGCAGAAGCATACATGCTCAAGAGGGATCACCCGAAATTCAAAGGCAACTGAATTTCGGCAACCGGGGCATCGAAGTCGGAATGCCGCGAAACTCACCGAGTCAAAGCGTTTCGCCGTTTGCGGAAGGAAGTGTGATGTAGAACAAGTAGCAGAAGCATACATGCTCAAGAGGGATCACCCGAAATTCAAAGGCAACTGAATTTCGGCAACCGGGGCATCGAAGTCGGAATGCCGCGAAACTCACCGAGTCAAAGCGTTTCGCCGTTTGCGGAAGGAAGTGTGATGTAGAACAAGTAGCAGAAGCATACATGCTCAAGAGGGATCACCCGAAATTCAAAGGCAACTGAATTTCGGCAACCGGGGCATCGAAGTCGGAATGCCGCGAAACTCACCGAGTCAAAGCGTTTCGCCGTTTGCGGAAGGAAGTGTGATGTAGAACAAGTAGCAGAAGCATACATGCTCAAGAGGGATCACCCGAAATTCAAAGGCAACTGAATTTCGGCAACCGGGGCATCGAAGTCGGAATGCCGCGAAACTCACCGAGTCAAAGCGTTTCGCCGTTTGCGGAAGGAAGTGTGATGTAGAACAAGTAGCAGAAGCATACATGCTCAAGAGGGATCACCCGAAATTCAAAGGCAACTGAATTTCGGCAACCGGGGCATCGAAGTCGGAATGCCGCGAAACTCACCGAGTCAAAGCGTTTCGCCGTTTTGATGTAGAACAAGTAGCAGAAGCATACATGCTCAAGAGGGATCACCCGAAATTCAAAGGCAACTGAATTTCGGCAACCGGGGCATCGAAGTCGGAATGCCGCGAAACTCACCGAGTCAAAGCGTTTCGCCGTTTGCGGAAGGAAGTGTGATGTAGAACAAGTAGCAGAAGCATACATGCTCAAGAGGGATCACCCGAAATTCAAAGGCAACTGAATTTCGGCAACCGGGGCATCGAAGTCGGAATGCCGCGAAACTCACCGAGTCAAAGCGTTTCGCCGTTTGCGGAAGGAAGTGTGATGTAGAACAAGTAGCAGAAGCATACATGCTCAAGAGGGATCACCCGAAATTCAAAGGCAACTGAATTTCGGCAACCGGGGCATCGAAGTCGGAATGCCGCGAAACTCACCGAGTCAAAGCGTTTCGCTGTTTGCGGAAGGAAGTGTGATGTAGAACAAGTAGCAGAAGCATACATGCTCAAGAGGGATCACCCGAAATTCAAAGGCAACTGAATTTCGGCAACCGGGGCATCGAAGTCGGAATGCCGCGAAACTCACCGAGTCAAAGCGTTTCGCCGTTTGCGGAAGAAGTGTGATGTAGAACAAGTAGCAGAAGCATACATGCTCAAGAGGGATCACCCGAAATTCAAAGGCAACTGAATTTCGGCAACCGGGGCATCGAAGTCGGAATGCCGCGAAACTCACCGAGTCAAAGCGTTTCGCCGTTTGCGGAAGGAAGTGTGATGTAGAACAAGTAGCAGAAGCATACATGCTCAAGAGGGATCACCCGAAATTCAAAGGCAACTGAATTTCGGCAACCGGGGCATCGAAGTCGGAATGCCGCGAAACTCACCGAGTCAAAGCGTTTCGCCGTTTGCGGAAGGAAGTGTGATGTAGAACAAGTAGCAGAAGCATACATGCTCAAGAGGGATCACCCGAAATTCAAAGGCAACTGAATTTCGGCAACCGGGGCATCGAAGTCGGAATGCCGCGAAACTCACCGAGTCAAAGCGTTTCGCCGTTTGCGGAAGGAAGTGTGATGTAGAACAAGTAGCAGAAGCATACATGCTCAAGAGGGATCACCCGAAATTCAAAGGCAACTGAATTTCGGCAACCGGGGCATCGAAGTCGGAATGCCGCGAAACTCACCGAGTCAAAGCGTTTCGCCGTTTGCGGAAGGAAGTGTGATGTAGAACAAGTAGCAGAAGCATACATGCTCAAGAGGGATCACCCGAAATTCAAAGGCAACTGAATTTCGGCAACCGGGGCATCGAAGTCGGAATGCCGCGAAACTCACCGAGTCAAAGCGTTTCGCCGTTTGCGGAAGGAAGTGTGATGTAGAACAAGTAGCAGAAGCATACATGCTCAAGAGGGATCACCCGAAATTCAAAGGCAACTGAATTTCGGCAACCGGGGCATCGAAGTCGGAATGCCGCGAAACTCACCGAGTCAAAGCGTTTCGCCGTTTGCGGAAGGAAGTGTGATGTAGAACAAGTAGCAGAAGCATACATGCTCAAGAGGGATCACCCGAAATTCAAAGGCAACTGAATTTCGGCAACCGGGGCATCGAAGTCGGAATGCCGCGAAACTCACCGAGTCAAAGCGTTTCGCCGTTTGCGGAAGAAGTGTGATGTAGAACAAGTAGCAGAAGCATACATGCTCAAGAGGGATCACCCGAAATTCAAAGGCAACTGAATTTCGGCAACCGGGGCATCGAAGTCGGAATGCCGCGAAACTCACCGAGTCAAAGCGTTTCGCCGTTTGCGGAAGGAAGTGTGATGTAGAACAAGTAGCAGAAGCATACATGCTCAAGAGGGATCACCCGAAATTCAAAGGCAACTGAATTTCGGCAACCGGGGCATCGAAGTCGGAATGCCGCGAAACTCACCGAGTCAAAGCGTTTCGCCGTTTGCGGAAGGAAGTGTGATGTAGAACAAGTAGCAGAAGCATACATGCTCAAGAGGGATCACCCGAAATTCAAAGGCAACTGAATTTCGGCAACCGGGGCATCGAAGTCGGAATGCCGCGAAACTCACCGAGTCAAAGCGTTTCGCCGTTTGCGGAAGGAAGTGTGATGTAGAACAAGTAGCAGAAGCATACATGCTCAAGAGGGATCACCCGAAATTCAAAGGCAACTGAATTTCGGCAACCGGGGCATCGAAGTCGGAATGCCGCGAAACTCACCGAGTCAAAGCGTTTCGCCGTTTGCGGAAGGAAGTGTGATGTAGAACAAGTAGCAGAAGCATACATGCTCAAGAGGGATCACCCGAAATTCAAAGGCAACTGAATTTCGGCAACCGGGGCATCGAAGTCGGAATGCCGCGAAACTCACCGAGTCAAAGCGTTTCGCCGTTTGCGGAAGGAAGTGTGATGTAGAACAAGTAGCAGAAGCATACATGCTCAAGAGGGATCACCCGAAATTCAAAGGCAACTGAATTTCGGCAACCGGGGCATCGAAGTCGGAATGCCGCGAAACTCACCGAGTCAAAGCGTTTCGCCGTTTGCGGAAGGAAGTGTGATGTAGAACAAGTAGCAGAAGCATACATGCTCAAGAGGGATCACCCGAAATTCAAAGGCAACTGAATTTCGGCAACCGGGGCATCGAAGTCGGAATGCCGCGAAACTCACCGAGTCAAAGCGTTTCGCCGTTTGCGGAAGGAAGTGTGATGTAGAACAAGTAGCAGAAGCATACATGCTCAAGAGGGATCACCCGAAATTCAAAGGCAACTGAATTTCGGCAACCGGGGCATCGAAGTCGGAATGCCGCGAAACTCACCGAGTCAAAGCGTTTCGCCGTTTGCGGAAGGAAGTGTGATGTAGAACAAGTAGCAGAAGCATACATGCTCAAGAGGGATCACCCGAAATTCAAAGGCAACTGAATTTCGGCAACCGGGGCATCGAAGTCGGAATGCCGCGAAACTCACCGAGTCAAAGCGTTTCGCCGTTTGCGGAAGGAAGTGTGATGTAGAACAAGTAGCAGAAGCATACATGCTCAAGAGGGATCACCCGAAATTCAAAGGCAACTGAATTTCGGCAACCGGGGCATCGAAGTCGGAATGCCGCGAAACTCACCGAGTCAAAGCGTTTCGCCGTTTGCGGAAGGAAGTGTGATGTAGAACAAGTAGCAGAAGCATACATGCTCAAGAGGGATCACCCGAAATTCAAAGGCAACTGAATTTCGGCAACCGGGGCATCGAAGTCGGAATGCCGCGAAACTCACCGAGTCAAAGCGTTTCGCCGTTTGCGGAAGGAAGTGTGATGTAGAACAAGTAGCAGAAGCATACATGCTCAAGAGGGATCACCCGAAATTCAAAGGCAACTGAATTTCGGCAACCGGGGCATCGAAGTCGGAATGCCGCGAAACTCACCGAGTCAAAGCGTTTCGCCGTTTGCGGAAGAAGTGTGATGTAGAACAAGTAGCAGAAGCATACATGCTCAAGAGGGATCACCCGAAATTCAAAGGCAACTGAATTTCGGCAACCGGGGCATCGAAGTCGGAATGCCGCGAAACTCACCGAGTCAAAGCGTTTCGCCGTTTGCGGAAGGAAGTGTGATGTAGAACAAGTAGCAGAAGCATACATGCTCAAGAGGGATCACCCGAAATTCAAAGGCAACTGAATTTCGGCAACCGGGGCATCGAAGTCGGAATGCCGCGAAACTCACCGAGTCAAAGCGTTTCGCCGTTTGCGGAAGGAAGTGTGATGTAGAACAAGTAGCAGAAGCATACATGCTCAAGAGGGATCACCCGAAATTCAAAGGCAACTGAATTTCGGCAACCGGGGCATCGAAGTCGGAATGCCGCGAAACTCACCGAGTCAAAGCGTTTCGCCGTTTGCGGAAGGAAGTGTGATGTAGAACAAGTAGCAGAAGCATACATGCTCAAGAGGGATCACCCGAAATTCAAAGGCAACTGAATTTCGGCAACCGGGGCATCGAAGTCGGAATGCCGCGAAACTCACCGAGTCAAAGCGTTTCGCCGTTTGCGGAAGGAAGTGTGATGTAGAACAAGTAGCAGAAGCATACATGCTCAAGAGGGATCACCCGAAATTCAAAGGCAACTGAATTTCGGCAACCGGGGCATCGAAGTCGGAATGCCGCGAAACTCACCGAGTCAAAGCGTTTCGCCGTTTGCGGAAGGAAGTGTGATGTAGAACAAGTAGCAGAAGCATACATGCTCAAGAGGGATCACCCGAAATTCAAAGGCAACTGAATTTCGGCAACCGGGGCATCGAAGTCGGAATGCCGCGAAACTCACCGAGTCAAAGCGTTTCGCCGTTTGCGGAAGGAAGTGTGATGTAGAACAAGTAGCAGAAGCATACATGCTCAAGAGGGATCACCCGAAATTCAAAGGCAACTGAATTTCGGCAACCGGGGCATCGAAGTCGGAATGCCGCGAAACTCACCGAGTCAAAGCGTTTCGCCGTTTGCGGAAGGAAGTGTGATGTAGAACAAGTAGCAGAAGCATACATGCTCAAGAGGGATCACCCGAAATTCAAAGGCAACTGAATTTCGGCAACCGGGGCATCGAAGTCGGAATGCCGCGAAACTCACCGAGTCAAAGCGTTTCGCCGTTTGCGGAAGGAAGTGTGATGTAGAACAAGTAGCAGAAGCATACATGCTCAAGAGGGATCACCCGAAATTCAAAGGCAACTGAATTTCGGCAACCGGGGCATCGAAGTCGGAATGCCGCGAAACTCACCGAGTCAAAGCGTTTCGCCGTTTGCGGAAGGAAGTGTGATGTAGAACAAGTAGCAGAAGCATACATGCTCAAGAGGGATCACCCGAAATTCAAAGGCAACTGAATTTCGGCAACCGGGGCATCGAAGTCGGAATGCCGCGAAACTCACCGAGTCAAAGCGTTTCGCCGTTTGCGGAAGGAAGTGTGATGTAGAACAAGTAGCAGAAGCATACATGCTCAAGAGGGATCACCCGAAATTCAAAGGCAACTGAATTTCGGCAACCGGGGCATCGAAGTCGGAATGCCGCGAAACTCACCGAGTCAAAGCGTTTCGCCGTTTGCGGAAGGAAGTGTGATGTAGAACAAGTAGCAGAAGCATACATGCTCAAGAGGGATCACCCGAAATTCAAAGGCAACTGAATTTCGGCAACCGGGGCATCGAAGTCGGAATGCCGCGAAACTCACCGAGTCAAAGCGTTTCGCCGTTTGCGGAAGGAAGTGTGATGTAGAACAAGTAGCAGAAGCATACATGCTCAAGAGGGATCACCCGAAATTCAAAGGCAACTGAATTTCGGCAACCGGGGCATCGAAGTCGGAATGCCGCGAAACTCACCGAGTCAAAGCGTTTCGCCGTTTGCGGAAGGAAGTGTGATGTAGAACAAGTAGCAGAAGCATACATGCTCAAGAGGGATCACCCGAAATTCAAAGGCAACTGAATTTCGGCAACCGGGGCATCGAAGTCGGAATGCCGCGAAACTCACCGAGTCAAAGCGTTTCGCCGTTTGCGGAAGGAAGTGTGATGTAGAACAAGTAGCAGAAGCATACATGCTCAAGAGGGATCACCCGAAATTCAAAGGCAACTGAATTTCGGCAACCGGGGCATCGAAGTCGGAATGCCGCGAAACTCACCGAGTCAAAGCGTTTCGCCGTTTGCGGAAGGAAGTGTGATGTAGAACAAGTAGCAGAAGCATACATGCTCAAGAGGGATCACCCGAAATTCAAAGGCAACTGAATTTCGGCAACCGGGGCATCGAAGTCGGAATGCCGCGAAACTCACCGAGTCAAAGCGTTTCGCCGTTTGCGGAAGGAAGTGTGATGTAGAACAAGTAGCAGAAGCATACATGCTCAAGAGGGATCACCCGAAATTCAAAGGCAACTGAATTTCGGCAACCGGGGCATCGAAGTCGGAATGCCGCGAAACTCACCGAGTCAAAGCGTTTCGCCGTTTGCGGAAGGAAGTGTGATGTAGAACAAGTAGCAGAAGCATACATGCTCAAGAGGGATCACCCGAAATTCAAAGGCAACTGAATTTCGGCAACCGGGGCATCGAAGTCGGAATGCCGCGAAACTCACCGAGTCAAAGCGTTTCGCCGTTTGCGGAAGGAAGTGTGATGTAGAACAAGTAGCAGAAGCATACATGCTCAAGAGGGATCACCCGAAATTCAAAGGCAACTGAATTTCGGCAACCGGGGCATCGAAGTCGGAATGCCGCGAAACTCACCGAGTCAAAGCGTTTCGCCGTTTGCGGAAGGAAGTGTGATGTAGAACAAGTAGCAGAAGCATACATGCTCAAGAGGGATCACCCGAAATTCAAAGGCAACTGAATTTCGGCAACCGGGGCATCGAAGTCGGAATGCCGCGAAACTCACCGAGTCAAAGCGTTTCGCCGTTTGCGGAAGGAAGTGTGATGTAGAACAAGTAGCAGAAGCATACATGCTCAAGAGGGATCACCCGAAATTCAAAGGCAACTGAATTTCGGCAACCGGGGCATCGAAGTCGGAATGCCGCGAAACTCACCGAGTCAAAGCGTTTCGCCGTTTGCGGAAGGAAGTGTGATGTAGAACAAGTAGCAGAAGCATACATGCTCAAGAGGGATCACCCGAAATTCAAAGGCAACTGAATTTCGGCAACCGGGGCATCGAAGTCGGAATGCCGCGAAACTCACCGAGTCAAAGCGTTTCGCCGTTTGCGGAAGGAAGTGTGATGTAGAACAAGTAGCAGAAGCATACATGCTCAAGAGGGATCACCCGAAATTCAAAGGCAACTGAATTTCGGCAACCGGGGCATCGAAGTCGGAATGCCGCGAAACTCACCGAGTCAAAGCGTTTCGCCGTTTGCGGAAGGAAGTGTGATGTAGAACAAGTAGCAGAAGCATACATGCTCAAGAGGGATCACCCGAAATTCAAAGGCAACTGAATTTCGGCAACCGGGGCATCGAAGTCGGAATGCCGCGAAACTCACCGAGTCAAAGCGTTTCGCCGTTTGCGGAAGGAAGTGTGATGTAGAACAAGTAGCAGAAGCATACATGCTCAAGAGGGATCACCCGAAATTCAAAGGCAACTGAATTTCGGCAACCGGGGCATCGAAGTCGGAATGCCGCGAAACTCACCGAGTCAAAGCGTTTCGCCGTTTGCGGAAGGAAGTGTGATGTAGAACAAGTAGCAGAAGCATACATGCTCAAGAGGGATCACCCGAAATTCAAAGGCAACTGAATTTCGGCAACCGGGGCATCGAAGTCGGAATGCCGCGAAACTCACCGAGTCAAAGCGTTTCGCCGTTTGCGGAAGGAAGTGTGATGTAGAACAAGTAGCAGAAGCATACATGCTCAAGAGGGATCACCCGAAATTCAAAGGCAACTGAATTTCGGCAACCGGGGCATCGAAGTCGGAATGCCGCGAAACTCACCGAGTCAAAGCGTTTCGCCGTTTGCGGAAGGAAGTGTGATGTAGAACAAGTAGCAGAAGCATACATGCTCAAGAGGGATCACCCGAAATTCAAAGGCAACTGAATTTCGGCAACCGGGGCATCGAAGTCGGAATGCCGCGAAACTCACCGAGTCAAAGCGTTTCGCCGTTTGCGGAAGGAAGTGTGATGTAGAACAAGTAGCAGAAGCATACATGCTCAAGAGGGATCACCCGAAATTCAAAGGCAACTGAATTTCGGCAACCGGGGCATCGAAGTCGGAATGCCGCGAAACTCACCGAGTCAAAGCGTTTCGCCGTTTGCGGAAGGAAGTGTGATGTAGAACAAGTAGCAGAAGCATACATGCTCAAGAGGGATCACCCGAAATTCAAAGGCAACTGAATTTCGGCAACCGGGGCATCGAAGTCGGAATGCCGCGAAACTCACCGAGTCAAAGCGTTTCGCCGTTTGCGGAAGGAAGTGTGATGTAGAACAAGTAGCAGAAGCATACATGCTCAAGAGGGATCACCCGAAATTCAAAGGCAACTGAATTTCGGCAACCGGGGCATCGAAGTCGGAATGCCGCGAAACTCACCGAGTCAAAGCGTTTCGCCGTTTGCGGAAGGAAGTGTGATGTAGAACAAGTAGCAGAAGCATACATGCTCAAGAGGGATCACCCGAAATTCAAAGGCAACTGAATTTCGGCAACCGGGGCATCGAAGTCGGAATGCCGCGAAACTCACCGAGTCAAAGCGTTTCGCCGTTTGCGGAAGGAAGTGTGATGTAGAACAAGTAGCAGAAGCATACATGCTCAAGAGGGATCACCCGAAATTCAAAGGCAACTGAATTTCGGCAACCGGGGCATCGAAGTCGGAATGCCGCGAAACTCACCGAGTCAAAGCGTTTCGCCGTTTGCGGAAGGAAGTGTGATGTAGAACAAGTAGCAGAAGCATACATGCTCAAGAGGGATCACCCGAAATTCAAAGGCAACTGAATTTCGGCAACCGGGGCATCGAAGTCGGAATGCCGCGAAACTCACCGAGTCAAAGCGTTTCGCCGTTTGCGGAAGGAAGTGTGATGTAGAACAAGTAGCAGAAGCATACATGCTCAAGAGGGATCACCCGAAATTCAAAGGCAACTGAATTTCGGCAACCGGGGCATCGAAGTCGGAATGCCGCGAAACTCACCGAGTCAAAGCGTTTCGCCGTTTGCGGAAGGAAGTGTGATGTAGAACAAGTAGCAGAAGCATACATGCTCAAGAGGGATCACCCGAAATTCAAAGGCAACTGAATTTCGGCAACCGGGGCATCGAAGTCGGAATGCCGCGAAACTCACCGAGTCAAAGCGTTTCGCCGTTTGCGGAAGGAAGTGTGATGTAGAACAAGTAGCAGAAGCATACATGCTCAAGAGGGATCACCCGAAATTCAAAGGCAACTGAATTTCGGCAACCGGGGCATCGAAGTCGGAATGCCGCGAAACTCACCGAGTCAAAGCGTTTCGCCGTTTGCGGAAGAAGTGTGATGTAGAACAAGTAGCAGAAGCATACATGCTCAAGAGGGATCACCCGAAATTCAAAGGCAACTGAATTTCGGCAACCGGGGCATCGAAGTCGGAATGCCGCGAAACTCACCGAGTCAAAGCGTTTCGCCGTTTGCGGAAGGAAGTGTGATGTAGAACAAGTAGCAGAAGCATACATGCTCAAGAGGGATCACCCGAAATTCAAAGGCAACTGAATTTCGGCAACCGGGGCATCGAAGTCGGAATGCCGCGAAACTCACCGAGTCAAAGCGTTTCGCCGTTTGCGGAAGGAAGTGTGATGTAGAACAAGTAGCAGAAGCATACATGCTCAAGAGGGATCACCCGAAATTCAAAGGCAACTGAATTTCGGCAACCGGGGCATCGAAGTCGGAATGCCGCGAAACTCACCGAGTCAAAGCGTTTCGCCGTTTGCGGAAGGAAGTGTGATGTAGAACAAGTAGCAGAAGCATACATGCTCAAGAGGGATCACCCGAAATTCAAAGGCAACTGAATTTCGGCAACCGGGGCATCGAAGTCGGAATGCCGCGAAACTCACCGAGTCAAAGCGTTTCGCCGTTTGCGGAAGGAAGTGTGATGTAGAACAAGTAGCAGAAGCATACATGCTCAAGAGGGATCACCCGAAATTCAAAGGCAACTGAATTTCGGCAACCGGGGCATCGAAGTCGGAATGCCGCGAAACTCACCGAGTCAAAGCGTTTCGCCGTTTGCGGAAGAAGTGTGATGTAGAACAAGTAGCAGAAGCATACATGCTCAAGAGGGATCACCCGAAATTCAAAGGCAACTGAATTTCGGCAACCGGGGCATCGAAGTCGGAATGCCGCGAAACTCACCGAGTCAAAGCGTTTCGCCGTTTGCGGAAGGAAGTGTGATGTAGAACAAGTAGCAGAAGCATACATGCTCAAGAGGGATCACCCGAAATTCAAAGGCAACTGAATTTCGGCAACCGGGGCATCGAAGTCGGAATGCCGCGAAACTCACCGAGTCAAAGCGTTTCGCCGTTTGCGGAAGGAAGTGTGATGTAGAACAAGTAGCAGAAGCATACATGCTCAAGAGGGATCACCCGAAATTCAAAGGCAACTGAATTTCGGCAACCGGGGCATCGAAGTCGGAATGCCGCGAAACTCACCGAGTCAAAGCGTTTCGCCGTTTGCGGAAGGAAGTGTGATGTAGAACAAGTAGCAGAAGCATACATGCTCAAGAGGGATCACCCGAAATTCAAAGGCAACTGAATTTCGGCAACCGGGGCATCGAAGTCGGAATGCCGCGAAACTCACCGAGTCAAAGCGTTTCGCCGTTTGCGGAAGGAAGTGTGATGTAGAACAAGTAGCAGAAGCATACATGCTCAAGAGGGATCACCCGAAATTCAAAGGCAACTGAATTTCGGCAACCGGGGCATCGAAGTCGGAATGCCGCGAAACTCACCGAGTCAAAGCGTTTCGCCGTTTGCGGAAGGAAGTGTGATGTAGAACAAGTAGCAGAAGCATACATGCTCAAGAGGGATCACCCGAAATTCAAAGGCAACTGAATTTCGGCAACCGGGGCATCGAAGTCGGAATGCCGCGAAACTCACCGAGTCAAAGCGTTTCGCCGTTTGCGGAAGGAAGTGTGATGTAGAACAAGTAGCAGAAGCATACATGCTCAAGAGGGATCACCCGAAATTCAAAGGCAACTGAATTTCGGCAACCGGGGCATCGAAGTCGGAATGCCGCGAAACTCACCGAGTCAAAGCGTTTCGCCGTTTGCGGAAGGAAGTGTGATGTAGAACAAGTAGCAGAAGCATACATGCTCAAGAGGGATCACCCGAAATTCAAAGGCAACTGAATTTCGGCAACCGGGGCATCGAAGTCGGAATGCCGCGAAACTCACCGAGTCAAAGCGTTTCGCCGTTTGCGGAAGGAAGTGTGATGTAGAACAAGTAGCAGAAGCATACATGCTCAAGAGGGATCACCCGAAATTCAAAGGCAACTGAATTTCGGCAACCGGGGCATCGAAGTCGGAATGCCGCGAAACTCACCGAGTCAAAGCGTTTCGCCGTTTGCGGAAGGAAGTGTGATGTAGAACAAGTAGCAGAAGCATACATGCTCAAGAGGGATCACCCGAAATTCAAAGGCAACTGAATTTCGGCAACCGGGGCATCGAAGTCGGAATGCCGCGAAACTCACCGAGTCAAAGCGTTTCGCCGTTTGCGGAAGGAAGTGTGATGTAGAACAAGTAGCAGAAGCATACATGCTCAAGAGGGATCACCCGAAATTCAAAGGCAACTGAATTTCGGCAACCGGGGCATCGAAGTCGGAATGCCGCGAAACTCACCGAGTCAAAGCGTTTCGCCGTTTGCGGAAGGAAGTGTGATGTAGAACAAGTAGCAGAAGCATACATGCTCAAGAGGGATCACCCGAAATTCAAAGGCAACTGAATTTCGGCAACCGGGGCATCGAAGTCGGAATGCCGCGAAACTCACCGAGTCAAAGCGTTTCGCCGTTTGCGGAAGGAAGTGTGATGTAGAACAAGTAGCAGAAGCATACATGCTCAAGAGGGATCACCCGAAATTCAAAGGCAACTGAATTTCGGCAACCGGGGCATCGAAGTCGGAATGCCGCGAAACTCACCGAGTCAAAGCGTTTCGCCGTTTGCGGAAGGAAGTGTGATGTAGAACAAGTAGCAGAAGCATACATGCTCAAGAGGGATCACCCGAAATTCAAAGGCAACTGAATTTCGGCAACCGGGGCATCGAAGTCGGAATGCCGCGAAACTCACCGAGTCAAAGCGTTTCGCCGTTTGCGGAAGGAAGTGTGATGTAGAACAAGTAGCAGAAGCATACATGCTCAAGAGGGATCACCCGAAATTCAAAGGCAACTGAATTTCGGCAACCGGGGCATCGAAGTCGGAATGCCGCGAAACTCACCGAGTCAAAGCGTTTCGCCGTTTGCGGAAGGAAGTGTGATGTAGAACAAGTAGCAGAAGCATACATGCTCAAGAGGGATCACCCGAAATTCAAAGGCAACTGAATTTCGGCAACCGGGGCATCGAAGTCGGAATGCCGCGAAACTCACCGAGTCAAAGCGTTTCGCCGTTTGCGGAAGGAAGTGTGATGTAGAACAAGTAGCAGAAGCATACATGCTCAAGAGGGATCACCCGAAATTCAAAGGCAACTGAATTTCGGCAACCGGGGCATCGAAGTCGGAATGCCGCGAAACTCACCGAGTCAAAGCGTTTCGCCGTTTGCGGAAGGAAGTGTGATGTAGAACAAGTAGCAGAAGCATACATGCTCAAGAGGGATCACCCGAAATTCAAAGGCAACTGAATTTCGGCAACCGGGGCATCGAAGTCGGAATGCCGCGAAACTCACCGAGTCAAAGCGTTTCGCCGTTTGCGGAAGGAAGTGTGATGTAGAACAAGTAGCAGAAGCATACATGCTCAAGAGGGATCACCCGAAATTCAAAGGCAACTGAATTTCGGCAACCGGGGCATCGAAGTCGGAATGCCGCGAAACTCACCGAGTCAAAGCGTTTCGCCGTTTGCGGAAGGAAGTGTGATGTAGAACAAGTAGCAGAAGCATACATGCTCAAGAGGGATCACCCGAAATTCAAAGGCAACTGAATTTCGGCAACCGGGGCATCGAAGTCGGAATGCCGCGAAACTCACCGAGTCAAAGCGTTTCGCCGTTTGCGGAAGGAAGTGTGATGTAGAACAAGTAGCAGAAGCATACATGCTCAAGAGGGATCACCCGAAATTCAAAGGCAACTGAATTTCGGCAACCGGGGCATCGAAGTCGGAATGCCGCGAAACTCACCGAGTCAAAGCGTTTCGCCGTTTGCGGAAGGAAGTGTGATGTAGAACAAGTAGCAGAAGCATACATGCTCAAGAGGGATCACCCGAAATTCAAAGGCAACTGAATTTCGGCAACCGGGGCATCGAAGTCGGAATGCCGCGAAACTCACCGAGTCAAAGCGTTTCGCCGTTTGCGGAAGGAAGTGTGATGTAGAACAAGTAGCAGAAGCATACAT
>CM055360.1:19119448-19149667 GCA_029228515.1 Populus alba x Populus x berolinensis | reverse complement strand
TCGAATCGGATGCCGCGAAACTCACCGAGTCACAATGTTTTCGCACGTTTGGGCGAAGAAGGTCTGATGTGGAACTAAGTTAAGCAGAAGCATACATGCTCAAGAGGGATCACCCGAAATTCAAATGGCAACTGAATTTCTCAACCACCGGGGCATCCTCCGGAAAGGACGGAATGCCGCGAAAACTCACCGTGTCAAAGCGTTTCGCCGTTTGCCAGAAGGAAGTCTTGAATGAAGAACAAGTAGAAGAAGCATACATGCTCAAAGGGAATCACCCGAAATTCAAAGGCAACTGAATTTCAGCAACCGGGCATCGAAGTCGAATGCCGCGAAACTCACCGAGTCAAAGCGTTTCGTCGTTTTGCGGAAGGAAGTGCGATGTGGAACAAGTAGCAGAAGCATACATCACAAGAGGGATCACCCGAAATTCAAAGGCAACTGAATTTCGGCAACCGGGGCATCGAAGTCGGAATGCCTGCGAAACTCACCGAGTCAAAGCGTTTCCGTTTTGCAGAAGAAGTCTAATGTAGAACAAGTAGCAGAAGCATACATGCTCAAGAGGGATCACCCTAAATTCAAAGGCAAACTGAATTTCGGCAACCGGGCATCGAAGTCGGAATGCCGCGAAACTCCCCGAGTCAAAGCGTTTCGCCGTTTGCGGAAGAAGTCTGATGTAGAACAAGTAGCAGAAGCATACATGCTCAAGAGGGATCACCCGAAATTCAAAGGCAACTGAATTTCGGCAACCGGGGCATCGAAGTCGGAATGCCGCGAAACTCACCGAGTCAAAGCGTTTCGCCGTTTGCGGAAGAAGTACGATGTAGAACAAGTAGCAAAGCATACATGCTCAAGAGGGGATCACCCGAAATTCAAAGGCAACTGAATTTCGGCAACCGGGGCATCGAAGTCGGAATGCCGCGAAACTCACCGAGTCAAAGCGTTTCGCCGTTTGCGGAAGAAAGTGTGATGTAGAACAAGTAGCAGAAGCATACATGCTCAAGAGGGATCACCCAAAATTCAAAGGCAAACTGAATTTCGGCAACCGGGGCATCGAAGTCGGAATGCCGCGAAACTCACCGAGTCAAAGCGTTTCGCTGTTTGCGGAAGAAGTGTGATGTAGAACAAGTAGCAGAAGCATACATGCTCAAGAGGGATCACCCGAAATTCAAAGGCAACTGAATTTCGGCAACCGGGGCATCGAAGTCGGAATGCCGCGAAAACTCACCGAGCCAAAGCGTTTCGCCGTTTGCGAAGAAGTTCGATGTAGAACAAGTAGCATAAGCATACATGCTCAAGAGGGATCACCCGAAATTCAAAGGCAACTGAATTTCGGCAACCCGGGCATCGAAGTCGGAATGCCGCGAAACTCACCGAGTCAAAGCGTTTCGCCGTTTGCGGAAGGAAGTCTGATGTAGAACAAGTAGCAGAAGCATACATGCTCAAGAGGGATCACCCGAAATTCAAAGGCAACTGAATTTCGGCAACCGGGGCATCGAAGTCGGAAATGCCGCGAAACTCACCGAGTCAAAGCGTTTCGCCTTTGCGGAAGAAGTCTGATGTAGAACAAGTAGCAGAAGCATACATGCTCAAGAGGGATCACCCGAAATTCAAAGGCAACTGAATTTCGGCAACCGGGGCATCGAAGTCGGAATGCCGCGAAACTCACCGAGTCAAAGCGTTTCGCCGTTTGCGGAAGAAGTCTGATGTAGAACAAGTAGCAGAAGCATACATGCTCAAGAGGGATCACCCGAAATTCAAAGGCAACTGAATTTCGGCAACCGGGGCATCGAAGTCGGAATGCCGCGAAACTCACCGAGTCAAAAGCGTTTCGCCGTTTGCAGAAAAGTCTGATGTAGAACAAGTAGCAGAAGCATACATGCTCAAGAGGGATCACCCCGAAATTCAAAGGCAACGGAATTTCGGCAACCGCGCATCGAAGTCGGAATGCCGCGAAACTCACCGAGTCAAAGCGTTTCGCGTTTGCGGAAGAAGTCTGATGTAGAACAAGTAGCAGAAGCATACATGCTCAAGAGGGATCACCCGAAATTCAAAGGCAACTGAATTTCGGCAACCGGGCATCGAAGTCGGAATGCCGCGAAACTCACCGAGTCAAAGCGTTTCGCCGTTAGTAGAAGAAGTCTCATGTAGAACTAGTAGCAGAAGCATACATGCTCAAGAGGGATCACCCGAAATTCAAAGGCAACTGAATTTCGGCAACCGGGGCATCGAAGTCGGAATGCCGCGAAACTCACCGAGTCAAAGCGATTCGCCGTTTGCGGAAGAAGTCTGATGTAGAACTAGTAGCAGAACCTTACATGCTCAAGAGGGATCACCCGAAATTCAAAGGCAACTGAATTTCGGCAACCGGGGCATCGAAGTCGGAATGCTGCGAAACTCACCGAGTCAAAGCGTTTCGCCGTTTGCGGATGAAGTCTGATGTAGAACTAGTAGCAGAACCTTACATGCTCAAGAGGGATCACCCGAAATTCAAAGGCAACTGAATTTCGTCAACCGGGCCATTACGAAGGTCGGAATGCCGCGAAACTCACCGAGTCAAAGCGTTTCGCCGTTTGCGAGGAAAGAAGTCTGATGTAGAACTAGTAGCCGAAGCATAGATGCTCAAGATGATCACCCGAAAATTCAAAGGCCAAACTGAATTTCGGCAACCGGGGCATCGAAGTTCCGGAATGCCACAAAACTCACCAAGTCAAAGCGTTTCGCTCGTTTTTGCGGACAGGAAGTCCTGATGTAGAACAAGTAGCATGAAGCATACATGCTCAAGAGGGATCACCCGAAATTCAAAGGCAACTGAATTTCGGCAGACCAGGCATCGACAGGTCGGAATGCCGCAAAACTCACCGAGTCAAAAGCGTTTCGCCATTGCGAAAGGAAGATCTGATTGTAGAACAAGTAGCAGAAGCATACATGCTAAAGAGGGATCACCCGAAAAATTCAAAGCAACTGCATTTCGGACAACCGGGGCATCAAAGGTTGGAATGCCGCGAAACTCACCGAGTTAAATGCGTTTCGCCATTTGCGGAAGAAAGTCTGATGTAGAACAAGTAGCAGAAGCATACATGCTCAAGGAGGGATCACCCGAAATTCATAAGGCAACTGCATTTTATCGGCAACCGGGGCATCGAAGTCGGAATGCCGCGAAACGCAGCCGAGGAAAAGCATTTTGCCATTTGCGGAAGAAGTCAGAATGTAGAACAAGTAGCAGAAGCAAACATGCTCTCGAGGGATCACCCGAAATTCAAAGCAAAATGCATTTCGGCAACCGGGGCATCGACGGCGGAAATGCCGCGAAACACACCGAGGAAAAGCATTTCGCCAATTTGTGGAAGGAAGTCTGATGTGGAACAAGTAGCAGAAGCATACATGCTCCAAAGAGGGATCACCCGAAATTCAAAGGCAACTGCATTGCGGCAACCCAGGGCATCGAAGTTGGAATGCCGCGAAAACTCACCGAGGCAAAGCGTGTCGCCATTTGCGGAAGGAAGTGTGATTTAGAACAAGTGAGCAGAATCCTACATGCTCGAGAGGGATCACCCGAAATTCGAAGGCAACTGAATTTCGGCAACTGGGGCATCGAATTCGGAATGCCGCGACTATCATCGTGGCAAAGTCATTTCGCAGTTTGCGGAAGGAAGTATGATGTAGAACAAGTAGCAGAAGCATACATGCTCAAGAGGGATCACCCGAAATTCAAAGGCAACTGAATTTCGGCAACCGGGGCATCGAAGTCGGAATGCCGCGAAACTCACCGAGTCAAAGCGTTTCGCCGTTTGCGGAAGAAGTGTGATGTAGAACAAGTAGCAGAAGCATACATGCTCAAGAGGGATCACCCGAAATTCAAAGGCAACTGAATTTCGGCAACCGGGGCATCGAAGTCGGAATGCCGCGAAACTCACCGAGTCAAAGCGTTTCGCCGTTTGCGGAAGGAAGTGTGATGTAGAACAAGTAGCAGAAGCATACATGCTCAAGAGGGATCACCCGAAATTCAAAGGCAACTGAATTTCGGCAACCGGGGCATCGAAGTCGGAATGCCGCGAAACTCACCGAGTCAAAGCGTTTCGCCGTTTGCGGAAGAAGTGTGATGTAGAACAAGTAGCAGAAGCATACATGCTCAAGAGGGATCACCCGAAATTCAAAGGCAACTGAATTTCGGCAACCGGGGCATCGAAGTCGGAATGCCGCGAAACTCACCGAGTCAAAGCGTTTCGCCGTTTGCGGAAGGAAGTGTGATGTAGAACAAGTAGCAGAAGCATACATGCTCAAGAGGGATCACCCGAAATTCAAAGGCAACTGAATTTCGGCAACCGGGGCATCGAAGTCGGAATGCCGCGAAACTCACCGAGTCAAAGCGTTTCGCCGTTTGCGGAAGAAGTGTGATGTAGAACAAGTAGCAGAAGCATACATGCTCAAGAGGGATCACCCGAAATTCAAAGGCAACTGAATTTCGGCAACCGGGGCATCGAAGTCGGAATGCCGCGAAACTCACCGAGTCAAAGCGTTTCGCCGTTTGCGGAAGGAAGTGTGATGTAGAACAAGTAGCAGAAGCATACATGCTCAAGAGGGATCACCCGAAATTCAAAGGCAACTGAATTTCGGCAACCGGGGCATCGAAGTCGGAATGCCGCGAAACTCACCGAGTCAAAGCGTTTCGCCGTTTGCGGAAGGAAGTGTGATGTAGAACAAGTAGCAGAAGCATACATGCTCAAGAGGGATCACCCGAAATTCAAAGGCAACTGAATTTCGGCAACCGGGGCATCGAAGTCGGAATGCCGCGAAACTCACCGAGTCAAAGCGTTTCGCCGTTTGCGGAAGAAGTGTGATGTAGAACAAGTAGCAGAAGCATACATGCTCAAGAGGGATCACCCGAAATTCAAAGGCAACTGAATTTCGGCAACCGGGGCATCGAAGTCGGAATGCCGCGAAACTCACCGAGTCAAAGCGTTTCGCCGTTTGCGGAAGAAGTGTGATGTAGAACAAGTAGCAGAAGCATACATGCTCAAGAGGGATCACCCGAAATTCAAAGGCAACTGAATTTCGGCAACCGGGGCATCGAAGTCGGAATGCCGCGAAACTCACCGAGTCAAAGCGTTTCGCCGTTTGCGGAAGGAAGTGTGATGTAGAACAAGTAGCAGAAGCATACATGCTCAAGAGGGATCACCCGAAATTCAAAGGCAACTGAATTTCGGCAACCGGGGCATCGAAGTCGGAATGCCGCGAAACTCACCGAGTCAAAGCGTTTCGCCGTTTGCGGAAGGAAGTGTGATGTAGAACAAGTAGCAGAAGCATACATGCTCAAGAGGGATCACCCGAAATTCAAAGGCAACTGAATTTCGGCAACCGGGGCATCGAAGTCGGAATGCCGCGAAACTCACCGAGTCAAAGCGTTTCGCCGTTTGCGGAAGAAGTGTGATGTAGAACAAGTAGCAGAAGCATACATGCTCAAGAGGGATCACCCGAAATTCAAAGGCAACTGAATTTCGGCAACCGGGGCATCGAAGTCGGAATGCCGCGAAACTCACCGAGTCAAAGCGTTTCGCCGTTTGCGGAAGGAAGTGTGATGTAGAACAAGTAGCAGAAGCATACATGCTCAAGAGGGATCACCCGAAATTCAAAGGCAACTGAATTTCGGCAACCGGGGCATCGAAGTCGGAATGCCGCGAAACTCACCGAGTCAAAGCGTTTCGCCGTTTGCGGAAGGAAGTGTGATGTAGAACAAGTAGCAGAAGCATACATGCTCAAGAGGGATCACCCGAAATTCAAAGGCAACTGAATTTCGGCAACCGGGGCATCGAAGTCGGAATGCCGCGAAACTCACCGAGTCAAAGCGTTTCGCCGTTTGCGGAAGAAGTGTGATGTAGAACAAGTAGCAGAAGCATACATGCTCAAGAGGGATCACCCGAAATTCAAAGGCAACTGAATTTCGGCAACCGGGGCATCGAAGTCGGAATGCCGCGAAACTCACCGAGTCAAAGCGTTTCGCCGTTTGCGGAAGGAAGTGTGATGTAGAACAAGTAGCAGAAGCATACATGCTCAAGAGGGATCACCCGAAATTCAAAGGCAACTGAATTTCGGCAACCGGGGCATCGAAGTCGGAATGCCGCGAAACTCACCGAGTCAAAGCGTTTCGCCGTTTGCGGAAGGAAGTGTGATGTAGAACAAGTAGCAGAAGCATACATGCTCAAGAGGGATCACCCGAAATTCAAAGGCAACTGAATTTCGGCAACCGGGGCATCGAAGTCGGAATGCCGCGAAACTCACCGAGTCAAAGCGTTTCGCCGTTTGCGGAAGAAGTGTGATGTAGAACAAGTAGCAGAAGCATACATGCTCAAGAGGGATCACCCGAAATTCAAAGGCAACTGAATTTCGGCAACCGGGGCATCGAAGTCGGAATGCCGCGAAACTCACCGAGTCAAAGCGTTTCGCCGTTTGCGGAAGAAGTGTGATGTAGAACAAGTAGCAGAAGCATACATGCTCAAGAGGGATCACCCGAAATTCAAAGGCAACTGAATTTCGGCAACCGGGGCATCGAAGTCGGAATGCCGCGAAACTCACCGAGTCAAAGCGTTTCGCCGTTTGCGGAAGGAAGTGTGATGTAGAACAAGTAGCAGAAGCATACATGCTCAAGAGGGATCACCCGAAATTCAAAGGCAACTGAATTTCGGCAACCGGGGCATCGAAGTCGGAATGCCGCGAAACTCACCGAGTCAAAGCGTTTCGCCGTTTGCGGAAGGAAGTGTGATGTAGAACAAGTAGCAGAAGCATACATGCTCAAGAGGGATCACCCGAAATTCAAAGGCAACTGAATTTCGGCAACCGGGGCATCGAAGTCGGAATGCCGCGAAACTCACCGAGTCAAAGCGTTTCGCCGTTTGCGGAAGAAGTGTGATGTAGAACAAGTAGCAGAAGCATACATGCTCAAGAGGGATCACCCGAAATTCAAAGGCAACTGAATTTCGGCAACCGGGGCATCGAAGTCGGAATGCCGCGAAACTCACCGAGTCAAAGCGTTTCGCCGTTTGCGGAAGAAGTGTGATGTAGAACAAGTAGCAGAAGCATACATGCTCAAGAGGGATCACCCGAAATTCAAAGGCAACTGAATTTCGGCAACCGGGGCATCGAAGTCGGAATGCCGCGAAACTCACCGAGTCAAAGCGTTTCGCCGTTTGCGGAAGAAAGTGTGATGTAGAACAAGTAGCAGAAGCATACATGCTCAAGAGGGATCACCCGAAATTCAAAGGCAACTGAATTTCGGCAACCGGGGCATCGAAGTCGGAATGCCGCGAAACTCACCGAGTCAAAGCGTTTCGCCGTTTGCGGAAGGAAGTGTGATGTAGAACAAGTAGCAGAAGCATACATGCTCAAGAGGGATCACCCGAAATTCAAAGGCAACTGAATTTCGGCAACCGGGGCATCGAAGTCGGAATGCCGCGAAACTCACCGAGTCAAAGCGTTTCGCCGTTTGCGGAAGGAAGTGTGATGTAGAACAAGTAGCAGAAGCATACATGCTCAAGAGGGATCACCCGAAATTCAAAGGCAACTGAATTTCGGCAACCGGGGCATCGAAGTCGGAATGCCGCGAAACTCACCGAGTCAAAGCGTTTCGCCGTTTGCGGAAGGAAGTGTGATGTAGAACAAGTAGCAGAAGCATACATGCTCAAGAGGGATCACCCGAAATTCAAAGGCAACTGAATTTCGGCAACCGGGGCATCGAAGTCGGAATGCCGCGAAACTCACCGAGTCAAAGCGTTTCGCCGTTTGCGGAAGGAAGTGTGATGTAGAACAAGTAGCAGAAGCATACATGCTCAAGAGGGATCACCCGAAATTCAAAGGCAACTGAATTTCGGCAACCGGGGCATCGAAGTCGGAATGCCGCGAAACTCACCGAGTCAAAGCGTTTCGCCGTTTGCGGAAGGAAGTGTGATGTAGAACAAGTAGCAGAAGCATACATGCTCAAGAGGGATCACCCGAAATTCAAAGGCAACTGAATTTCGGCAACCGGGGCATCGAAGTCGGAATGCCGCGAAACTCACCGAGTCAAAGCGTTTCGCCGTTTGCGGAAGAAGTGTGATGTAGAACAAGTAGCAGAAGCATACATGCTCAAGAGGGATCACCCGAAATTCAAAGGCAACTGAATTTCGGCAACCGGGGCATCGAAGTCGGAATGCCGCGAAACTCACCGAGTCAAAGCGTTTCGCCGTTTGCGGAAGGAAGTGTGATGTAGAACAAGTAGCAGAAGCATACATGCTCAAGAGGGATCACCCGAAATTCAAAGGCAACTGAATTTCGGCAACCGGGGCATCGAAGTCGGAATGCCGCGAAACTCACCGAGTCAAAGCGTTTCGCCGTTTGCGGAAGGAAGTGTGATGTAGAACAAGTAGCAGAAGCATACATGCTCAAGAGGGATCACCCGAAATTCAAAGGCAACTGAATTTCGGCAACCGGGGCATCGAAGTCGGAATGCCGCGAAACTCACCGAGTCAAAGCGTTTCGCCGTTTGCGGAAGGAAGTGTGATGTAGAACAAGTAGCAGAAGCATACATGCTCAAGAGGGATCACCCGAAATTCAAAGGCAACTGAATTTCGGCAACCGGGGCATCGAAGTCGGAATGCCGCGAAACTCACCGAGTCAAAGCGTTTCGCCGTTTGCGGAAGAAGTGTGATGTAGAACAAGTAGCAGAAGCATACATGCTCAAGAGGGATCACCCGAAATTCAAAGGCAACTGAATTTCGGCAACCGGGGCATCGAAGTCGGAATGCCGCGAAACTCACCGAGTCAAAGCGTTTCGCCGTTTGCGGAAGAAGTGTGATGTAGAACAAGTAGCAGAAGCATACATGCTCAAGAGGGATCACCCGAAATTCAAAGGCAACTGAATTTCGGCAACCGGGGCATCGAAGTCGGAATGCCGCGAAACTCACCGAGTCAAAGCGTTTCGCCGTTTGCGGAAGGAAGTGTGATGTAGAACAAGTAGCAGAAGCATACATGCTCAAGAGGGATCACCCGAAATTCAAAGGCAACTGAATTTCGGCAACCGGGGCATCGAAGTCGGAATGCCGCGAAACTCACCGAGTCAAAGCGTTTCGCCGTTTGCGGAAGGAAGTGTGATGTAGAACAAGTAGCAGAAGCATACATGCTCAAGAGGGATCACCCGAAATTCAAAGGCAACTGAATTTCGGCAACCGGGGCATCGAAGTCGGAATGCCGCGAAACTCACCGAGTCAAAGCGTTTCGCCGTTTGCGGAAGGAAGTGTGATGTAGAACAAGTAGCAGAAGCATACATGCTCAAGAGGGATCACCCGAAATTCAAAGGCAACTGAATTTCGGCAACCGGGGCATCGAAGTCGGAATGCCGCGAAACTCACCGAGTCAAAGCGTTTCGCCGTTTGCGGAAGGAAGTGTGATGTAGAACAAGTAGCAGAAGCATACATGCTCAAGAGGGATCACCCGAAATTCAAAGGCAACTGAATTTCGGCAACCGGGGCATCGAAGTCGGAATGCCGCGAAACTCACCGAGTCAAAGCGTTTCGCCGTTTGCGGAAGAAGTGTGATGTAGAACAAGTAGCAGAAGCATACATGCTCAAGAGGGATCACCCGAAATTCAAAGGCAACTGAATTTCGGCAACCGGGGCATCGAAGTCGGAATGCCGCGAAACTCACCGAGTCAAAGCGTTTCGCCGTTTGCGGAAGGAAGTGTGATGTAGAACAAGTAGCAGAAGCATACATGCTCAAGAGGGATCACCCGAAATTCAAAGGCAACTGAATTTCGGCAACCGGGGCATCGAAGTCGGAATGCCGCGAAACTCACCGAGTCAAAGCGTTTCGCCGTTTGCGGAAGGAAGTGTGATGTAGAACAAGTAGCAGAAGCATACATGCTCAAGAGGGATCACCCGAAATTCAAAGGCAACTGAATTTCGGCAACCGGGGCATCGAAGTCGGAATGCCGCGAAACTCACCGAGTCAAAGCGTTTCGCCGTTTGCGGAAGGAAGTGTGATGTAGAACAAGTAGCAGAAGCATACATGCTCAAGAGGGATCACCCGAAATTCAAAGGCAACTGAATTTCGGCAACCGGGGCATCGAAGTCGGAATGCCGCGAAACTCACCGAGTCAAAGCGTTTCGCCGTTTGCGGAAGAAGTGTGATGTAGAACAAGTAGCAGAAGCATACATGCTCAAGAGGGATCACCCGAAATTCAAAGGCAACTGAATTTCGGCAACCGGGGCATCGAAGTCGGAATGCCGCGAAACTCACCGAGTCAAAGCGTTTCGCCGTTTGCGGAAGGAAGTGTGATGTAGAACAAGTAGCAGAAGCATACATGCTCAAGAGGGATCACCCGAAATTCAAAGGCAACTGAATTTCGGCAACCGGGGCATCGAAGTCGGAATGCCGCGAAACTCACCGAGTCAAAGCGTTTCGCCGTTTGCGGAAGAAGTGTGATGTAGAACAAGTAGCAGAAGCATACATGCTCAAGAGGGATCACCCGAAATTCAAAGGCAACTGAATTTCGGCAACCGGGGCATCGAAGTCGGAATGCCGCGAAACTCACCGAGTCAAAGCGTTTCGCCGTTTGCGGAAGGAAGTGTGATGTAGAACAAGTAGCAGAAGCATACATGCTCAAGAGGGATCACCCGAAATTCAAAGGCAACTGAATTTCGGCAACCGGGGCATCGAAGTCGGAATGCCGCGAAACTCACCGAGTCAAAGCGTTTCGCCGTTTGCGGAAGGAAGTGTGATGTAGAACAAGTAGCAGAAGCATACATGCTCAAGAGGGATCACCCGAAATTCAAAGGCAACTGAATTTCGGCAACCGGGGCATCGAAGTCGGAATGCCGCGAAACTCACCGAGTCAAAGCGTTTCGCCGTTTGCGGAAGAAGTGTGATGTAGAACAAGTAGCAGAAGCATACATGCTCAAGAGGGATCACCCGAAATTCAAAGGCAACTGAATTTCGGCAACCGGGGCATCGAAGTCGGAATGCCGCGAAACTCACCGAGTCAAAGCGTTTCGCCGTTTGCGGAAGGAAGTGTGATGTAGAACAAGTAGCAGAAGCATACATGCTCAAGAGGGATCACCCGAAATTCAAAGGCAACTGAATTTCGGCAACCGGGGCATCGAAGTCGGAATGCCGCGAAACTCACCGAGTCAAAGCGTTTCGCCGTTTGCGGAAGGAAGTGTGATGTAGAACAAGTAGCAGAAGCATACATGCTCAAGAGGGATCACCCGAAATTCAAAGGCAACTGAATTTCGGCAACCGGGGCATCGAAGTCGGAATGCCGCGAAACTCACCGAGTCAAAGCGTTTCGCCGTTTGCGGAAGGAAGTGTGATGTAGAACAAGTAGCAGAAGCATACATGCTCAAGAGGGATCACCCGAAATTCAAAGGCAACTGAATTTCGGCAACCGGGGCATCGAAGTCGGAATGCCGCGAAACTCACCGAGTCAAAGCGTTTCGCCGTTTGCGGAAGGAAGTGTGATGTAGAACAAGTAGCAGAAGCATACATGCTCAAGAGGGATCACCCGAAATTCAAAGGCAACTGAATTTCGGCAACCGGGGCATCGAAGTCGGAATGCCGCGAAACTCACCGAGTCAAAGCGTTTCGCCGTTTGCGGAAGAAGTGTGATGTAGAACAAGTAGCAGAAGCATACATGCTCAAGAGGGATCACCCGAAATTCAAAGGCAACTGAATTTCGGCAACCGGGGCATCGAAGTCGGAATGCCGCGAAACTCACCGAGTCAAAGCGTTTCGCCGTTTGCGGAAGAAGTGTGATGTAGAACAAGTAGCAGAAGCATACATGCTCAAGAGGGATCACCCGAAATTCAAAGGCAACTGAATTTCGGCAACCGGGGCATCGAAGTCGGAATGCCGCGAAACTCACCGAGTCAAAGCGTTTCGCCGTTTGCGGAAGAAGTGTGATGTAGAACAAGTAGCAGAAGCATACATGCTCAAGAGGGATCACCCGAAATTCAAAGGCAACTGAATTTCGGCAACCGGGGCATCGAAGTCGGAATGCCGCGAAACTCACCGAGTCAAAGCGTTTCGCCGTTTGCGGAAGGAAGTGTGATGTAGAACAAGTAGCAGAAGCATACATGCTCAAGAGGGATCACCCGAAATTCAAAGGCAACTGAATTTCGGCAACCGGGGCATCGAAGTCGGAATGCCGCGAAACTCACCGAGTCAAAGCGTTTCGCCGTTTGCGGAAGGAAGTGTGATGTAGAACAAGTAGCAGAAGCATACATGCTCAAGAGGGATCACCCGAAATTCAAAGGCAACTGAATTTCGGCAACCGGGGCATCGAAGTCGGAATGCCGCGAAACTCACCGAGTCAAAGCGTTTCGCCGTTTGCGGAAGGAAGTGTGATGTAGAACAAGTAGCAGAAGCATACATGCTCAAGAGGGATCACCCGAAATTCAAAGGCAACTGAATTTCGGCAACCGGGGCATCGAAGTCGGAATGCCGCGAAACTCACCGAGTCAAAGCGTTTCGCCGTTTGCGGAAGAAGTGTGATGTAGAACAAGTAGCAGAAGCATACATGCTCAAGAGGGATCACCCGAAATTCAAAGGCAACTGAATTTCGGCAACCGGGGCATCGAAGTCGGAATGCCGCGAAACTCACCGAGTCAAAGCGTTTCGCCGTTTGCGGAAGGAAGTGTGATGTAGAACAAGTAGCAGAAGCATACATGCTCAAGAGGGATCACCCGAAATTCAAAGGCAACTGAATTTCGGCAACCGGGGCATCGAAGTCGGAATGCCGCGAAACTCACCGAGTCAAAGCGTTTCGCCGTTTGCGGAAGAAGTGTGATGTAGAACAAGTAGCAGAAGCATACATGCTCAAGAGGGATCACCCGAAATTCAAAGGCAACTGAATTTCGGCAACCGGGGCATCGAAGTCGGAATGCCGCGAAACTCACCGAGTCAAAGCGTTTCGCCGTTTGCGGAAGAAGTGTGATGTAGAACAAGTAGCAGAAGCATACATGCTCAAGAGGGATCACCCGAAATTCAAAGGCAACTGAATTTCGGCAACCGGGGCATCGAAGTCGGAATGCCGCGAAACTCACCGAGTCAAAGCGTTTCGCCGTTTGCGGAAGAAAGTGATGTAGAACAAGTAGCAGAAGCATACATGCTCAAGAGGGATCACCCGAAATTCAAAGGCAACTGAATTTCGGCAACCGGGGCATCGAAGTCGGAATGCCGCGAAACTCACTGAGTCAAAGCGTTTCGCCGTTTGCGGAAGGAAGTGTGATGTAGAACAAGTAGCAGAAGCATACATGCTCAAGAGGGATCACCCAAAATTGAAAGGCAATTGAATTTCGACAACCGGGGCATCGAAGTCGGAATGCCGCGAAACTCACCGAGTCAAAGCGTTTCGCCGTTCGCGGAAGGAAGTGTGATGTAGAACAAGTAGCACAAGCATACATGCTCAAGAGGGATCACCCGAAATTCAAAGGCAACTGAATTTCGGCAACCGGGGCATCGAAGTCCGAATGCCGCGAAACTCACCGAGTCAAAGCGTTCCGCCGTTTGCGGAAGAAGTGTAATGTAGAACAAGTAGCAGAAGCTTACATGCTCAAGAGGGATCACCCGAAATTCAAAGGCAACTGAATTTCGGCAACCGGGGCATCGAATTCGAAATGCTGGGAAACTCACCAAGTCAAAGCGTTTCGCCGTTTGCGGAAGGAAGTGTGAGGTATAACAAGTAGCAGAAGCATACATGCTCAAGAGGGATCACCCAAAATTCAAAGGCAATTGAATTTCGGCAACCGGGGCATCGAAGTCGCAATGCTGGGAAACTCACCGAGTCAAAGCGTTTGGCCATTAGCGGAAGAAGTCTGATGTACAACAAGTAGCAGAAGCATACATGCTCAAGAGGGATCACCCGAAATTCAAAGGCAACTGAATTTCGGCAACCGGGGCATCGAAGTCGGAATGCCGCGAAACTCACCGAGTCAAAGCGTTTCGCCGTTTGCGGAAGAAGTGTGATGTAGAACAAGTAGCAGAAGCATACATGCTCAAGAGGGATCACCCGAAATTCAAAGGCAACTGAATTTCGGCAACCGGGGCATCGAAGTCGGAATGCCGCGAAACTCACCGAGTCAAAGCGTTTCGCCGTTTGCGGAAGGAAGTGTGATGTAGAACAAGTAGCAGAAGCATACATGCTCAAGAGGGATCACCCGAAATTCAAAGGCAACTGAATTTCGGCAACCGGGGCATCGAAGTCGGAATGCCGCGAAACTCACCGAGTCAAAGCGTTTCGCCGTTTGCGGAAGGAAGTGTGATGTAGAACAAGTAGCAGAAGCATACATGCTCAAGAGGGATCACCCGAAATTCAAAGGCAACTGAATTTCGGCAACCGGGGCATCGAAGTCGGAATGCCGCGAAACTCACCGAGTCAAAGCGTTTCGCCGTTTGCGGAAGAAGTGTGATGTAGAACAAGTAGCAGAAGCATACATGCTCAAGAGGGATCACCCGAAATTCAAAGGCAACTGAATTTCGGCAACCGGGGCATCGAAGTCGGAATGCCGCGAAACTCACCGAGTCAAAGCGTTTCGCCGTTTGCGGAAGAAGTGATGTAGAACAAGTAGCAGAAGCATACATGCTCAAGAGGGATCACCCGAAATTCAAAGGCAACTGAATTTCGGCAACCGGGGCATCGAAGTCGGAATGCCGCGAAACTCACCGAGTCAAAGCGTTTCGCCGTTTGCGGAAGGAAGTGTGATGTAGAACAAGTAGCAGAAGCATACATGCTCAAGAGGGATCACCCGAAATTCAAAGGCAACTGAATTTCGGCAACCGGGGCATCGAAGTCGGAATGCCGCGAAACTCACCGAGTCAAAGCGTTTCGCCGTTTGCGGAAGGAAGTGTGATGTAGAACAAGTAGCAGAAGCATACATGCTCAAGAGGGATCACCCGAAATTCAAAGGCAACTGAATTTCGGCAACCGGGGCATCGAAGTCGGAATGCCGCGAAACTCACCGAGTCAAAGCGTTTCGCCGTTTGCGGAAGGAAGTGTGATGTAGAACAAGTAGCAGAAGCATACATGCTCAAGAGGGATCACCCGAAATTCAAAGGCAACTGAATTTCGGCAACCGGGGCATCGAAGTCGGAATGCCGCGAAACTCACCGAGTCAAAGCGTTTCGCCGTTTGCGGAAGGAAGTGTGATGTAGAACAAGTAGCAGAAGCATACATGCTCAAGAGGGATCACCCGAAATTCAAAGGCAACTGAATTTCGGCAACCGGGGCATCGAAGTCGGAATGCCGCGAAACTCACCGAGTCAAAGCGTTTCGCCGTTTGCGGAAGGAAGTGTGATGTAGAACAAGTAGCAGAAGCATACATGCTCAAGAGGGATCACCCGAAATTCAAAGGCAACTGAATTTCGGCAACCGGGGCATCGAAGTCGGAATGCCGCGAAACTCACCGAGTCAAAGCGTTTCGCCGTTTGCGGAAGAAGTGTGATGTAGAACAAGTAGCAGAAGCATACATGCTCAAGAGGGATCACCCGAAATTCAAAGGCAACTGAATTTCGGCAACCGGGGCATCGAAGTCGGAATGCCGCGAAACTCACCGAGTCAAAGCGTTTCGCCGTTTGCGGAAGAAGTGTGATGTAGAACAAGTAGCAGAAGCATACATGCTCAAGAGGGATCACCCGAAATTCAAAGGCAACTGAATTTCGGCAACCGGGGCATCGAAGTCGGAATGCCGCGAAACTCACCGAGTCAAAGCGTTTCGCCGTTTGCGGAAGGAAGTGTGATGTAGAACAAGTAGCAGAAGCATACATGCTCAAGAGGGATCACCCGAAATTCAAAGGCAACTGAATTTCGGCAACCGGGGCATCGAAGTCGGAATGCCGCGAAACTCACCGAGTCAAAGCGTTTCGCCGTTTGCGGAAGGAAGTGTGATGTAGAACAAGTAGCAGAAGCATACATGCTCAAGAGGGATCACCCGAAATTCAAAGGCAACTGAATTTCGGCAACCGGGGCATCGAAGTCGGAATGCCGCGAAACTCACCGAGTCAAAGCGTTTCGCCGTTTGCGGAAGAAGTGTGATGTAGAACAAGTAGCAGAAGCATACATGCTCAAGAGGGATCACCCGAAATTCAAAGGCAACTGAATTTCGGCAACCGGGGCATCGAAGTCGGAATGCCGCGAAACTCACCGAGTCAAAGCGTTTCGCCGTTTGCGGAAGAAGTGTGATGTAGAACAAGTAGCAGAAGCATACATGCTCAAGAGGGATCACCCGAAATTCAAAGGCAACTGAATTTCGGCAACCGGGGCATCGAAGTCGGAATGCCGCGAAACTCACCGAGTCAAAGCGTTTCGCCGTTTGCGGAAGAAGTGTGATGTAGAACAAGTAGCAGAAGCATACATGCTCAAGAGGGATCACCCGAAATTCAAAGGCAACTGAATTTCGGCAACCGGGGCATCGAAGTCGGAATGCCGCGAAACTCACCGAGTCAAAGCGTTTCGCCGTTTGCGGAAGGAAGTGTGATGTAGAACAAGTAGCAGAAGCATACATGCTCAAGAGGGATCACCCGAAATTCAAAGGCAACTGAATTTCGGCAACCGGGGCATCGAAGTCGGAATGCCGCGAAACTCACCGAGTCAAAGCGTTTCGCCGTTTGCGGAAGAAGTGTGATGTAGAACAAGTAGCAGAAGCATACATGCTCAAGAGGGATCACCCGAAATTCAAAGGCAACTGAATTTCGGCAACCGGGGCATCGAAGTCGGAATGCCGCGAAACTCACCGAGTCAAAGCGTTTCGCCGTTTGCGGAAGGAAGTGTGATGTAGAACAAGTAGCAGAAGCATACATGCTCAAGAGGGATCACCCGAAATTCAAAGGCAACTGAATTTCGGCAACCGGGGCATCGAAGTCGGAATGCCGCGAAACTCACCGAGTCAAAGCGTTTCGCCGTTTGCGGAAGAAGTGTGATGTAGAACAAGTAGCAGAAGCATACATGCTCAAGAGGGATCACCCGAAATTCAAAGGCAACTGAATTTCGGCAACCGGGGCATCGAAGTCGGAATGCCGCGAAACTCACCGAGTCAAAGCGTTTCGCCGTTTGCGGAAGAAGTGTGATGTAGAACAAGTAGCAGAAGCATACATGCTCAAGAGGGATCACCCGAAATTCAAAGGCAACTGAATTTCGGCAACCGGGGCATCGAAGTCGGAATGCCGCGAAACTCACCGAGTCAAAGCGTTTCGCCGTTTGCGGAAGGAAGTGTGATGTAGAACAAGTAGCAGAAGCATACATGCTCAAGAGGGATCACCCGAAATTCAAAGGCAACTGAATTTCGGCAACCGGGGCATCGAAGTCGGAATGCCGCGAAACTCACCGAGTCAAAGCGTTTCGCCGTTTGCGGAAGGAAGTGTGATGTAGAACAAGTAGCAGAAGCATACATGCTCAAGAGGGATCACCCGAAATTCAAAGGCAACTGAATTTCGGCAACCGGGGCATCGAAGTCGGAATGCCGCGAAACTCACCGAGTCAAAGCGTTTCGCCGTTTGCGGAAGGAAGTGTGATGTAGAACAAGTAGCAGAAGCATACATGCTCAAGAGGGATCACCCGAAATTCAAAGGCAACTGAATTTCGGCAACCGGGGCATCGAAGTCGGAATGCCGCGAAACTCACCGAGTCAAAGCGTTTCGCCGTTTGCGGAAGAAAGTGTGATGTAGAACAAGTAGCAGAAGCATACATGCTCAAGAGGGATCACCCGAAATTCAAAGGCAACTGAATTTCGGCAACCGGGGCATCGAAGTCGGAATGCCGCGAAACTCACCGAGTCAAAGCGTTTCGCCGTTTGCGGAAGGAAGTGTGATGTAGAACAAGTAGCAGAAGCATACATGCTCAAGAGGGATCACCCGAAATTCAAAGGCAACTGAATTTCGGCAACCGGGGCATCGAAGTCGGAATGCCGCGAAACTCACCGAGTCAAAGCGTTTCGCCGTTTGCGGAAGGAAGTGTGATGTAGAACAAGTAGCAGAAGCATACATGCTCAAGAGGGATCACCCGAAATTCAAAGGCAACTGAATTTCGGCAACCGGGGCATCGAAGTCGGAATGCCGCGAAACTCACCGAGTCAAAGCGTTTCGCCGTTTGCGGAAGGAAGTGTGATGTAGAACAAGTAGCAGAAGCATACATGCTCAAGAGGGATCACCCGAAATTCAAAGGCAACTGAATTTCGGCAACCGGGGCATCGAAGTCGGAATGCCGCGAAACTCACCGAGTCAAAGCGTTTCGCCGTTTGCGGAAGGAAGTGTGATGTAGAACAAGTAGCAGAAGCATACATGCTCAAGAGGGATCACCCGAAATTCAAAGGCAACTGAATTTCGGCAACCGGGGCATCGAAGTCGGAATGCCGCGAAACTCACCGAGTCAAAGCGTTTCGCCGTTTGCGGAAGAAGTGTGATGTAGAACAAGTAGCAGAAGCATACATGCTCAAGAGGGATCACCCGAAATTCAAAGGCAACTGAATTTCGGCAACCGGGGCATCGAAGTCGGAATGCCGCGAAACTCACCGAGTCAAAGCGTTTCGCCGTTTGCGGAAGGAAGTGTGATGTAGAACAAGTAGCAGAAGCATACATGCTCAAGAGGGATCACCCGAAATTCAAAGGCAACTGAATTTCGGCAACCGGGGCATCGAAGTCGGAATGCCGCGAAACTCACCGAGTCAAAGCGTTTCGCCGTTTGCGGAAGGAAGTGTGATGTAGAACAAGTAGCAGAAGCATACATGCTCAAGAGGGATCACCCGAAATTCAAAGGCAACTGAATTTCGGCAACCGGGGCATCGAAGTCGGAATGCCGCGAAACTCACCGAGTCAAAGCGTTTCGCCGTTTGCGGAAGGAAGTGTGATGTAGAACAAGTAGCAGAAGCATACATGCTCAAGAGGGATCACCCGAAATTCAAAGGCAACTGAATTTCGGCAACCGGGGCATCGAAGTCGGAATGCCGCGAAACTCACCGAGTCAAAGCGTTTCGCCGTTTGCGGAAGAAGTGTGATGTAGAACAAGTAGCAGAAGCATACATGCTCAAGAGGGATCACCCGAAATTCAAAGGCAACTGAATTTCGGCAACCGGGGCATCGAAGTCGGAATGCCGCGAAACTCACCGAGTCAAAGCGTTTCGCCGTTTGCGGAAGAAGTGTGATGTAGAACAAGTAGCAGAAGCATACATGCTCAAGAGGGATCACCCGAAATTCAAAGGCAACTGAATTTCGGCAACCGGGGCATCGAAGTCGGAATGCCGCGAAACTCACCGAGTCAAAGCGTTTCGCCGTTTGCGGAAGAAGTGTGATGTAGAACAAGTAGCAGAAGCATACATGCTCAAGAGGGATCACCCGAAATTCAAAGGCAACTGAATTTCGGCAACCGGGGCATCGAAGTCGGAATGCCGCGAAACTCACCGAGTCAAAGCGTTTCGCCGTTTGCGGAAGGAAGTGTGATGTAGAACAAGTAGCAGAAGCATACATGCTCAAGAGGGATCACCCGAAATTCAAAGGCAACTGAATTTCGGCAACCGGGGCATCGAAGTCGGAATGCCGCGAAACTCACCGAGTCAAAGCGTTTCGCCGTTTGCGGAAGAAGTGTGATGTAGAACAAGTAGCAGAAGCATACATGCTCAAGAGGGATCACCCGAAATTCAAAGGCAACTGAATTTCGGCAACCGGGGCATCGAAGTCGGAATGCCGCGAAACTCACCGAGTCAAAGCGTTTCGCCGTTTGCGGAAGGAAGTGTGATGTAGAACAAGTAGCAGAAGCATACATGCTCAAGAGGGATCACCCGAAATTCAAAGGCAACTGAATTTCGGCAACCGGGGCATCGAAGTCGGAATGCCGCGAAACTCACCGAGTCAAAGCGTTTCGCCGTTTGCGGAAGGAAGTGTGATGTAGAACAAGTAGCAGAAGCATACATGCTCAAGAGGGATCACCCGAAATTCAAAGGCAACTGAATTTCGGCAACCGGGGCATCGAAGTCGGAATGCCGCGAAACTCACCGAGTCAAAGCGTTTCGCCGTTTGCGGAAGGAAGTGTGATGTAGAACAAGTAGCAGAAGCATACATGCTCAAGAGGGATCACCCGAAATTCAAAGGCAACTGAATTTCGGCAACCGGGGCATCGAAGTCGGAATGCCGCGAAACTCACCGAGTCAAAGCGTTTCGCCGTTTGCGGAAGGAAGTGTGATGTAGAACAAGTAGCAGAAGCATACATGCTCAAGAGGGATCACCCGAAATTCAAAGGCAACTGAATTTCGGCAACCGGGGCATCGAAGTCGGAATGCCGCGAAACTCACCGAGTCAAAGCGTTTCGCCGTTTGCGGAAGAAGTGTGATGTAGAACAAGTAGCAGAAGCATACATGCTCAAGAGGGATCACCCGAAATTCAAAGGCAACTGAATTTCGGCAACCGGGGCATCGAAGTCGGAATGCCGCGAAACTCACCGAGTCAAAGCGTTTCGCCGTTTGCGGAAGGAAGTGTGATGTAGAACAAGTAGCAGAAGCATACATGCTCAAGAGGGATCACCCGAAATTCAAAGGCAACTGAATTTCGGCAACCGGGCATCGAAGTCGGAATGCCGCGAAACTCACCGAGTCAAAGCGTTTCGCCGTTTGCGGAAGGAAGTGTGATGTAGAACAAGTAGCAGAAGCATACATGCTCAAGAGGGATCACCCGAAATTCAAAGGCAACTGAATTTCGGCAACCGGGGCATCGAAGTCGGAATGCCGCGAAACTCACCGAGTCAAAGCGTTTCGCCGTTTGCGGAAGGAAGTGTGATGTAGAACAAGTAGCAGAAGCATACATGCTCAAGAGGGATCACCCGAAATTCAAAGGCATCTGAATTTCGGCAACCGGGGCATCGAAGTCGGAATGCCGTGAAACTCACCGAGTCAAAGCGTTTCGCCATTTGCGGAAGTGTGATGTAGAACAAGTAGCAGAACCATACATGCTCAAGAGGGATCACCCGAAATTCAAAGGCAAGTGAATTTCGGCAATCGGTGCATAGAAGTCGGAATGTCGTGAAACTCACCGAGTCAAAGCGTTTTGCCATTTGCGGAAGGAAGTGTGTTGTAGAACAAGTAGCAAAAGCATACATGCTCAAGAGGGATCACCCGAAATTCAAAGGCAACTGAATTTCGGCAACCGGGGCATCGAAGTTGGAATGCCGCGAAACTCACCGAGTCAAAGCGTTTCGCCGTTTGCGGAAGAAGTGTGATGTAGAACAAGTAGCAGAAGCATACATGCTCAAGAGGGATCACCCGAAATTCAAAGGCAACTGAATTTCGGCAACCGGGGCATCGAAGTCGGAATGCCGCGAAACTCACCGAGTCAAAGCGTTTCGCCGTTTGCGGAAGAAGTGTGATGTAGAACAAGTAGCAGAAGCATACATGCTCAAGAGGGATCACCCGAAATTCAAAGGCAACTGAATTTCGGCAACCGGGGCATCGAAGTCGGAATGCCGCGAAACTCACCGAGTCAAAGCGTTTCGCCGTTTGCGGAAGGAAGTGTGATGTAGAACAAGTAGCAGAAGCATACATGCTCAAGAGGGATCACCCGAAATTCAAAGGCAACTGAATTTCGGCAACCGGGGCATCGAAGTCGGAATGCCGCGAAACTCACCGAGTCAAAGCGTTTCGCCGTTTGCGGAAGGAAGTGTGATGTAGAACAAGTAGCAGAAGCATACATGCTCAAGAGGGATCACCCGAAATTCAAAGGCAACTGAATTTCGGCAACCGGGGCATCGAAGTCGGAATGCCGCGAAACTCACCGAGTCAAAGCGTTTCGCCGTTTGCGGAAGGAGTGTGATGTAGAACAAGTAGCAGAAGCATACATGCTCAAGAGGGATCACCCGAAATTCAAAGGCAACTGAATTTCGGCAACCGGGGCATCGAAGTCGGAATGCCGCGAAACTCACCGAGTCAAAGCGTTTCGCCGTTTGCGGAAGAAGTGTGATGTAGAACAAGTAGCAGAAGCATACATGCTCAAGAGGGATCACCCGAAATTCAAAGGCAACTGAATTTCGGCAACCGGGGCATCGAAGTCGGAATGCCGCGAAACTCACCGAGTCAAAGCGTTTCGCCGTTTGCGGAAGAAGTGTGATGTAGAACAAGTAGCAGAAGCATACATGCTCAAGAGGGATCACCCGAAATTCAAAGGCAACTGAATTTCGGCAACCGGGGCATCGAAGTCGGAATGCCGCGAAACTCACCGAGTCAAAGCGTTTCGCCGTTTGCGGAAGAAGTGTGATGTAGAACAAGTAGCAGAAGCATACATGCTCAAGAGGGATCACCCGAAATTCAAAGGCAACTGAATTTCGGCAACCGGGGCATCGAAGTCGGAATGCCGCGAAACTCACCGAGTCAAAGCGTTTCGCCGTTTGCGGAAGGAAGTGTGATGTAGAACAAGTAGCAGAAGCATACATGCTCAAGAGGGATCACCCGAAATTCAAAGGCAACTGAATTTCGGCAACCGGGGCATCGAAGTCGGAATGCCGCGAAACTCACCGAGTCAAAGCGTTTCGCCGTTTGCGGAAGAAGTGTGATGTAGAACAAGTAGCAGAAGCATACATGCTCAAGAGGGATCACCCGAAATTCAAAGGCAACTGAATTTCGGCAACCGGGGCATCGAAGTCGGAATGCCGCGAAACTCACCGAGTCAAAGCGTTTCGCCGTTTGCGGAAGGAAGTGTGATGTAGAACAAGTAGCAGAAGCATACATGCTCAAGAGGGATCACCCGAAATTCAAAGGCAACTGAATTTCGGCAACCGGGGCATCGAAGTCGGAATGCCGCGAAACTCACCGAGTCAAAGCGTTTCGCCGTTTGCGGAAGGAAGTGTGATGTAGAACAAGTAGCAGAAGCATACATGCTCAAGAGGGATCACCCGAAATTCAAAGGCAACTGAATTTCGGCAACCGGGGCATCGAAGTCGGAATGCCGCGAAACTCACCGAGTCAAAGCGTTTCGCCGTTTGCGGAAGAAGTGTGATGTAGAACAAGTAGCAGAAGCATACATGCTCAAGAGGGATCACCCGAAATTCAAAGGCAACTGAATTTCGGCAACCGGGGCATCGAAGTCGGAATGCCGCGAAACTCACCGAGTCAAAGCGTTTCGCCGTTTGCGGAAGAAGTGTGATGTAGAACAAGTAGCAGAAGCATACATGCTCAAGAGGGATCACCCGAAATTCAAAGGCAACTGAATTTCGGCAACCGGGGCATCGAAGTCGGAATGCCGCGAAACTCACCGAGTCAAAGCGTTTCGCCGTTTGCGGAAGGAAGTGTGATGTAGAACAAGTAGCAGAAGCATACATGCTCAAGAGGGATCACCCGAAATTCAAAGGCAACTGAATTTCGGCAACCGGGGCATCGAAGTCGGAATGCCGCGAAACTCACCGAGTCAAAGCGTTTCGCCGTTTGCGGAAGGAAGTGTGATGTAGAACAAGTAGCAGAAGCATACATGCTCAAGAGGGATCACCCGAAATTCAAAGGCAACTGAATTTCGGCAACCGGGGCATCGAAGTCGGAATGCCGCGAAACTCACCGAGTCAAAGCGTTTCGCCGTTTGCGGAAGAAAGTGTGATGTAGAACAAGTAGCAGAAGCATACATGCTCAAGAGGGATCACCCGAAATTCAAAGGCAACTGAATTTCGGCAACCGGGGCATCGAAGTCGGAATGCCGCGAAACTCACCGAGTCAAAGCGTTTCGCCGTTTGCGGAAGAAGTGTGATGTAGAACAAGTAGCAGAAGCATACATGCTCAAGAGGGATCACCCGAAATTCAAAGGCAACTGAATTTCGGCAACCGGGGCATCGAAGTCGGAATGCCGCGAAACTCACCGAGTCAAAGCGTTTCGCCGTTTGCGGAAGGAAGTGTGATGTAGAACAAGTAGCAGAAGCATACATGCTCAAGAGGGATCACCCGAAATTCAAAGGCAACTGAATTTCGGCAACCGGGGCATCGAAGTCGGAATGCCGCGAAACTCACCGAGTCAAAGCGTTTCGCCGTTTGCGGAAGGAAGTGTGATGTAGAACAAGTAGCAGAAGCATACATGCTCAAGAGGGATCACCCGAAATTCAAAGGCAACTGAATTTCGGCAACCGGGGCATCGAAGTCGGAATGCCGCGAAACTCACCGAGTCAAAGCGTTTCGCCGTTTGCGGAAGGAAGTGTGATGTAGAACAAGTAGCAGAAGCATACATGCTCAAGAGGGATCACCCGAAATTCAAAGGCAACTGAATTTCGGCAACCGGGGCATCGAAGTCGGAATGCCGCGAAACTCACCGAGTCAAAGCGTTTCGCCGTTTGCGGAAGGAAGTGTGATGTAGAACAAGTAGCAGAAGCATACATGCTCAAGAGGGATCACCCGAAATTCAAAGGCAACTGAATTTCGGCAACCGGGCATCGAAGTCGGAATGCCGCGAAACTCACCGAGTCAAAGCGTTTCGCCGTTTGCGGAAGGAAGTGTGATGTAGAACAAGTAGCAGAAGCATACATGCTCAAGAGGGATCACCCGAAATTCAAAGGCAACTGAATTTCGGCAACCGGGGCATCGAAGTCGGAATGCCGCGAAACTCACCGAGTCAAAGCGTTTCGCCGTTTGCGGAAGAAGTGTGATGTAGAACAAGTAGCAGAAGCATACATGCTCAAGAGGGATCACCCGAAATTCAAAGGCAACTGAATTTCGGCAACCGGGGCATCGAAGTCGGAATGCCGCGAAACTCACCGAGTCAAAGCGTTTCGCCGTTTGCGGAAGAAGTGTGATGTAGAACAAGTAGCAGAAGCATACATGCTCAAGAGGGATCACCCGAAATTCAAAGGCAACTGAATTTCGGCAACCGGGGCATCGAAGTCGGAATGCCGCGAAACTCACCGAGTCAAAGCGTTTCGCCGTTTGCGGAAGGAAGTGTGATGTAGAACAAGTAGCAGAAGCATACATGCTCAAGAGGGATCACCCGAAATTCAAAGGCAACTGAATTTCGGCAACCGGGGCATCGAAGTCGGAATGCCGCGAAACTCACCGAGTCAAAGCGTTTCGCCGTTTGCGGAAGGAAGTGATGTAGAACAAGTAGCAGAAGCATACATGCTCAAGAGGGATCACCCGAAATTCAAAGGCAACTGAATTTCGGCAACCGGGGCATCGAAGTCGGAATGCCGCGAAACTCACCGAGTCAAAGCGTTTCGCCGTTTGCGGAAGGAAGTGTGATGTAGAACAAGTAGCAGAAGCATACATGCTCAAGAGGGATCACCCGAAATTCAAAGGCAACTGAATTTCGGCAACCGGGGCATCGAAGTCGGAATGCCGCGAAACTCACCGAGTCAAAGCGTTTCGCCGTTTGCGGAAGGAAGTGTGATGTAGAACAAGTAGCAGAAGCATACATGCTCAAGAGGGATCACCCGAAATTCAAAGGCAACTGAATTTCGGCAACCGGGGCATCGAAGTCGGAATGCCGCGAAACTCACCGAGTCAAAGCGTTTCGCCGTTTGCGGAAGGAAGTGTGATGTAGAACAAGTAGCAGAAGCATACATGCTCAAGAGGGATCACCCGAAATTCAAAGGCAACTGAATTTCGGCAACCGGGGCATCGAAGTCGGAATGCCGCGAAACTCACCGAGTCAAAGCGTTTCGCCGTTTGCGGAAGGAAGTGTGATGTAGAACAAGTAGCAGAAGCATACATGCTCAAGAGGGATCACCCGAAATTCAAAGGCAACTGAATTTCGGCAACCGGGGCATCGAAGTCGGAATGCCGCGAAACTCACCGAGTCAAAGCGTTTCGCCGTTTGCGGAAGGAAGTGTGATGTAGAACAAGTAGCAGAAGCATACATGCTCAAGAGGGATCACCCGAAATTCAAAGGCAACTGAATTTCGGCAACCGGGGCATCGAAGTCGGAATGCCGCGAAACTCACCGAGTCAAAGCGTTTCGCCGTTTGCGGAAGGAAGTGTGATGTAGAACAAGTAGCAGAAGCATACATGCTCAAGAGGGATCACCCGAAATTCAAAGGCAACTGAATTTCGGCAACCGGGGCATCGAAGTCGGAATGCCGCGAAACTCACCGAGTCAAAGCGTTTCGCCGTTTGCGGAAGGAAGTGTGATGTAGAACAAGTAGCAGAAGCATACATGCTCAAGAGGGATCACCCGAAATTCAAAGGCAACTGAATTTCGGCAACCGGGGCATCGAAGTCGGAATGCCGCGAAACTCACCGAGTCAAAGCGTTTCGCCGTTTGCGGAAGGAAGTGTGATGTAGAACAAGTAGCAGAAGCATACATGCTCAAGAGGGATCACCCGAAATTCAAAGGCAACTGAATTTCGGCAACCGGGGCATCGAAGTCGGAATGCCGCGAAACTCACCGAGTCAAAGCGTTTCGCCGTTTGCGGAAGGAAGTGTGATGTAGAACAAGTAGCAGAAGCATACATGCTCAAGAGGGATCACCCGAAATTCAAAGGCAACTGAATTTCGGCAACCGGGGCATCGAAGTCGGAATGCCGCGAAACTCACCGAGTCAAAGCGTTTCGCCGTTTGCGGAAGAAGTGTGATGTAGAACAAGTAGCAGAAGCATACATGCTCAAGAGGGATCACCCGAAATTCAAAGGCAACTGAATTTCGGCAACCGGGGCATCGAAGTCGGAATGCCGCGAAACTCACCGAGTCAAAGCGTTTCGCCGTTTGCGGAAGGAAGTGTGATGTAGAACAAGTAGCAGAAGCATACATGCTCAAGAGGGATCACCCGAAATTCAAAGGCAACTGAATTTCGGCAACCGGGGCATCGAAGTCGGAATGCCGCGAAACTCACCGAGTCAAAGCGTTTCGCCGTTTGCGGAAGAAGTGTGATGTAGAACAAGTAGCAGAAGCATACATGCTCAAGAGGGATCACCCGAAATTCAAAGGCAACTGAATTTCGGCAACCGGGGCATCGAAGTCGGAATGCCGCGAAACTCACCGAGTCAAAGCGTTTCGCCGTTTGCGGAAGGAAGTGTGATGTAGAACAAGTAGCAGAAGCATACATGCTCAAGAGGGATCACCCGAAATTCAAAGGCAACTGAATTTCGGCAACCGGGGCATCGAAGTCGGAATGCCGCGAAACTCACCGAGTCAAAGCGTTTCGCCGTTTGCGGAAGGAAGTGTGATGTAGAACAAGTAGCAGAAGCATACATGCTCAAGAGGGATCACCCGAAATTCAAAGGCAACTGAATTTCGGCAACCGGGGCATCGAAGTCGGAATGCCGCGAAACTCACCGAGTCAAAGCGTTTCGCCGTTTGCGGAAGAAGTGTGATGTAGAACAAGTAGCAGAAGCATACATGCTCAAGAGGGATCACCCGAAATTCAAAGGCAACTGAATTTCGGCAACCGGGGCATCGAAGTCGGAATGCCGCGAAACTCACCGAGTCAAAGCGTTTCGCCGTTTGCGGAAGAAGTGTGATGTAGAACAAGTAGCAGAAGCATACATGCTCAAGAGGGATCACCCGAAATTCAAAGGCAACTGAATTTCGGCAACCGGGGCATCGAAGTCGGAATGCCGCGAAACTCACCGAGTCAAAGCGTTTCGCCGTTTGCGGAAGAAGTGTGATGTAGAACAAGTAGCAGAAGCATACATGCTCAAGAGGGATCACCCGAAATTCAAAGGCAACTGAATTTCGGCAACCGGGGCATCGAAGTCGGAATGCCGCGAAACTCACCGAGTCAAAGCGTTTCGCCGTTTGCGGAAGGAAGTGTGATGTAGAACAAGTAGCAGAAGCATACATGCTCAAGAGGGATCACCCGAAATTCAAAGGCAACTGAATTTCGGCAACCGGGGCATCGAAGTCGGAATGCCGCGAAACTCACCGAGTCAAAGCGTTTCGCCGTTTGCGGAAGGAAGTGTGATGTAGAACAAGTAGCAGAAGCATACATGCTCAAGAGGGATCACCCGAAATTCAAAGGCAACTGAATTTCGGCAACCGGGGCATCGAAGTCGGAATGCCGCGAAACTCACCGAGTCAAAGCGTTTCGCCGTTTGCGGAAGGAAGTGTGATGTAGAACAAGTAGCAGAAGCATACATGCTCAAGAGGGATCACCCGAAATTCAAAGGCAACTGAATTTCGGCAACCGGGGCATCGAAGTCGGAATGCCGCGAAACTCACCGAGTCAAAGCGTTTCGCCGTTTGCGGAAGGAAGTGTGATGTAGAACAAGTAGCAGAAGCATACATGCTCAAGAGGGATCACCCGAAATTCAAAGGCAACTGAATTTCGGCAACCGGGGCATCGAAGTCGGAATGCCGCGAAACTCACCGAGTCAAAGCGTTTCGCCGTTTGCGGAAGGAAGTGTGATGTAGAACAAGTAGCAGAAGCATACATGCTCAAGAGGGATCACCCGAAATTCAAAGGCAACTGAATTTCGGCAACCGGGGCATCGAAGTCGGAATGCCGCGAAACTCACCGAGTCAAAGCGTTTCGCCGTTTGCGGAAGGAAGTGTGATGTAGAACAAGTAGCAGAAGCATACATGCTCAAGAGGGATCACCCGAAATTCAAAGGCAACTGAATTTCGGCAACCGGGGCATCGAAGTCGGAATGCCGCGAAACTCACCGAGTCAAAGCGTTTCGCCGTTTGCGGAAGAAGTGTGATGTAGAACAAGTAGCAGAAGCATACATGCTCAAGAGGGATCACCCGAAATTCAAAGGCAACTGAATTTCGGCAACCGGGGCATCGAAGTCGGAATGCCGCGAAACTCACCGAGTCAAAGCGTTTCGCCGTTTGCGGAAGGAAGTGTGATGTAGAACAAGTAGCAGAAGCATACATGCTCAAGAGGGATCACCCGAAATTCAAAGGCAACTGAATTTCGGCAACCGGGGCATCGAAGTCGGAATGCCGCGAAACTCACCGAGTCAAAGCGTTTCGCCGTTTGCGGAAGAAGTGTGATGTAGAACAAGTAGCAGAAGCATACATGCTCAAGAGGGATCACCCGAAATTCAAAGGCAACTGAATTTCGGCAACCGGGGCATCGAAGTCGGAATGCCGCGAAACTCACCGAGTCAAAGCGTTTCGCCGTTTGCGGAAGAAGTGTGATGTAGAACAAGTAGCAGAAGCATACATGCTCAAGAGGGATCACCCGAAATTCAAAGGCAACTGAATTTCGGCAACCGGGGCATCGAAGTCGGAATGCCGCGAAACTCACCGAGTCAAAGCGTTTCGCCGTTTGCGGAAGGAAGTGTGATGTAGAACAAGTAGCAGAAGCATACATGCTCAAGAGGGATCACCCGAAATTCAAAGGCAACTGAATTTCGGCAACCGGGGCATCGAAGTCGGAATGCCGCGAAACTCACCGAGTCAAAGCGTTTCGCCGTTTGCGGAAGGAAGTGTGATGTAGAACAAGTAGCAGAAGCATACATGCTCAAGAGGGATCACCCGAAATTCAAAGGCAACTGAATTTCGGCAACCGGGGCATCGAAGTCGGAATGCCGCGAAACTCACCGAGTCAAAGCGTTTCGCCGTTTGCGGAAGAAGTGTGATGTAGAACAAGTAGCAGAAGCATACATGCTCAAGAGGGATCACCCGAAATTCAAAGGCAACTGAATTTCGGCAACGGGGCATCGAAGTCGGAATGCCGCGAAACTCACCGAGTCAAAGCGTTTCGCCGTTTGCGGAAGAAGTGTGATGTAGAACAAGTAGCAGAAGCATACATGCTCAAGAGGGATCACCCGAAATTCAAAGGCAACTGAATTTCGGCAACCGGGGCATCGAAGTCGGAATGCCGCGAAACTCACCGAGTCAAAGCGTTTCGCCGTTTGCGGAAGGAAGTGTGATGTAGAACAAGTAGCAGAAGCATACATGCTCAAGAGGGATCACCCGAAATTCAAAGGCAACTGAATTTCGGCAACGGGGCATCGAAGTCGGAATGCCGCGAAACTCACCGAGTCAAAGCGTTTCGCCTTTGCGGAAGGAAGTGTGATGTAGAACAAGTAGCAGAAGCATACATGCTCAAGAGGGATCACCCGAAATTCAAAGGCAACTGAATTTCGGCAACCGGGGCATCGAAGTCGGAATGCCGCGAAACTCACCGAGTCAAAGCGTTTCGCCTTTGCGGAAGAAGTGTGATGTAGAAAAGTAGCAGAAGCATACATGCTCAAGAGGGATCACCCGAAATTCAAAGGCAACTGAATTTCGGCAACCGGGGCATCGAAGTCGAATGCCGCGAAACTCACGAGTAAAGCGTTTCGCCGTTTGCGGAAGGAAGTGTGATGTAGAA
>CM055360.1:19088109-19119348 GCA_029228515.1 Populus alba x Populus x berolinensis | reverse complement strand
TGCCGCGAAACTCACCATGTCAAGCGTTTCGCCTGTTTGCGGAAGGACAGTCTGATTGTAGAACAAGTAGCAGAAGCGAAACTCACTGAAGTCAAAAAGCTTTCGTGTAGCCTTGCGGAAAGACAGTCTGAATGTAGAACATGTAGCGAGAAGCATTTACAAAATTGCTCAAGAGGGTATCATCCCAAATTCAAAGGCAACTGAATTTCGGCAACCGGGGCATCGAAGGCGGAATGTCGCGAAACTCACCGAGTCAAAGCGTTTCGCCGTTTGCGGAAGAAGTATTATGTAGAACAAGTAGCAGAAGCATACATGCTCCAGAAGGATCACCCGAAATTCAAAGGCAACTGAATTTCGGCAACCGGGGCATCGAAGTCGGAATGCCGCGAACCTCACCGAGGCAAAGCGTTTCGCCGTTTGCGGAAGAAGTCTGATGTAGAAAAAGTAGCAGAAGCATACATGCTCGAGAGGGATCACCCAAAATTCAAAGGCAACTGAATTTCGGCAACCGGGGCATCGAAGGCGGAATGCCGCGAAACTCACCGAGTCAAAGCGTTTCGCCGTTTGCGGAAGGAAGTCTGATGTAGAACAAGTAGCAGAAGCATACATGCTCAAGAGGGATCACCCGAAATTCAAAGCAACTGAATTTCGGCAACCGGGGCATCGAAGTCGGAATGCCGCGAAACTCACCGAGTCAAAGCGTTTCGCGTTTGCGGAAGAAAGTGTGATGTAGAACAAGTAGCAGAAGAATACATGCTCAAGAGGGATCACCCGAAATTCAAAGGCAACTGAATTTCGGCAACCGGGCATCGAAGTCGGAATGCCGCGAAACTCACCGAGTCAAAGCGTTTCGCCGTTTGCGGAAGAAGTGTGATGTAGAACAAGTAGCAGAAGCATACATGCTCAAGAGGGATCACCCGAAATTCAAAGGCAACTGAATTTCGGCAACCGGGGCATCGAAGTCGGAATGCCGCGAAACTCACCGAGTCAAAGCGTTTCGCCGTTTGCGGAAGAAAGTGTGATGTAGAACAAGTAGCAGAAGCATACATGCTCAAGAGGGATCACCCGAAATTCAAAGGCAACTGAATTTCGGCAACCGGGGCATCGAAGTCGGAATGCGCGAAACTCACCGAGTCAAAGCGTTTCGCCGTTTGCGGAAGGAAGTGTGATGTAGAACAAGTAGCAGAAGCATACATGCTCAAGAGGGATCACCGAAATTCAAAGGCAACTGAATTTCGGCAACCGGGGCATCGAAGTCGGAATGCCGCGAAACTCACCGAGTCAAAGCGTTTCGCCGTTTGCGGAAGAAAGTGTGATGTAGAACAAGTAGCAGAAGCATACATGCTCAAGAGGGATCACCCGAAATTCAAAGGCAACTGAATTTCGGCAACCGGGGCATCGAAGTCGGAATGCCGCGAAACTCACCGAGTCAAAGCGTTTCGCGTTTGCGGAAGAAAGTGTGATGTAGAACAAGTAGCAGAAGCATACATGCTCAAGAGGGATCACCCGAAATTCAAAGGCAACTGAATTTCGGCAACCGGGGCATCGAAGTCGGAATGCCGCGAAACTCACCGAGTCAAAGCGTTTCGCTGTTTGCGGAAGGAAGTTTGATGTAGAACAAGTAGCAGAAGCATACATGCTCAAGAGGGATCACCCGAAATTCAAAGGCAACTGAATTTTGGCAACCGGGGCATCGAAGTCCGAATGCCACGAAACTCACCGAGTCAAAGCGTTTCTCGGTTTGCGGAAGGAAGTGTGATGTAGAACAAGTAGCAGAAGCATACATGCTCAAGAGGGATCACCCGAAATTCAAAGGCAACTCAATTTCGGCAACCGGGGCAACGAAGTTGGAATACCGCGAAACTCACCGAGTCAAAGTGTTTGGCCCTTTGCGGAAGAAGTCTGATGTAGAACAAGTAGCAGAAGCATACATGCTCAAGAGGGATCACCTGAAATTCAAAGGCAACTTAATTGCGGCAACCGGGGCAACGAAGTCGCAAATGCCGCGAAACTCACCGAGTCAAAGCGTTTCGCCGTTTGTGGAAGGAAGTGTGATGTAGAACAAGTAGCAGAAGCATACATGCTCAAGAGGGATCACCCGAAATTCAAAGGCAACTGAATTTCGGCAACCGAGGCAACGAAGTCGGAATGCCGCGAAACTCACCGAGTCAAAGCGTTTCGCCGTTTGCGGAAGGAAGTGTGATGTAGAACAAGTAGCAGAAGCATACATGCTCAAGAGGGATCACCCGAAATTCAAAGGCAACTGAATTTCGGCAACCGGGGCATCGAAGGCGGAATGCCGCAAAACTCACCGAGTCAAAGCGTTTCGCCGTTTGCGGAAGGAAGTGTGATGTAGAACAAGTAGCAGAAGCATACATGCTCAAGAGGGATCACCCGAAATTCAAAGGCAACTGAATTTCGGCAACCGGGGCATCGAAGTCGGAATGCCGCGAAACTCACCGAGTCAAAGCGTTTCGCTGTTTGCGGAAGGAAGTGTGATGTAGAACAAGTAGCAGAAGCATACATGCTCAAGAGGGATCACCCGAAATTCAAAGGCAACTGAATTTCGGCAACCGGGGCATTCAAGTCGGAATGCCGCGAAACTCACCGAGTCAAAGCGTTACGCCTTTTGCGGAAGAAACTGTGGTGTAGAACAAGTAGCAGAACCATACATGCTCAAGAGGGATCACCCAAAATTCAAAGGCAACTGAATCTCGGCAACCGGGGCATCGAAGTCGGAATGCCGCGAAACTCACCGAGTCAAAGCGTTTCGCCGTTTGCGGAAGGAAGTGTGGTGTAGAACAAGTAGCAGAAGCATACATGCTCAAGAGGGATCACCCGAAATTAAAAGGCAACTGAATTTCGGCAACGGGGCATAGAAGTCGGAATGTCGCGAAACTCACCGAGTCAAAGCGTTTCGCCATTTGCGGAAGGAAGTGTGCTGTAGAACAAGTAGCAGAAGCATACATGCTCAAGAGGGATCACCCGAAATTCATAGGCAACAGAATTTCGGCAACAGGTGCATCGAAGTCGGAATGCCGCGAAACTCACCGCGTTAAAGCGTTTCGATGTTTGTGGAAGAGAGTGTGATGTAGAACAAGTAGCAGAAGCATACATGCTCAAGAGGGATCACCCGAAATTCAAAGGCAACTGAATTTCGGCAACCGGGGCATCGAAGTCGGAATGCCGCGAAACTCACCGAGTCAAAGCGTTTCTCTGTTTGCGGAAGGAAGTGTGATGTAGAACAAGTAGCAGAAGCATACATGCTCAAGAGGGATCACCCGAAATTCAAAGGCAATTGACTTTCGGCAACCGGGGCATCGAAGTCGGAATGCCGCGAAACACACCGAGTTAAAGCGTTTCGCCGTTTGCGGAATGAAGTGTGATGTAGAACAAGTAGCTGAAGCATACATGCTCAAGAGGGATCACCCGAAATTCAAAGGCAACCGAATTTCGGCAACCGGGGCATCGAAGACGGAATGCCGCGAAACTCACGGCGTTAAAGCGTTTCGCTGTTTGCGGAAGAAGTGTGATGTAGAACAAGTAGCAGAAGCATACATGCTCAAGAGGGATCACCCGAAATTCAAAGGCAACAGACTTTCGGCAACCGGGGCATCGAAGTCGGAATGCCGCGAAACTCACCGAGTCAAAGCGTTTCGCCGTTTGCGGAAGGAAGTGTGATGTAGAACAAGTAGCAGAAGCATACATGCTCAAGAGGGATCACCCGAAATTCAAAGGCAACTGAATTTCGGCAACCGGGCATCGAAGTCGGAATGCCGCGAAACTCACCGAGTCAAAGCGTTTCGCTGTTTGCGGAAGGAAGTCTGATGTAGAACAAGTAGCAGAAGCATACATGCTCAAGAGGGATCACCCGAAATTCAAAGGCAACTGAATTTCGGCAACCGGGCATCGAAGTCGAATGCCGCGAAACTCACCGAGTCAAAGCGTTTCGCCGTTTGCGGAAGAAAGTGTGATGTAGAACAAGTAGCAGAAGCATACATGCTCAAGAGGGATCACCCGAAATTCAAAGGCAACTGAATTTCGGCAACCGGGGCATCGAAGTCGGAATGCCGCGAAAACTCACCGAGTCAAAGCGTTTCGCCGTTTGCGGAAGGAAGTATGATGTAGAACAAGTAGCAGAAGCATACATGCTCAAGAGGGATCACCCGAAATTCAAAGGCAACTGAATTTCGGCAACCGGGGCATCGAAGTCGGAATGCCGCGAAACTCACCGAGTCAAAGCGTTTCGCCGTTGCGGAAGGAAGGTGTTTGCGGAAGGAAGTATGATGTAGAACAAGTAGCAGAAGCATACATGCTCAAGAGGGATCACCCGAAATTCAAAGGCAACTGAATTTCGGCAACCGGGGCATCGAAGTCGGAATGCCGCGAAACTCACCGAGTCAAAGCGTTTCGCCGTTTGCGGAAGAAAGTGTGATGTAGAACAAGTAGCAGAAGCATACATGCTCAAGAGGGATCACCCGAAATTCAAAGGCAACTGAATTTCGGCAACCGGGGCATCGAAGTCGGAATGCCGCGAAACTCACCGAGTCAAAGCGTTTCGGCTGTTTGCGGAAGAAAGTCTGATGTAGAACAAGTAGCAGAAGCATACATGCTCAAGAGGGATCAACCGAAATTCAAAGGCAACTGAATTTCGCAACCGGGGCATCGAAGTCGGAATGCCGCGAAACTCACCGAGTCAAAGCGTTTCGCCGTTTGCGGAATGGAAGTGTGATGTAGAAACAAGTAGCAGAAGCATACATGCTCAAGAGGGATCACCCGAAATTCAAAGGCAACTGAATTTCGGCAACCGGGGCATCAAAATCAGAATGCCGCGAAACTCACCGAATCAAAACTTTTCGCCGTTTGCGGAAGGAAGTGTGATGTAGAACAAGTAGCAGAAGCATACATGCTCAAGAGGGATCACCCGAAATTCAAAGGCAACTGAATTTCGGCAACCGGGGCATCGAAGTCGGAATGCCGCGAAACTCACCGAGTCAAAGCGTTTCGTTGTTTGCGGAAGGAAGTGTGATGTAGAACAAGTAGCAGAAGCATACATGCTCAAGAGGGATCACCCCAATTTCAAAGGCAACTGAATTTCGGCAACCGGGGCATCGAAGTCGGAATGCCGCGAAACTCACCGAGTCAAAGCGTTTCGTTGTTTGCGGAAGGAAGTGTGATGTAGAACAAGTAGCAGAAGCATACATGCTCAAGAGGGATCACCCCAATTTCAAAGGCAACTGAATTTCGGCAACCGGGGCATCGAAGTCAGAATACCGCGAAACTCACCGAGTCAAAGCGTTTCGTCGTTTGCGGAAGGAAGTGTGATGTAGAACAAGTAGCAGAAGCATACATGCTCAAGACGGATCAAACGAAATTCAAAGGCAACTGAATTTTTGCAACCGGGGCATCGAAGTCGGAATGCCGCGAAACTCACCGAGTGAAAGCGTTTCGCTTTTTGGGGAAGGAAGTGTGATGTAGAACAAGTAGAAGAAGCATACATGCACAAGAGGGATCACCCGAAATTCAAAGGCAACTGAATTTCGGCAACCGGGGCATCGAAGTCGGAATGCCGCGAAACTCACCGAGTCAAAGCGTTTCGCCGTTTGCGGAAGGAAGTGTGATGTAGAACAAGTAGCAGAAGCATACATGCTCAAGAGGGATCCCGAAATTCAAAGGCAACTGAATTTCGGCAACCGGGGCATCGAAGTCGGATTGCCGCGAAACTCACCGAGTCAAAGCGTTTCGCCGTTTGCGAAGAGTATCATGTAGAACAAGTAGCAGAAGCAGAAGCATACATGCTCAAGAGGGATCACCCGAAATTCAAAGGCAACTGAATTTCGGCAACCGGGGCATCGAAGTCGGAATGCCGCGAAACTCACCGAGTCAAAACGTTTCGCGTTTGCGGAAGGAAGTGTGATGTAGAACAAGTAGGCAGAATGCATGACATGCTCAAGAGGGATTCACCCCAAAATTCAAAGGCAACTGAATATTTTCGGCAACCGGGGCATCGAAGTCGGAATGCTTTCGAGAAACTCACCGAGTCAAAGCGTTTCGCCGTTTGCGGAAGGAAGTGTGATGGTAGAACAAGTAGCAGAAGCATACATGCTCAAGATGGATCACCCGAAATTCCAAAGGCAACTGAATTTCGGCAACCGGGGCATCGAAGTCGGAATGCCGCGAAACTCACCGAGTCAAAGCGTTTTCGCTGTTTGCGAAAGTAAGTGTGATGTAGAACAAGTAGCAGAAGCATACAAGCTTCAAGAGTGATCACCCGAAATTCAAAGGCAACTGAATTTCGGCAACCGGTGCATCGAAGTCCCGGAATGCCGCGAAACACACCGAGTCAAAGCGTTTCGTTGTTTTCGGAAGGAAGTGGGATGTAGAACAAGTAGCATAAGCATACATGCTCAAGAGGGATCACCCGAAAATTCAAAGGCAGACTGAATTTAGGCAACCGTGAACAACAAAGTCTGAATGCCGCGAAACTCACCGTGTCAAAGCAATTTCGGTGTTTGCGGAAGGAAGTGTGATGTAGAACAAGTAGCAGAAGCATACCTGCTCAAGAGGGATCACCCGAAATTCAAAGGCAACTGAATTTTTGGCAAACCGGGCATCGAAAGTCTGAATGCCGCTAAACTCACCGAGTCCAAGCGTTTCGATGTTTGAGAATGGAAGTGATATGTAGAACAAGTAGCAGAAGCATACATGCTCAAGAGGGATCACCCGAAATTCAAAGGCAACTGAATTTCGGCAACCGGGGCATCGAAGTCGGAATGCCGCGAAACTCACGAGTCAAAGCGTTTCGCGTTTGCGGAAGGAAGTCTGATGTAGAACAAGTTAGCAGAGCGGAAACTTTGCGTTTCGCGTTTGCGGAAGAAGTCTGATGTAGAACAAGTAGCAGAAGCATACATGCTCAAGAGGGATCACCCGAAATTCAAAGGCAACTGAATTTCGGCAACCGGGCATCGAAGTCGGAATGCCGCGAAACTCACCGAGTCAAAGCGTTTCGCCGTTTGCGGAAGAAGTCTGATGTAGAACAAGTAGCAGAAGCATACATGCTCAAGAGGGATCACCCGAAATTCAAAGGCAACTGAATTTCGGCAACCGGGGCATCGAAGTCGGAATGCCGCGAAACTCACCGAGTCAAAGCGTTTCGCCGTTTGCGGAAGAAGTCTGATGTAGAACAAGTAGCAGAAGCATACATGCTCAAGAGGGATCACCCGAAATTCAAAGGCAACTGAATTTCGGCAACCGGGGCATCGAAGTCGGAATGCCGCGAAACTCACCGAGTCAAAGCGTTTCGCCGTTTGCGGAAGAAGTCTGATGTAGAACAAGTAGCAGAAGCATACATGCTCAAGAGGGATCACCCGAAATTCAAAGGCAACTGAATTTCGGCAAACGGGGCATCGAAGTCGGAATGCCGCGAAACTCACCGAGTCAAAGCGTTTCGCCGTTTGCGGAAGAAGTGTGATGTAGAACAAGTAGCAGAAGCATACATGCTCAAGAGGGATCACCCGAAATTCAAAGGCAACTGAATTTCGGCAACCGGGGCATCGAAGTCGGAATGCCGCGAAACTCACCGAGTCAAAGCGTTTCGCCGTTTGCGGAAGGAAGTCTGATGTAGAACAAGTAGCAGAAGCATACATGCTCAAGAGGGATCACCCGAAATTCAAAGGCAACTGAATTTCGGCAACCGGGGCATCGAAGTCGGAATGCCGCGAAACTCACCGAGTCAAAGCGTTTCGCCGTTTGCGGAAGGAAGTCTGATGTAGAACAAGTAGCAGAAGCATACATGCTCAAGAGGGATCACCCGAAATTCAAAGGCAACTGAATTTCGGCAACCGGGGCATCGAAGTCGGAATGCCGCGAAACTCACCGAGTCAAAGCGTTTCGCCGTTTGCGGAAGAAGTATGATGTAGAACAAGTAGCAGAAGCATACATGCTCAAGAGGGATCACCCGAAATTCAAAGGCAACTGAATTTCGGCAACGGGGCATCGAAGTCGGAATGCCGCGAAACTCACCGAGTCAAAGCGTTTCGCCGTTTGCGGAAGAAGTCTGATGTAGAACAAGTAGCAGAAGCATACATGCTCAAGAGGGATCACCCGAAATTCAAAGGCAACTGAATTTCGGCAACCGGGGCATCGAAGTCGGAATGCCGCGAAACTCACCGAGTCAAAGCGTTTCGCCGTTTGCGGAGAAAGTCTGATGTAGAACAAGTAGCAGAAGCATACATGCTCAAGAGGGATCACCCGAAATTCAAAGGCAACTGAATTTCGGCAACCGGGGCATCGAAGTCGGAATGCCGCGAAACTCACCGAGTCAAAGCGTTTCGCCGTTTGCGGAAGAAGTCTGATGTAGAACAAGTAGCAGAAGCATACATGCTCAAGAGGGATCACCCGAAATTCAAAGGCAACTGAATTTCGGCAACCGGGGCATCGAAGTCGGAATGCCGCGAAACTCACCGAGTCAAAGCGTTTCGCCTTTGCGGAAGAAGTCTGATGTAGAACAAGTAGCAGAAGCATACATGCTCAAGAGGGATCACCCGAAATTCAAAGGCAACTGAATTTCGGCAACCGGGCATCGAAGTCGGAATGCCGCGAAACTCACCGAGTCAAAGCGTTTCGCCGTTTGCGGAAGGAAGTCTGATGTAGAACAAGTAGCAGAAGCATACATGCTCAAGAGGGATCACCCGAAATTCAAAGGCAACTGAATTTCGGCAACCGGGGCATCGAAGTCGGAATGCCGCGAAACTCACCGAGTCAAAGCGTTTCGCCGTTTGCGGAAGAAAGTCTGATGTAGAACAAGTAGCAGAAGCATACATGCTCAAGAGGGATCACCCGAAATTCAAAGGCAACTGAATTTCGGCAACCGGGGCATCGAAGTCGGAATGCCGCGAAACTCACCGAGTCAAAGCGTTTCGCCGTTTGCGGAAGGAAGTCTGATGTAGAACAAGTAGCAGAAGCATACATGCTCAAGAGGGATCACCCGAAATTCAAAGGCAACTGAATTTCGGCAACGGGGCATCGAAGTCGGAATGCCGCGAAACTCACCGAGTCAAAGCGTTTCGCCGTTTGCGGAAGGAAGTGTGATGTAGAACAAGTAGCAGAAGCATACATGCTCAAGAGGGATCACCCGAAATTCAAAGGCAACTGAATTTCGGCAACCGGGGCATCGAAGTCGGAATGCCGCGAAACTCACCGAGTCAAAGCGTTTCGCCGTTTGCGGAAGAAGTCTGATGTAGAACAAGTAGCAGAAGCATACATGCTCAAGAGGGATCACCCGAAATTCAAAGGCAACTGAATTTCGGCAACCGGGGCATCGAAGTCGGAATGCCGCGAAACTCACCGAGTCAAAGCGTTTCGCCGTTTGCGGAAGAAGTCTGATGTAGAACAAGTAGCAGAAGCATACATGCTCAAGAGGGATCACCCGAAATTCAAAGGCAACTGAATTTCGGCAACCGGGGCATCGAAGTCGGAATGCCGCGAAACTCACCGAGTCAAAGCGTTTCGCGTTTGCGGAAGGAAGTCTGATGTAGAACAAGTAGCAGAAGCATACATGCTCAAGAGGGATCACCCGAAATTCAAAGGCAACTGAATTTCGGCAACCGGGGCATCGAAGTCGGAATGCCGCGAAACTCACCGAGTCAAAGCGTTTCGCCGTTTGCGGAAGAAGTCTGATGTAGAACAAGTAGCAGAAGCATACATGCTCAAGAGGGATCACCCGAAATTCAAAGGCAACTGAATTTCGGCAACCGGGGCATCGAAGTCGGAATGCCGCGAAACTCACCGAGTCAAAGCGTTTCGCCGTTTGCGGAAGAAGTCTGATGTAGAACAAGTAGCAGAAGCATACATGCTCAAGAGGGATCACCCGAAATTCAAAGGCAACTGAATTTCGGCAACCGGGGCATCGAAGTCGGAATGCCGCGAAACTCACCGAGTCAAAGCGTTTCGTTTGCGGAAGAAGTCTGATGTAGAACAAGTAGCAGAAGCATACATGCTCAAGAGGGATCACCCGAAATTCAAAGGCAACTGAATTTCGGCAACCGGGGCATCGAAGTCGGAATGCCGCGAAACTCACCGAGTCAAAGCGTTTCGCCGTTTGCGGAAGAAGTCTGATGTAGAACAAGTAGCAGAAGCATACATGCTCAAGAGGGATCACCCGAAATTCAAAGGCAACTGAATTTCGGCAACCGGGGCATCGAAGTCGGAATGCCGCGAAACTCACCGAGTCAAAGCGTTTCGCCGTTTGCGGAAGGAAGTCTGATGTAGAACAAGTAGCAGAAGCATACATGCTCAAGAGGGATCACCCGAAATTCAAAGGCAACTGAATTTCGGCAACCGGGGCATCGAAGTCGGAATGCCGCGAAACTCACCGAGTCAAAGCGTTTCGCCGTTTGCGGAAGGAAGTCTGATGTAGAACAAGTAGCAGAAGCATACATGCTCAAGAGGGATCACCCGAAATTCAAAGGCAACTGAATTTCGGCAACCGGGGCATCGAAGTCGGAATGCCGCGAAACTCACCGAGTCAAAGCGTTTCGCCGTTTGCGGAAGAAGTCTGATGTAGAACAAGTAGCAGAAGCATACATGCTCAAGAGGGATCACCCGAAATTCAAAGGCAACTGAATTTCGGCAACCGGGGCATCGAAGTCGGAATGCCGCGAAACTCACCGAGTCAAAGCGTTTCGCCGTTTGCGGAAGAAGTCTGATGTAGAACAAGTAGCAGAAGCATACATGCTCAAGAGGGATCACCCGAAATTCAAAGGCAACTGAATTTCGGCAACCGGGGCATCGAAGTCGGAATGCCGCGAAACTCACCGAGTCAAAGCGTTTCGCCGTTTGCGGAAGAAGTCTGATGTAGAACAAGTAGCAGAAGCATACATGCTCAAGAGGGATCACCCGAAATTCAAAGGCAACTGAATTTCGGCAACCGGGGCATCGAAGTCGGAATGCCGCGAAACTCACCGAGTCAAAGCGTTTCGCCGTTTGCGGAAGGAAGTCTGATGTAGAACAAGTAGCAGAAGCATACATGCTCAAGAGGGATCACCCGAAATTCAAAGGCAACTGAATTTCGGCAACCGGGGCATCGAAGTCGGAATGCCGCGAAACTCACCGAGTCAAAGCGTTTCGCCGTTTGCGGAAGAAGTCTGATGTAGAACAAGTAGCAGAAGCATACATGCTCAAGAGGGATCACCCGAAATTCAAAGGCAACTGAATTTCGGCAACCGGGGCATCGAAGTCGGAATGCCGCGAAACTCACCGAGTCAAAGCGTTTCGCGTTTGCGGAAGGAAGTCTGATGTAGAACAAGTAGCAGAAGCATACATGCTCAAGAGGGATCACCCGAAATTCAAAGGCAACTGAATTTCGGCAACCGGGGCATCGAAGTCGGAATGCCGCGAAACTCACCGAGTCAAAGCGTTTCGCCGTTTGCGGAAGAAGTCTGATGTAGAACAAGTAGCAGAAGCATACATGCTCAAGAGGGATCACCCGAAATTCAAAGGCAACTGAATTTCGGCAACCGGGGCATCGAAGTCGGAATGCCGCGAAACTCACCGAGTCAAAGCGTTTCGCCGTTTGCGGAAGAAGTCTGATGTAGAACAAGTAGCAGAAGCATACATGCTCAAGAGGGATCACCCGAAATTCAAAGGCAACTGAATTTCGGCAACCGGGCATCGAAGTCGGAATGCCGCGAAACTCACCGAGTCAAAGCGTTTCGCCGTTTGCGGAAGAAGTCTGATGTAGAACAAGTAGCAGAAGCATACATGCTCAAGAGGGATCACCCGAAATTCAAAGGCAACTGAATTTCGGCAACCGGGGCATCGAAGTCGGAATGCCGCGAAACTCACCGAGTCAAAGCGTTTCGCCGTTTGCGGAAGAAAGTCTGATGTAGAACAAGTAGCAGAAGCATACATGCTCAAGAGGGATCACCCGAAATTCAAAGGCAACTGAATTTCGGCAACCGGGGCATCGAAGTCGGAATGCCGCGAAACTCACCGAGTCAAAGCGTTTCGCCGTTTGCGGAAGAAGTCTGATGTAGAACAAGTAGCAGAAGCATACATGCTCAAGAGGGATCACCCGAAATTCAAAGGCAACTGAATTTCGGCAAACGGGGCATCGAAGTCGGAATGCCGCGAAACTCACCGAGTCAAAGCGTTTCGCCGTTTGCGGAAGAAGTCTGATGTAGAACAAGTAGCAGAAGCATACATGCTCAAGAGGGATCACCCGAAATTCAAAGGCAACTGAATTTCGGCAACCGGGGCATCGAAGTCGGAATGCCGCGAAACTCACCGAGTCAAAGCGTTTCGCCGTTTGCGGAAGAAGTCTGATGTAGAACAAGTAGCAGAAGCATACATGCTCAAGAGGGATCACCCGAAATTCAAAGGCAACTGAATTTCGGCAACCGGGGCATCGAAGTCGGAATGCCGCGAAACTCACCGAGTCAAAGCGTTTCGCCGTTTGCGGAAGAAGTCTGATGTAGAACAAGTAGCAGAAGCATACATGCTCAAGAGGGATCACCCGAAATTCAAAGGCAACTGAATTTCGGCAACCGGGCATCGAAGTCGGAATGCCGCGAAACTCACCGAGTCAAAGCGTTTCGCCGTTTGCGGAAGGAAGTCTGATGTAGAACAAGTAGCAGAAGCATACATGCTCAAGAGGGATCACCCGAAATTCAAAGGCAACTGAATTTCGGCAACCGGGGCATCGAAGTCGGAATGCCGCGAAACTCACCGAGTCAAAGCGTTTCGCCGTTTGCGGAAGAAGTCTGATGTAGAACAAGTAGCAGAAGCATACATGCTCAAGAGGGATCACCCGAAATTCAAAGGCAACTGAATTTCGGCAACCGGGCATCGAAGTCGGAATGCCGCGAAACTCACCGAGTCAAAGCGTTTCGCCGTTTGCGGAAGAAGTCTGATGTAGAACAAGTAGCAGAAGCATACATGCTCAAGAGGGATCACCCGAAATTCAAAGGCAACTGAATTTCGGCAACGGGGCATCGAAGTCGGAATGCCGCGAAACTCACCGAGTCAAAGCGTTTCGCCGTTTGCGGAAGAAGTCTGATGTAGAACAAGTAGCAGAAGCATACATGCTCAAGAGGGATCACCCGAAATTCAAAGGCAACTGAATTTCGGCAACCGGGGCATCGAAGTCGGAATGCCGCGAAACTCACCGAGTCAAAGCGTTTCGCCGTTTGCGGAAGAAGTCTGATGTAGAACAAGTAGCAGAAGCATACATGCTCAAGAGGGATCACCCGAAATTCAAAGGCAACTGAATTTCGGCAACCGGGGCATCGAAGTCGGAATGCCGCGAAACTCACCGAGTCAAAGCGTTTCGCCGTTTGCGGAAGAAGTCTGATGTAGAACAAGTAGCAGAAGCATACATGCTCAAGAGGGATCACCCGAAATTCAAAGGCAACTGAATTTCGGCAACCGGGGCATCGAAGTCGGAATGCCGCGAAACTCACCGAGTCAAAGCGTTTCGCCGTTTGCGGAAGAAGTCTGATGTAGAACAAGTAGCAGAAGCATACATGCTCAAGAGGGATCACCCGAAATTCAAAGGCAACTGAATTTCGGCAACCGGGGCATCGAAGTCGGAATGCCGCGAAACTCACCGAGTCAAAGCGTTTCGCCGTTTGCGGAAGAAGTCTGATGTAGAACAAGTAGCAGAAGCATACATGCTCAAGAGGGATCACCCGAAATTCAAAGGCAACTGAATTTCGGCAACCGGGGCATCGAAGTCGGAATGCCGCGAAACTCACCGAGTCAAAGCGTTTCGCCGTTTGCGGAAGGAAGTCTGATGTAGAACAAGTAGCAGAAGCATACATGCTCAAGAGGGATCACCCGAAATTCAAAGGCAACTGAATTTCGGCAACCGGGGCATCGAAGTCGGAATGCCGCGAAACTCACCGAGTCAAAGCGTTTCGCCGTTTGCGGAAGAAGTCTGATGTAGAACAAGTAGCAGAAGCATACATGCTCAAGAGGGATCACCCGAAATTCAAAGGCAACTGAATTTCGGCAACCGGGCATCGAAGTCGGAATGCCGCGAAACTCACCGAGTCAAAGCGTTTCGCCGTTTGCGGAAGAAGTCTGATGTAGAACAAGTAGCAGAAGCATACATGCTCAAGAGGGATCACCCGAAATTCAAAGGCAACTGAATTTCGGCAACGGGGCATCGAAGTCGGAATGCCGCGAAACTCACCGAGTCAAAGCGTTTCGCCGTTTGCGGAAGAAGTCTGATGTAGAACAAGTAGCAGAAGCATACATGCTCAAGAGGGATCACCCGAAATTCAAAGGCAACTGAATTTCGGCAACCGGGGCATCGAAGTCGGAATGCCGCGAAACTCACCGAGTCAAAGCGTTTCGCCGTTTGCGGAAGAAGAAGTCTGATGTAGAACAAGTAGCAGAAGCATACATGCTCAAGAGGGATCACCCGAAATTCAAAGGCAACTGAATTTCGGCAACCGGGCATCGAAGTCGGAATGCCGCGAAACTCACCGAGTCAAAGCGTTTCGCCGTTTGCGGAAGAAGTCTGATGTAGAACAAGTAGCAGAAGCATACATGCTCAAGAGGGATCACCCGAAATTCAAAGGCAACTGAATTTCGGCAACCGGGGCATCGAAGTCGGAATGCCGCGAAACTCACCGAGTCAAAGCGTTTCGCCGTTTGCGGAAGGAAGTCTGATGTAGAACAAGTAGCAGAAGCATACATGCTCAAGAGGGATCACCCGAAATTCAAAGGCAACTGAATTTCGGCAACCGGGGCATCGAAGTCGGAATGCCGCGAAACTCACCGAGTCAAAGCGTTTCGCCGTTTGCGGAAGAAGTCTGATGTAGAACAAGTAGCAGAAGCATACATGCTCAAGAGGGATCACCCGAAATTCAAAGGCAACTGAATTTCGGCAACCGGGGCATCGAAGTCGGAATGCCGCGAAACTCACCGAGTCAAAGCGTTTCGCCGTTTGCGGAAGGAAGTCTGATGTAGAACAAGTAGCAGAAGCATACATGCTCAAGAGGGATCACCCGAAATTCAAAGGCAACTGAATTTCGGCAACCGGGGCATCGAAGTCGGAATGCCGCGAAACTCACCGAGTCAAAGCGTTTCGCCGTTTGCGGAAGAAGTCTGATGTAGAACAAGTAGCAGAAGCATACATGCTCAAGAGGGATCACCCGAAATTCAAAGGCAACTGAATTTCGGCAACCGGGGCATCGAAGTCGGAATGCCGCGAAACTCACCGAGTCAAAGCGTTTCGCCGTTTGCGGAAGGAAGTCTGATGTAGAACAAGTAGCAGAAGCATACATGCTCAAGAGGGATCACCCGAAATTCAAAGGCAACTGAATTTCGGCAACCGGGCATCGAAGTCGGAATGCCGCGAAACTCACCGAGTCAAAGCGTTTCGCCGTTTGCGGAAGAAGTCTGATGTAGAACAAGTAGCAGAAGCATACATGCTCAAGAGGGATCACCCGAAATTCAAAGGCAACTGAATTTCGGCAACCGGGGCATCGAAGTCGGAATGCCGCGAAACTCACCGAGTCAAAGCGTTTCGCCGTTTGCGGAAGAAGTCTGATGTAGAACAAGTAGCAGAAGCATACATGCTCAAGAGGGATCACCCGAAATTCAAAGGCAACTGAATTTCGGCAACCGGGGCATCGAAGTCGGAATGCCGCGAAACTCACCGAGTCAAAGCGTTTCGCCGTTTGCGGAAGAAAGTGTGATGTAGAACAAGTAGCAGAAGCATACATGCTCAAGAGGGATCACCCGAAATTCAAAGGCAACTGAATTTCGGCAACCGGGGCATCGAAGTCGGAATGCCGCGAAACTCACCGAGTCAAAGCGTTTCGCCGTTTGCGGAAGAAGTCTGATGTAGAACAAGTAGCAGAAGCATACATGCTCAAGAGGGATCACCCGAAATTCAAAGGCAACTGAATTTCGGCAACCGGGCATCGAAGTCGGAATGCCGCGAAACTCACCGAGTCAAAGCGTTTCGCCGTTTGCGGAAGGAAGTGTGATGTAGAACAAGTAGCAGAAGCATACATGCTCAAGAGGGATCACCCGAAATTCAAAGGCAACTGAATTTCGGCAAACGGGGCATCGAAGTCGGAATGCCGCGAAACTCACCGAGTCAAAGCGTTTCGCCGTTTGCGGAAGGAAGTCTGATGTAGAACAAGTAGCAGAAGCATACATGCTCAAGAGGGATCACCCGAAATTCAAAGGCAACTGAATTTCGGCAACCGGGGCATCGAAGTCGGAATGCCGCGAAACTCACCGAGTCAAAGCGTTTCGCCGTTTGCGGAAGAAGTCTGATGTAGAACAAGTAGCAGAAGCATACATGCTCAAGAGGGATCACCCGAAATTCAAAGGCAACTGAATTTCGGCAACCGGGGCATCGAAGTCGGAATGCCGCGAAACTCACCGAGTCAAAGCGTTTCGCCGTTTGCGGAAGAAGTCTGATGTAGAACAAGTAGCAGAAGCATACATGCTCAAGAGGGATCACCCGAAATTCAAAGGCAACTGAATTTCGGCAACCGGGGCATCGAAGTCGGAATGCCGCGAAACTCACCGAGTCAAAGCGTTTCGCCGTTTGCGGAAGAAGTCTGATGTAGAACAAGTAGCAGAAGCATACATGCTCAAGAGGGATCACCCGAAATTCAAAGGCAACTGAATTTCGGCAACCGGGGCATCGAAGTCGGAATGCCGCGAAACTCACCGAGTCAAAGCGTTTCGCCGTTTGCGGAAGAAGTCTGATGTAGAACAAGTAGCAGAAGCATACATGCTCAAGAGGGATCACCCGAAATTCAAAGGCAACTGAATTTCGGCAACCGGGGCATCGAAGTCGGAATGCCGCGAAACTCACCGAGTCAAAGCGTTTCGCCGTTTGCGGAAGGAAGTCTGATGTAGAACAAGTAGCAGAAGCATACATGCTCAAGAGGGATCACCCGAAATTCAAAGGCAACTGAATTTCGGCAACCGGGGCATCGAAGTCGGAATGCCGCGAAACTCACCGAGTCAAAGCGTTTCGCCGTTTGCGGAAGGAAGTCTGATGTAGAACAAGTAGCAGAAGCATACATGCTCAAGAGGGATCACCCGAAATTCAAAGGCAACTGAATTTCGGCAACGGGGCATCGAAGTCGGAATGCCGCGAAACTCACCGAGTCAAAGCGTTTCGCCGTTTGCGGAAGAAGTCTGATGTAGAACAAGTAGCAGAAGCATACATGCTCAAGAGGGATCACCCGAAATTCAAAGGCAACTGAATTTCGGCAACCGGGGCATCGAAGTCGGAATGCCGCGAAACTCACCGAGTCAAAGCGTTTCGCCGTTTGCGGAAGAAGTGTGATGTAGAACAAGTAGCAGAAGCATACATGCTCAAGAGGGATCACCCGAAATTCAAAGGCAACTGAATTTCGGCAACCGGGGCATCGAAGTCGGAATGCCGCGAAACTCACCGAGTCAAAGCGTTTCGCCGTTTGCGGAAGGAAGTCTGATGTAGAACAAGTAGCAGAAGCATACATGCTCAAGAGGGATCACCCGAAATTCAAAGGCAACTGAATTTCGGCAACCGGGGCATCGAAGTCGGAATGCCGCGAAACTCACCGAGTCAAAGCGTTTCGCCGTTTGCGGAAGAAGTCTGATGTAGAACAAGTAGCAGAAGCATACATGCTCAAGAGGGATCACCCGAAATTCAAAGGCAACTGAATTTCGGCAACCGGGGCATCGAAGTCGGAATGCCGCGAAACTCACCGAGTCAAAGCGTTTCGCCGTTTGCGGAAGAAGTCTGATGTAGAACAAGTAGCAGAAGCATACATGCTCAAGAGGGATCACCCGAAATTCAAAGGCAACTGAATTTCGGCAACCGGGGCATCGAAGTCGGAATGCCGCGAAACTCACCGAGTCAAAGCGTTTCGCCGTTTGCGGAAGAAGTCTGATGTAGAACAAGTAGCAGAAGCATACATGCTCAAGAGGGATCACCCGAAATTCAAAGGCAACTGAATTTCGGCAACCGGGGCATCGAAGTCGGAATGCCGCGAAACTCACCGAGTCAAAGCGTTTCGCCGTTTGCGGAAGAAGTCTGATGTAGAACAAGTAGCAGAAGCATACATGCTCAAGAGGGATCACCCGAAATTCAAAGGCAACTGAATTTCGGCAACCGGGGCATCGAAGTCGGAATGCCGCGAAACTCACCGAGTCAAAGCGTTTCGCCGTTTGCGGAAGGAAGTCTGATGTAGAACAAGTAGCAGAAGCATACATGCTCAAGAGGGATCACCCGAAATTCAAAGGCAACTGAATTTCGGCAACCGGGGCATCGAAGTCGGAATGCCGCGAAACTCACCGAGTCAAAGCGTTTCGCCGTTTGCGGAAGGAAGTCTGATGTAGAACAAGTAGCAGAAGCATACATGCTCAAGAGGGATCACCCGAAATTCAAAGGCAACTGAATTTCGGCAACCGGGGCATCGAAGTCGGAATGCCGCGAAACTCACCGAGTCAAAGCGTTTCGCCGTTTGCGGAAGAAGTCTGATGTAGAACAAGTAGCAGAAGCATACATGCTCAAGAGGGATCACCCGAAATTCAAAGGCAACTGAATTTCGGCAACCGGGGCATCGAAGTCGGAATGCCGCGAAACTCACCGAGTCAAAGCGTTTCGCCGTTTGCGGAAGGAAGTCTGATGTAGAACAAGTAGCAGAAGCATACATGCTCAAGAGGGATCACCCGAAATTCAAAGGCAACTGAATTTCGGCAACCGGGGCATCGAAGTCGGAATGCCGCGAAACTCACCGAGTCAAAGCGTTTCGCCGTTTGCGGAAGAAGTCTGATGTAGAACAAGTAGCAGAAGCATACATGCTCAAGAGGGATCACCCGAAATTCAAAGGCAACTGAATTTCGGCAACCGGGGCATCGAAGTCGGAATGCCGCGAAACTCACCGAGTCAAAGCGTTTCGCCGTTTGCGGAAGAAGTCTGATGTAGAACAAGTAGCAGAAGCATACATGCTCAAGAGGGATCACCCGAAATTCAAAGGCAACTGAATTTCGGCAACCGGGGCATCGAAGTCGGAATGCCGCGAAACTCACCGAGTCAAAGCGTTTCGCCGTTTGCGGAAGAAAGTCTGATGTAGAACAAGTAGCAGAAGCATACATGCTCAAGAGGGATCACCCGAAATTCAAAGGCAACTGAATTTCGGCAACCGGGGCATCGAAGTCGGAATGCCGCGAAACTCACCGAGTCAAAGCGTTTCGCCGTTTGCGGAGGAAGTCTGATGTAGAACAAGTAGCAGAAGCATACATGCTCAAGAGGGATCACCCGAAATTCAAAGGCAACTGAATTTCGGCAACCGGGCATCGAAGTCGGAATGCCGCGAAACTCACCGAGTCAAAGCGTTTCGCCGTTTGCGGAAGAAGTCTGATGTAGAACAAGTAGCAGAAGCATACATGCTCAAGAGGGATCACCCGAAATTCAAAGGCAACTGAATTTCGGCAACCGGGGCATCGAAGTCGGAATGCCGCGAAACTCACCGAGTCAAAGCGTTTCGCCGTTTGCGGAAGAAGTCTGATGTAGAACAAGTAGCAGAAGCATACATGCTCAAGAGGGATCACCCGAAATTCAAAGGCAACTGAATTTCGGCAACGGGGCATCGAAGTCGGAATGCCGCGAAACTCACCGAGTCAAAGCGTTTCGCCGTTTGCGGAAGGAAGTCTGATGTAGAACAAGTAGCAGAAGCATACATGCTCAAGAGGGATCACCCGAAATTCAAAGGCAACTGAATTTCGGCAACCGGGGCATCGAAGTCGGAATGCCGCGAAACTCACCGAGTCAAAGCGTTTCGCCGTTTGCGGAAGAAGTCTGATGTAGAACAAGTAGCAGAAGCATACATGCTCAAGAGGGATCACCCGAAATTCAAAGGCAACTGAATTTCGGCAACCGGGGCATCGAAGTCGGAATGCCGCGAAACTCACCGAGTCAAAGCGTTTCGCCGTTTGCGGAAGAAGTCTGATGTAGAACAAGTAGCAGAAGCATACATGCTCAAGAGGGATCACCCGAAATTCAAAGGCAACTGAATTTCGGCAACCGGGGCATCGAAGTCGGAATGCCGCGAAACTCACCGAGTCAAAGCGTTTCGCCGTTTGCGGAAGAAGTCTGATGTAGAACAAGTAGCAGAAGCATACATGCTCAAGAGGGATCACCCGAAATTCAAAGGCAACTGAATTTCGGCAACCGGGGCATCGAAGTCGGAATGCCGCGAAACTCACCGAGTCAAAGCGTTTCGCCGTTTGCGGAAGGAAGTCTGATGTAGAACAAGTAGCAGAAGCATACATGCTCAAGAGGGATCACCCGAAATTCAAAGGCAACTGAATTTCGGCAACCGGGGCATCGAAGTCGGAATGCCGCGAAACTCACCGAGTCAAAGCGTTTCGCCGTTTGCGGAAGAAGTCTGATGTAGAACAAGTAGCAGAAGCATACATGCTCAAGAGGGATCACCCGAAATTCAAAGGCAACTGAATTTCGGCAACCGGGGCATCGAAGTCGGAATGCCGCGAAACTCACCGAGTCAAAGCGTTTCGCCGTTTGCGGAAGGAAGTCTGATGTAGAACAAGTAGCAGAAGCATACATGCTCAAGAGGGATCACCCGAAATTCAAAGGCAACTGAATTTCGGCAACCGGGGCATCGAAGTCGGAATGCCGCGAAACTCACCGAGTCAAAGCGTTTCGCCGTTTGCGGAAGAAGTCTGATGTAGAACAAGTAGCAGAAGCATACATGCTCAAGAGGGATCACCCGAAATTCAAAGGCAACTGAATTTCGGCAACCGGGGCATCGAAGTCGGAATGCCGCGAAACTCACCGAGTCAAAGCGTTTCGCCGTTTGCGGAAGAAGTCTGATGTAGAACAAGTAGCAGAAGCATACATGCTCAAGAGGGATCACCCGAAATTCAAAGGCAACTGAATTTCGGCAACCGGGCATCGAAGTCGGAATGCCGCGAAACTCACCGAGTCAAAGCGTTTCGCCGTTTGCGGAAGAAGTCTGATGTAGAACAAGTAGCAGAAGCATACATGCTCAAGAGGGATCACCCGAAATTCAAAGGCAACTGAATTTCGGCAACCGGGGCATCGAAGTCGGAATGCCGCGAAACTCACCGAGTCAAAGCGTTTCGCCGTTTGCGGAAGAAGTCTGATGTAGAACAAGTAGCAGAAGCATACATGCTCAAGAGGGATCACCCGAAATTCAAAGGCAACTGAATTTCGGCAACCGGGGCATCGAAGTCGGAATGCCGCGAAACTCACCGAGTCAAAGCGTTTCGCCGTTTGCGGAAGAAGTCTGATGTAGAACAAGTAGCAGAAGCATACATGCTCAAGAGGGATCACCCGAAATTCAAAGGCAACTGAATTTCGGCAACCGGGGCATCGAAGTCGGAATGCCGCGAAACTCACCGAGTCAAAGCGTTTCGCCGTTTGCGGAAGAAGTCTGATGTAGAACAAGTAGCAGAAGCATACATGCTCAAGAGGGATCACCCGAAATTCAAAGGCAACTGAATTTCGGCAACCGGGGCATCGAAGTCGGAATGCCGCGAAACTCACCGAGTCAAAGCGTTTCGCCGTTTGCGGAAGAAGTCTGATGTAGAACAAGTAGCAGAAGCATACATGCTCAAGAGGGATCACCCGAAATTCAAAGGCAACTGAATTTCGGCAACCGGGGCATCGAAGTCGGAATGCCGCGAAACTCACCGAGTCAAAGCGTTTCGCCGTTTGCGGAAGAAGTCTGATGTAGAACAAGTAGCAGAAGCATACATGCTCAAGAGGGATCACCCGAAATTCAAAGGCAACTGAATTTCGGCAACCGGGGCATCGAAGTCGGAATGCCGCGAAACTCACCGAGTCAAAGCGTTTCGCCGTTTGCGGAAGGAAGTCTGATGTAGAACAAGTAGCAGAAGCATACATGCTCAAGAGGGATCACCCGAAATTCAAAGGCAACTGAATTTCGGCAACCGGGGCATCGAAGTCGGAATGCCGCGAAACTCACCGAGTCAAAGCGTTTCGCCGTTTGCGGAAGAAGTCTGATGTAGAACAAGTAGCAGAAGCATACATGCTCAAGAGGGATCACCCGAAATTCAAAGGCAACTGAATTTCGGCAACCGGGGCATCGAAGTCGGAATGCCGCGAAACTCACCGAGTCAAAGCGTTTCGCCGTTTGCGGAAGAAGTCTGATGTAGAACAAGTAGCAGAAGCATACATGCTCAAGAGGGATCACCCGAAATTCAAAGGCAACTGAATTTCGGCAACCGGGGCATCGAAGTCGGAATGCCGCGAAACTCACCGAGTCAAAGCGTTTCGCGTTTGCGGAAGAAGTCTGATGTAGAACAAGTAGCAGAAGCATACATGCTCAAGAGGGATCACCCGAAATTCAAAGGCAACTGAATTTCGGCAACCGGGGCATCGAAGTCGGAATGCCGCGAAACTCACCGAGTCAAAGCGTTTCGCCGTTTGCGGAAGAAGTCTGATGTAGAACAAGTAGCAGAAGCATACATGCTCAAGAGGGATCACCCGAAATTCAAAGGCAACTGAATTTCGGCAACCGGGGCATCGAAGTCGGAATGCCGCGAAACTCACCGAGTCAAAGCGTTTCGCCGTTTGCGGAAGAAGTCTGATGTAGAACAAGTAGCAGAAGCATACATGCTCAAGAGGGATCACCCGAAATTCAAAGGCAACTGAATTTCGGCAACCGGGGCATCGAAGTCGGAATGCCGCGAAACTCACCGAGTCAAAGCGTTTCGCCGTTTGCGGAAGAAGTCTGATGTAGAACAAGTAGCAGAAGCATACATGCTCAAGAGGGATCACCCGAAATTCAAAGGCAACTGAATTTCGGCAACCGGGGCATCGAAGTCGGAATGCCGCGAAACTCACCGAGTCAAAGCGTTTCGCCGTTTGCGGAAGAAGTCTGATGTAGAACAAGTAGCAGAAGCATACATGCTCAAGAGGGATCACCCGAAATTCAAAGGCAACTGAATTTCGGCAACCGGGGCATCGAAGTCGGAATGCCGCGAAACTCACCGAGTCAAAGCGTTTCGCCGTTTGCGGAAGGAAGTCTGATGTAGAACAAGTAGCAGAAGCATACATGCTCAAGAGGGATCACCCGAAATTCAAAGGCAACTGAATTTCGGCAACCGGGGCATCGAAGTCGGAATGCCGCGAAACTCACCGAGTCAAAGCGTTTCGCCGTTTGCGGAAGAAGTCTGATGTAGAACAAGTAGCAGAAGCATACATGCTCAAGAGGGATCACCCGAAATTCAAAGGCAACTGAATTTCGGCAACCGGGGCATCGAAGTCGGAATGCCGCGAAACTCACCGAGTCAAAGCGTTTCGCCGTTTGCGGAAGAAGTCTGATGTAGAACAAGTAGCAGAAGCATACATGCTCAAGAGGGATCACCCGAAATTCAAAGGCAACTGAATTTCGGCAACCGGGGCATCGAAGTCGGAATGCCGCGAAACTCACCGAGTCAAAGCGTTTCGCCGTTTGCGGAAGAAGTCTGATGTAGAACAAGTAGCAGAAGCATACATGCTCAAGAGGGATCACCCGAAATTCAAAGGCAACTGAATTTCGGCAACCGGGGCATCGAAGTCGGAATGCCGCGAAACTCACCGAGTCAAAGCGTTTCGCCGTTTGCGGAAGAAGTCTGATGTAGAACAAGTAGCAGAAGCATACATGCTCAAGAGGGATCACCCGAAATTCAAAGGCAACTGAATTTCGGCAACCGGGGCATCGAAGTCGGAATGCCGCGAAACTCACCGAGTCAAAGCGTTTCGCCGTTTGCGGAAGGAAGTCTGATGTAGAACAAGTAGCAGAAGCATACATGCTCAAGAGGGATCACCCGAAATTCAAAGGCAACTGAATTTCGGCAACCGGGGCATCGAAGTCGGAATGCCGCGAAACTCACCGAGTCAAAGCGTTTCGCCGTTTGCGGAAGAAGTCTGATGTAGAACAAGTAGCAGAAGCATACATGCTCAAGAGGGATCACCCGAAATTCAAAGGCAACTGAATTTCGGCAACCGGGGCATCGAAGTCGGAATGCCGCGAAACTCACCGAGTCAAAGCGTTTCGCCGTTTGCGGAAGAAGTCTGATGTAGAACAAGTAGCAGAAGCATACATGCTCAAGAGGGATCACCCGAAATTCAAAGGCAACTGAATTTCGGCAACCGGGGCATCGAAGTCGGAATGCCGCGAAACTCACCGAGTCAAAGCGTTTCGCCGTTTGCGGAAGGAAGTCTGATGTAGAACAAGTAGCAGAAGCATACATGCTCAAGAGGGATCACCCGAAATTCAAAGGCAACTGAATTTCGGCAACCGGGGCATCGAAGTCGGAATGCCGCGAAACTCACCGAGTCAAAGCGTTTCGCCGTTTGCGGAAGAAGTCTGATGTAGAACAAGTAGCAGAAGCATACATGCTCAAGAGGGATCACCCGAAATTCAAAGGCAACTGAATTTCGGCAACCGGGGCATCGAAGTCGGAATGCCGCGAAACTCACCGAGTCAAAGCGTTTCGCCGTTTGCGGAAGGAAGTCTGATGTAGAACAAGTAGCAGAAGCATACATGCTCAAGAGGGATCACCCGAAATTCAAAGGCAACTGAATTTCGGCAACCGGGGCATCGAAGTCGGAATGCCGCGAAACTCACCGAGTCAAAGCGTTTCGCCGTTTGCGGAAGAAAGTGTGATGTAGAACAAGTAGCAGAAGCATACATGCTCAAGAGGGATCACCCGAAATTCAAAGGCAACTGAATTTCGGCAACCGGGGCATCGAAGTCGGAATGCCGCGAAACTCACCGAGTCAAAGCGTTTCGCCGTTTGCGGAAGGAAGTCTGATGTAGAACAAGTAGCAGAAGCATACATGCTCAAGAGGGATCACCCGAAATTCAAAGGCAACTGAATTTCGGCAACCGGGGCATCGAAGTCGGAAGGCCCGCGAAATTCACCGAGTCAAAGCGTTTTTCCCGTTTGGGAAGAAGTCTTGATGTAGAACAAGTAGCAGAAGCATACATGCTCAAGCTCGTTCACCCCGAAATTCAACGGCAAACTGAATATGTCGGCAACGGGGGAACTGACAGTCGGAATGCCGGCGACACTCACCGAGTCACAGCGTTTCGCCGTTTGCGGAAGGAAGTCTGATGTAGAACAAGTAGGCGAAGCATCGATGCTCACGCGGCTCACAGAAAATCAAAGGCAACTTGATTTTCGGCAAAGGGAGAATCGAAGTAGGCATGCCGCGAAATTCACTGAGTCAAAGCGATTCGCCGTTTGCGGCAAGGAAGTCTGAGTTAGAACAAGTAGCAGACCGCATACAGGCTCAAGAGGGGACACCCCGAAATTCAAAGGGTCCATACTGAATTTCGGCAACGGGGCGACGAAGTCGGAAAGCGCCGAAATTCACCGAGTCAAAGCGTTTCCCCCATTTGCCGGAAGACGTACTTATGTAGCACTAGTAGCCGAAGCATACATGCTCAAGAGGGATCACCCGAAATTCAAAGGCAACTGAATTTCGGCAACCGGGGCATCGAAGTCGGAATGCTGCAAAACTCACCGAGTCATAGCGTTTCGCCGTTTGCGGAAGAAAGTCTGATGTAGAACAAGTAGCAGAAGTATACATGCTCAAGAGGAATCTCCCGCAATTCAAAGGCAACTGAATTTCGGCAACCGGGGCAACGAAGTCGGAATGCCGCGAAACTCACCGAGTCATAGCATTTCGCCGTTTGCGGAAGAAAGTCTAATGTAGAACAAGTAGCAGAAGCATACATGCTCAAGAGGGATCACCCGAAATTCAAAGGCAACTGAATTTCGGCAACCGGGGCATCGAAGTCGGAATGCCGCGAAACTCACCGAGTCAAAGCGTTTCGCCGTTTGCGGAAGAAGTCTGATGTAGAACAAGTAGCAGAAGCATACATGCTCAAGAGGGATCACCCGAAATTCAAAGGCAACTGAATTTCGGCAACCGGGGCATCGAAGTCGGAATGCCGCGAAACTCACCGAGTCAAAGCGTTTCGCCGTTTGCGGAAGAAGTCTGATGTAGAACAAGTAGCAGAAGCATACATGCTCAAGAGGGATCACCCGAAATTCAAAGGCAACTGAATTTCGGCAACCGGGGCATCGAAGTCGGAATGCCGCGAAACTCACCGAGTCAAAGCGTTTCGCCGTTTGCGGAAGAAGTCTGATGTAGAACAAGTAGCAGAAGCATACATGCTCAAGAGGGATCACCCGAAATTCAAAGGCAACTGAATTTCGGCAACCGGGCATCGAAGTCGGAATGCCGCGAAACTCACCGAGTCAAAGCGTTTCGCCGTTTGCGGAAGAAGTCTGATGTAGAACAAGTAGCAGAAGCATACATGCTCAAGAGGGATCACCCGAAATTCAAAGGCAACTGAATTTCGGCAACCGGGGCATCGAAGTCGGAATGCCGCGAAACTCACCGAGTCAAAGCGTTTCGCCGTTTGCGGAAGAAAGTCTGATGTAGAACAAGTAGCAGAAGCATACATGCTCAAGAGGGATCACCCGAAATTCAAAGGCAACTGAATTTCGGCAACGGGGCATCGAAGTCGGAATGCCGCGAAACTCACCGAGTCAAAGCGTTTCGCCGTTTGCGGAAGGAAGTCTGATGTAGAACAAGTAGCAGAAGCATACATGCTCAAGAGGGATCACCCGAAATTCAAAGGCAACTGAATTTCGGCAACCGGGGCATCGAAGTCGGAATGCCGCGAAACTCACCGAGTCAAAGCGTTTCGCCGTTTGCGGAAGAAGTCTGATGTAGAACAAGTAGCAGAAGCATACATGCTCAAGAGGGATCACCCGAAATTCAAAGGCAACTGAATTTCGGCAACCGGGGCATCGAAGTCGGAATGCCGCGAAACTCACCGAGTCAAAGCGTTTCGCCGTTTGCGGAAGGAAGTCTGATGTAGAACAAGTAGCAGAAGCATACATGCTCAAGAGGGATCACCCGAAATTCAAAGGCAACTGAATTTCGGCAACCGGGGCATCGAAGTCGGAATGCCGCGAAACTCACCGAGTCAAAGCGTTTCGCCGTTTGCGGAAGAAGTCTGATGTAGAACAAGTAGCAGAAGCATACATGCTCAAGAGGGATCACCCGAAATTCAAAGGCAACTGAATTTCGGCAACCGGGCATCGAAGTCGGAATGCCGCGAAACTCACCGAGTCAAAGCGTTTCGCCGTTTGCGGAAGAAGTCTGATGTAGAACAAGTAGCAGAAGCATACATGCTCAAGAGGGATCACCCGAAATTCAAAGGCAACTGAATTTCGGCAACCGGGGCATCGAAGTCGGAATGCCGCGAAACTCACCGAGTCAAAGCGTTTCGCCGTTTGCGGAAGAAGTGTGATGTAGAACAAGTAGCAGAAGCATACATGCTCAAGAGGGATCACCCGAAATTCAAAGGCAACTGAATTTCGGCAACCGGGGCATCGAAGTCGGAATGCCGCGAAACTCACCGAGTCAAAGCGTTTCGCCGTTTGCGGAAGAAGTCTGATGTAGAACAAGTAGCAGAAGCATACATGCTCAAGAGGGATCACCCGAAATTCAAAGGCAACTGAATTTCGGCAACCGGGGCATCGAAGTCGGAATGCCGCGAAACTCACCGAGTCAAAGCGTTTCGCCGTTTGCGGAAGAAGTCTGATGTAGAACAAGTAGCAGAAGCATACATGCTCAAGAGGGATCACCCGAAATTCAAAGGCAACTGAATTTCGGCAACCGGGGCATCGAAGTCGGAATGCCGCGAAACTCACCGAGTCAAAGCGTTTCGCCGTTTGCGGAAGAAGTCTGATGTAGAACAAGTAGCAGAAGCATACATGCTCAAGAGGGATCACCCGAAATTCAAAGGCAACTGAATTTCGGCAACCGGGGCATCGAAGTCGGAATGCCGCGAAACTCACCGAGTCAAAGCGTTTCGCCGTTTGCGGAAGGAAGTCTGATGTAGAACAAGTAGCAGAAGCATACATGCTCAAGAGGGATCACCCGAAATTCAAAGGCAACTGAATTTCGGCAACCGGGGCATCGAAGTCGGAATGCCGCGAAACTCACCGAGTCAAAGCGTTTCGCCGTTTGCGGAAGGAAGTCTGATGTAGAACAAGTAGCAGAAGCATACATGCTCAAGAGGGATCACCCAAATTCAAAGGCAACTGAATTTCGGCAACCGGGGCATCGAAGTCGGAATGCCGCGAAACTCACCGAGTCAAAGCGTTTCGCCGTTTGCGGAAGAAGTCTGATGTAGAACAAGTAGCAGAAGCATACATGCTCAAGAGGGATCACCCGAAATTCAAAGGCAACTGAATTTCGGCAACCGGGGCATCGAAGTCGGAATGCCGCGAAACTCACCGAGTCAAAGCGTTTCGCCGTTTGCGGAAGAAGTCTGATGTAGAACAAGTAGCAGAAGCATACATGCTCAAGAGGGATCACCCGAAATTCAAAGGCAACTGAATTTCGGCAAGGGCATCGAAGTCGGAATGCCGCGAAACTCACCGAGTCAAAGCGTTTCGCGTTTGCGGAAGAAGTCTGATGTAGAACAAGTAGCAGAAGCATACATGCTCAAGAGGGATCACCCGAAATTCAAAGGCAACTGAATTTCGGCAACCGGGCATCGAAGTCGGAATGCCGCGAAACTCACCGAGTCAAAGCGTTTCGCCGTTTGCGGAAGAAGTCTGATGTAGAACAAGTAGCAGAAGCATACATGCTCAAGAGGGATCACCCGAAATTCAAAGGCAACTGAATTTCGGCAACCGGGGCATCGAAGTCGGAATGCCGCGAAACTCACCGAGTCAAAGCGTTTCGCCGTTTGCGGAAGGAAGTGTGATGTAGAACAAGTAGCAGAAGCATACATGCTCAAGAGGGATCACCCGAAATTCAAAGGCAACTGAATTTCGGCAACCGGGCATCGAAGTCGGAATGCCGCGAAACTCACCGAGTCAAAGCGTTTCGCGTTTGCGGAAGGAAGTCTGATGTAGAACAAGTAGCAGAAGCATACATGCTCAAGAGGGATCACCCGAAATTCAAAGGCAACTGAATTTCGGCAACCGGGCATCGAAGTCGGAATGCCGCGAAACTCACCGAGTCAAAGCGTTTCGCCGTTTGCGGAAGAAGTCTGATGTAGAACAAGTAGCAGAAGCATACATGCTCAAGAGGGATCACCCGAAATTCAAAGGCAACTGAATTTCGGCAACCGGGGCAAAGTCGGAATGCCGCGAAACTCACCGAGTCAAAGCGTTTCGCCGTTTGCGGAAGAAGTTGATGTAGAACAAGTAGCAGAAGCATACATGCTCAAGAGGGATCACCCGAAATTCAAAGGCAACTGAATTTCGGCAACCGGGGCATCGAAGTCGGAATGCCGCGAAACTCACCGAGTCAAAGCGTTTCGCCGTTTGCGGAAGAAGTCTGATGTAGAACAAGTAGCAGAAGCATACATGCTCAAGAGGGATCACCCGAAATTCAAAGGCAACTGAATTTCGGCAACCGGGCATCGAAGTCGGAATGCCGCGAAACTCACCGAGTCAAAGCGTTTCGCCGTTTGCGGAAGAAGTCTGATGTAGAACAAGTAGCAGAAGCATACATGCTCAAGAGGGATCACCCGAAATTCAAAGGCAACTGAATTTCGGCAACGGGGCATCGAAGTCGGAATGCGCGAAACTCACCGAGTCAAAGCGTTTCGCCGTTTGCGGAAGAAGTGTGATGTAGAACAAGTAGCAGAAGCATACATGCTCAAGAGGGATCACCGAAATTCAAAGGCAACTGAATTTCGGCAACCGGGGCATCGAAGTCGGAATGCCGCGAAACTCACGAGTCAAAGCGTTTCGCCGTTTGCGGAAGGAAGTCTGATGTAGAACAAGTAGCAGAAGCATACATGCTCAAGAGGGATCACCCGAAATTCAAAGGCATTGAATTTCGGCAAACGGGGCATCGATTAGGAAAGCCGCGAAACTCACCGACGGCAAAGCGTTTTCGATGGTTTGCGGAAGAAGCGTTTAAGAAGTCTGATGTAGAACAAGTAGCAGAAGCATACATGCTCAAGAGGGTTAACCCGAAATTCAAAGGCAAATGAATTTCGGCAACGGGGAATCGAAGTCGGAATGCCGCGAAAATCACCGAGTCAAAGCGTTTCCCCGTTTGGGAAGGAAGTTCTGATGTAGAACAAGTAGCCGGAGCACACATGCTCAAGATTGGCTCACCCGAAATTCAAAGGCAAATGAATTTCGGCAAGGGGCAGCGAAGTCGGAATTTCTGACATTCACCGAGTCAAAGCGTTTCGCATTTGCGGACGACGTTAGGTTCTGATTTAGAACCAAGTAGCAGGAAGCATACATGCTCAGAAGGGCTCACAGACATTCAAAGTCAACTGAATTTCGGCAACCGGGGTATCGAAGCGGGAATGCCGCGAAATTCATGAGGTAACGCGTTTCGCGTTAGCGGAAATGAAGACTGATGTAGAACAAGTAAAGAAGCCTACATGCTCAAGGGGGGGGATCACCCGAAATTCAAAGGCAATTGAATTTCGGAAAGGGGCATCGAAAGTAGGAATGCGGCGAAAATCACCGAGGGAAGGCGTTTAGACGTTTGCGGAAGAAGTCTGATGTCGAACAAGTAGCAGAAGCATACATGCTCAAGAGGGGATCACCGAAATACCGCAACTGAATTTGGGCAACCGGTGCATCGAAGTCGGAATGCCGCGAAACTCACGAGTCAAAGCGTTTCGCCGTTTGCGGAAGAAGTTGATGTAGAACAAGTAGCAGAAGCATACATGCTCAAGAGGGATCACCCGAAATTCAAAGGCAACTGAATTTCGGCAACCGGGGCATCGAAGTCGGAATGCCGCGAAACTCACCGAGTCAAAGCGTTTCGCCTTTGCGGAAGAAGTCTGATGTAGAACAAGTAGCAGAAGCATACATGCTCAAGAGGGATCACCCGAAATTCAAAGGCAACTGAATTTCGGCAACCGGGGCATCGAAGTCGGAATGCCGCGAAACTCACCGAGTCAAAGCGTTTCGCCGTTTGCGGAAGAAGTGTGATGTTAGAACAAGTAGCAGAAGCATACATGCTCAAGAGGGATCACCCGAAATTCAAAGGCAACTGAATTTCGGCAACCGGGGCATCGAAGTCGGAATGCCGCGAAACTCACCGAGTCAAAGCGTTTCGCCGTTTTGCGAAGAAGTATGGATGTAGAACAAGTAGCAGAAGCATACATGCTCAAGTGGGATCACCCGAAATTCAAGGCAACTGTG